>JARQOD010000005.1:537323168-537341959 GCA_033576555.1 Oophaga sylvatica | reverse complement strand
GTGGGGTGTGTGCTCGCTCTAAAACCCCTCATACCCGTCCGTCTGGGACCCTTTTACCCTTGAAACTTCCGGAGCGTCCATGGACTCATTTATCTATGGACTTCATTACGGACCTTCCTCCGTCGTCAGGGAATACTGTCATACTGGTGGTTGTTGACAGGTTCAGTAAGATGGCACATTTCGTTGCTCTTCCTGCATTTCCTAATGCTAAAACTCTGGCGCAGGTGTTCATTAGGGAGATCGTTAGACTTCATGGGTTGCCTTCTGATGTGGTGTCAGATAGGGGGTCTCAGTTTGTGTCCAAATTTTGGAGGGCATTTTGTTTACGTCGGGGGATGCAATTGTCATTTTCCTCGGCTTTTCATCCGCAGACCAATGGTCAGACAGAGCGTCTGAATCAGAGCTTAGAGACATATCTCCGGTGTTTTGTTTCAGAGAACCAGGAGGACTGGTCTTCTTTCTTGCCTCTGGCAGAGTTTGCTCTTAACAACAGGCGGAGCGAGTCCACTGGTAAGTCCCCGTTTTTTGGGGCATATGGTTTCCATCCCCAGTTTTGTACTTTCAATGGGGGGGGCCCTTCTGGTGTTCCTGAGGAGGAGCGTTTCTCGTCGTCACTTGCTTCTGTGTGGAGAGGTGTATTGAATAATCTGAGTGCGATGGGGAACCGTTACAAACGTATGGCTGATAGGAGGAGAGTTTCTGGTCCAGATCTGAATGTGAACGATCTGGTATGGTTGTCTACCAGGAATATAAAACTTAAGGTGCCCTCCTGGAAACTGGGTCCCAGATTCATCGGGCCGTACAGGATCAGTTCCATAATTAATCCTGTGGCATTTCGTCTGGACCTCCCTCCTACGTTTAAAATTCATAATGTGTTCCACAAATCATTACTTAAAAGGTATGTGGCACCAGTCATACCGTCACCTCTACCTCCTCCTCCTGTGTTGGTCAATGGTAACTTGGAGTTTCAAGTGTCAAAGATCATTGACTCTCGCCTGAATCGCCGGTCCCTTCAGTACTTGGTGCATTGGAAGGGGTATGGTCCAGAGGAGAGGACGTGGGTCCCTGCGTCTGATGTTAACGCAGATCGTTTGGTTCGGACCTTCCACAGATACTCACCGGGCAGGCCTGGCCCTGAGGGTCCGGAGGCCCCTCGTAGAAGGGGGGGTACTGTCATGTGTGCATTGCCACGAAGATCGTCGCGGTTGCACATTTTGACTTCTCACAGCTGATCTGCTGTTTCTTTGTGTTTGGCAGCTAGGGAGTTAATTCTGTCTGTGCTCGGTGCTGGGACTGGGTGCAGTTTCTCCCGGCTGCAATTGATTATTTGTTGATTGGTTTCCTTTAAATTCCTGGTTGTCTGCTTGGGGAGTTGCCAGTGAAACCTTCATGCAGACCACAGATAGGAATGAATCTGTATAGACTTTAGTTGTGAGCTCCTTAGTTGTTCTAAGCTCAACTTGGTTAGAGTTTATTTCCCAGACCATTTATGTTCCTTTGGTGTTTGAGTGTGTATGCAAGCGAGTGTTATCCTGTCTGTCTTATATGTCTAATCTGTGTATTTAACTGAGATCAGCCCATATCCCTTTGGTGGTAGTCAGGATCCTTCTTAGGACTGATTACAGGGTTCAGGGTCTGATAGGAGACAGGGTTAGGTTGGAGACTTGGACCTCTGAACCATTATCAGTACCTCCAAGGTGAGGGATTAGTTAGGACCCCAGTTTAGGGTCAGGTTAGATCCCGGTCCACCTCTTTCCTGTTTCAGCTCATCAAGTCCTCAAGATTAACCCTGAGTTCAGCAGATATCGTGTCAGGTAAATCTATTCTATACTTACATGCTGATGTTGCTATACTAGTTGTTGTATAGAGTGTTGTTCCTGTATTAATAGTTTACTGACATTGTATACATATCATTAGACAGCGTGACACCAGCACAGAGCTGATAACATACTGCCTTATAAGAAGGGGCCCATGTGGCCGGTGGGTGTCATGGTTTTATTAAATATTGATAAATTCCACTTGCAATACCAGGTCTAACCACATGGAATGCTGCGGGAAAAACACATCCATAAGTAGCGTGCTGCACAGTGCCATCTAGTGGTAGCAGAATACCTAGAATTTCTAATTGGATGCTGTAATATACATGCATCGAGCCTGCCCATCTCTTGCTGGGATGATATAGGGACATCGTGCAGCCGGTACAGATTGATGATATATACACATATGTCACTTCTGTTTACATGCGTAATTATTACTTCCATTCTTGCTAGAAAAATTGAATTCTTATTGTCTAAATGGTTTTACCCCGAGCTCAGCGAGCCCGCGACAGCTTTGATGCGGTCTGTACATGAATCATCTGCGAGCGTTGATGACGGATATGCATGAGATGTGTTATCAGAGGGGGGTCCGGCCCATGGTGGATGTAGCGGGCCGCACAGAGAGGCGGTGTCGCTCCATTAGAGTCAACGTCGCTGGTTAGGCGCGATTTATTCCCAAACACAAAGGAATTGATTTTATATCAGAAGCCGGAAACTGATTGATTACCCAAAAAGTGTAAGAGGAACATCCCCGCTGATTTTACGGTGATGTTTAATGCATCCGGACACGCGCGGCGCAAATCACATTTTATGTGCCCATAAAATCCTAATATTTCCCATCTTCTGATACATTCCAGAAGTGAGACAGAAGATACGAGGAATCATTCCTGACGGGGGCGATGAATATAAATTATGTTACGTTGTCACCAACAAAGCCCTGACTAAAGTAAACAGCAGGGTACACATTTATGGGGGGTTTCTGTTACACCTGATCCGGCTCCGCAGCGCTGTTAGTTTTACATAAATAAAGCATTAAAGCTATGACCATCGTCATAATTATCGCTTCTACTGTTACAGTGTATCTAAAGGAAAAAAGCACATTTAAAATCTCCTACCACTTTGTGTATGCAGCTCTTATGAAAAACTATGTCTCAATGCTTCTCCATTTAGTCTAAATTGCTTTCCACGGCCTGCTGTGTAATGTCATCCATAGTTAAGACACTGATGTCACCGATGTGTCAGAGGCTGCAGACCGTTGCACTGCATCTGTCTGCAGAAGGTCTTGTTGGTTTGCTTTGCAGACTAGTGGTCACCTCCCCCGGTGCTAATGGCCACACCTGCACCTGGGTGTTTATAACTCCCTACTCACCTAGCGTCCTCTTGGAGTTTGGAGGGCGTCGGTGTTTCACACTGAGTCTACTCAAGCTTATTTTCCCCCTGGTTTCATTCATCCCTACTGTCTTTAGTGTTAGTGGGATTGACTAGCGTACATCCTGTCCTTCCCGATGCAGGGCTTATCGCCAGTGTCACACAGGGACTAGGTATCCTGCTTGGCGATAGCTGCAGAACCTATATAGGGACGGTAGGACAGACAGGGTGATGTTACATCAGTCTAGGGGTCTCCACGTCCCACTTCCCTAGTGTATGGTTCCCCTTCCCTTATCCCTTTGTGTTGCACTTAGTCTGTCCTACACTTTGCGTGACAACAGAGGTGAATTACTGGAAGTGGAGGCGGATCTTTGTTTCTTTAGAGTAAGTGGGGGCGGGTCTTTGTTTCTCTACAGGATGTGGGGGCGGTCTCTATCTACAGGAAGTGGGGGCGGATCTTTGTCTTTTTACAGGTAGTGTAGTGTAAAGTTAACTTTTTGTCCAAGTGGGTGTTATCAGAAGAGTTTTCATTGGGGATGGAAGCTTCTTGTCCCCATATGATACTGACCAATCATAAGAAAGCAGCAACACAGCAGATAAAGAACAAGCCCCCATCATAGCTTAGGCGTCTTCGTATGTGATATGTAACGATGCAGCTCTGATTTACTGGTCTAACCTCCTGCATGAATCAATGTGTGGCAACGGGCAGTGCAGCTGAGTTTAGCTGAGCCACATTACAAACACTTTTTATTGCTACATTGTAAAGGCGCTGGAAGAATAAATAAAAAATTATTTTTAAAGTATGCACACCCTTTAATGATATAAACTTGACTAGTCTTATTCTGTTCCACTGTGAAGATACTATATATATGGTGGGAAAATCTACAAGAACCAACACTTTATAAATGCTTCCCTCGGCTTTTCTAATCTCTTGGAAAGCAAACCCACCCTAATGTGCAGGAATCTAGAAGGAGAGGGATGTATTGCTTCATTATTGGTAGTGAAACCGGCTGTATGTGTCCAAATCTGCGCTGCAGATAAAGATGGATGGTGGACGATATTCTTCAAAGCTTTATTTCAAACAGGATAATAGTCAACGCATTTTGAGGTCATGCAGGACCTCTTCCTCAGTTTCGTCCTGAGGAAGAGGTCCTGCATGACCTTGAAACTGACTATTAACATGTTTGAAATAAAGCTTTGAAGAATATCGTCCACCATCCATCTTTATCTGCAGCGCAGATTTGGACACACACACTCGGTTTCACCATTATCCTAGGTCTCTTGACCCGTGTCCTGCAGCAGGTGATCCATGCTTTTTACATGTTTTTTATTTGTTGCAACAAAACAAGGTGAGCGTACCTCTCCCTGGTGCACCCCATGTTTTTAACCAGTTAAGATCCTATTTGCGCTTTATTTATTCTCCAGATTTTCTACTTCATTCATGGTACACTCAGAAGCAAATAAAGAATTACACCCCTCATTGTAGCCGCAATGACCGCAAAATTGGTTGTCACCCAACTTTCTCAGGAGCAGAAATAGGCAACTTTAGGTCAGTTCCTATAACAATCAAGCTTGGCTGCTCCCAGTACAACTTCTATAAGCTCTGAGCTCCTGTCCATTAATGTTAAGGGTATGTCTGTAGATGAGTCCCCTGATAGGCGCGTACCTTCCCTCTGGTCGTTGCGCAAGCACTTCACTTTCGGTAACTTGCAGAGGAGCCGGCAGTCATCAGCTGTCAAAGAATAAAAAGACTGTGTTAATAGAAAAGCTCTGGGTTATAAAAAGTCCGAGGTAGAAAAGAAAGATTTAGGTCAAAGCTGAGGGAAGAATGAAAACCTCATGTGAGAGTTCAGAATCTATATACAGAATATGTTCTTATATTCATTCACTTCAGACACTGCATCAGTGACTCGCCATACCGGGAGTTGTAATCTTACAAATGCCAGAGTCAATGTAAAGGCCATACACAAGGGCCCCATAACAAAACACCAAAACTCAGCTAAATTAGATTATACAGACACCAGAGGGAGCTCACTGCTGTATTAACCTGTATGTAGTGAGCTCCCCATAGTGGTGACTGTATAAACCTGTATGTAGAGAGCTCCCCATAGTGGTGACTGTATAAATCTGTATATAGTAAGCTCCCCATAGTGGTGACTGTATAAACCTGTATGTAGTGAGCTCCCCATAGTGGTGACTGTATAAATCTGTATGTAGTGAGCTCCCCATAGTGGTGACTGTATAAATCTGTATATAGTAAGCTCCCCATAGTGGTGACTGTATAAACCTGTATGTAGTGTGCTCCCCATAGTGGTGACTGTATAAATCTGTATGTAGTGAGCTGCCCATAGTGGTGACTGTATAAACTGTATGTAGTGAGCTCCCCATAGTGGAGACTGTATAAATCTGTATGTAGTGAGCTCCCTTAGTGGAGGCTGTATAATCTGTTGTAGTGAGCTCCCCTAGTGGTGGCTGTATAAATCTGTATGTAGTGAGCTCCCCATAGTGGTGACTGTATAAATCTGTATGTAGTGAACTCCCTCTAGTGGTGACTGTATAAATCTGTATGTACTGCGCTCCCCTAGTGGTGACTGTATAAATCTGTATGTAGTGAGCTCCCATAGTGGTGACTGTATAAATCTGTATGTAGTGAGCTCCCCATAGTGGTGACTGTATAAATCTGTATGTAGTGAGCTGCCCCATAGTGGTGACTGTATAAACCTGTATGTAGAGAGCTCCCCATAGTGGTGACTGTATAAATCTGTATGTAGTGAGCTGCCCATAGTGGTGACTGTATAAATCTGTATGTAGTGAGTTCCGCCTAGTGGTGGCTGTATAAATCTGTATGCAGTGAGATGCCCCTAGTGGTGACTATATAAATCTGTATGTAGTGAGTTCCGCCTAGTGGTGGCTGTATAAATCTGTATGCAGTGAGCTCCCCATAGTGGTGACTGTATAAATCTGTATGTAGTGCACTCCCCTAGTGGTGACTGTATAAATCTGTATGTAGTGAGCTCCCCATAGTGGTGACTGTATAAACCTGTATGTAGAGAGCTCCCCATAGTGGTGACTGTATAAATCTGTGTGTAGTGAGCTGCCCATAGTGGTGACTGTATAAATCTGTATGTAGTGAGCTCCCCATAGTGGAGACTGTATAAATCTGTATGTAGTGAGCTCCCTCTAGAGGTGACTGTATAAATCTGTATGTAGTGAGCTCCCCTAGTGGTGCTGTATAAATCTGTATGTAGTGAGCTCCCCCTAGTGATGACTGTATAAATCTGTATGCAGTGAGCTCCCCCTAGTTGGTGACTGTATAAATCAGTATGTAGTGAGCTCCCCTAGTGGTGGCTGTATAAATCTGTATGTAGTGAGCTCCCCTAGTGGAGACTGTATAAATCTGTATGTAGTGAGCTCCCTCTAGAGGTGACTGTATAAATCTGTATGTAGTGAGCTCCCCATAGTGGTGACTGTATAAATCTGTATGTAGTGAACTCCCTCTAGTGATGACTGTATAAATCTGTATGCAGTGAGCTCTCTCTAGTGGTTACTGTATAAATCTGTGTATAGTGAACTCCCTCTACTGGTAACTGTATAAATCTGTATGTAGTGAGCTGCCCATAGTGGTGACTATATAAATCTGTATGTAGTGAGCTCCCCATAGTGGTGACTGTATAATTCTGTATGTAGTGGGCTCCACCTAGTGGAGACTGTATAAATCTGTATGTAGTGAGCTCCCTCTAGAGTGACTGTATAAATCTGTATGTAGTGAGCACCCATCGTGGTGGCTGTATAAATCTGTATGTATGGCTCCTCCTATGGTGGCTGTATAAATCTGTATGTAGTGCGCTCCCTCTAGTGATGACTGTATAAATCCGTATGTAGTGAGCTCCACATAGTGGTGACTGTATAAATCTGTATGTAGTGAGCTCCCTCTAGGGGTGACTGTATAAATCTGTATGTAGTGAGCTCCCTCTAGTGGAGACTGTATAAATCTGTATGTAGTGAGCTCCCTCTAGAGGTGACTGTATAATCTGTATGTAGTGAGCTCCCCATAGTGGTGACTGTATAAATCTGTATGTAGTGAACTCCCTCTAGTGATGACTGTATAAATCTGTATGTAGTGAGCTCCTCTTAGTGGTGACTGTATAACTTTGTATGTACCTTGCTCCCTCTAGTGGTGGCTGTATAAGCTCCTCTAGTGGTGGCTGTATAAATCCGTATGTAGTGAACTCCCTCTAGTGATGACTGTATAAATCCGCATGTAGTGAGCTCCCTCTAGTGGTGGCTGTATAACTCTGAATGTACCTTGCTCCCTCTAGTGATGATATATAGTAGAGGATTTTTTGTAATCATTTCATTCTTTGACTGTGCAGGGGATTTGGAGCTCTGTGTCAGTAATGTGGAGTTCCAAGTGCTAATAAAGATATAATCAGTAAATAATTAGAAAAGAAAATGTTGTTGAAGGCTGGATATTTCATCGGTTTCAGCAGAGCCTGTCACTTCTACTCTGAATATCTGATGTCAGTATAACTACCGACATTTCCTGGGGGTGGGCTGAGCACTACGGATCATTACTCACATTCAGATTTATGGACGTTTCCCTATGTGATTGATTATCCTTTATGCCTCCCATAAATCACACTCTACCCACATCGCATCCCACCGGGCATTATACACTGGAAGCTGCAGGGAGGAACTGACATGAAATGTATCAGGAACGTTGCGGGGGTCTCATGTACAGTACAGGAGTCAGATAAGGCCTCTTTCACATTTCCGGCGGGCGCCTAGCGGCGCCCCCGGCATTTTAGCCGCAGCGCCGCATCTGAAAATCTGATGCGCCGCATGCGGCTTTTTTCGCATTGACATGCATTAGCGCCGGATGGCGCCGCATGTCAATGCGTTGCATGCGGTTTTGTCCGGATGCGGCGCAAATGTACATTGCGGCGTCCGGAAAAAACGCTGCATGTAACGTTTTTTGTTTTTGCCGGATGGTTTCTGATCTCTCCAAGCATCAAAACCATCCGGCAAAAAAACGCATTTTGGCCGCTGGAAGTGTGAAAGGTTTTCAGATGCGGCGCTGCGGCAAAATGCCGGGGGCGCCGCCAGGCGCCCGCCGGAAATGTGAAACTAGCCTAAGACTCCACTCCAGGTTTTTCTGTGGGACCCCTTGCCCCACAGGACAATTTTATGCCCCTGTAATCAGATAGAAGAAAATTTGTCAAGTAAAATGTATGTTAAAGTCTTCAAAATGGGAAAGTGAAAAATAAAAGAGATCACAAATTCAATGGACAAGGGTTCTAAAAAGGAGATAAAAAAAGTGAAAAACAAAAATAAAGAGCATTTTTGAACTTGTCCAAAATTCGTGAACAACATGCGCAATTTTGAAGAATTTGGCGTAAAATACCAGTAGCAAAAAACACAAAACCCCGCAAGTGATAAATTTGATCCCATATATCCTGAGTTTTGCAGTGTAACTATTGGTAAATATTAGGGCTGAGCAAATCAACTTGCAAGACCCTAATCCAATAGTTACATCAGTAGTCCAAAGCGAGACATAGCTAGGAGAGGCCGCCATTGCTTGGAAGTGGGAGACCCCCCCCCAATTACTAACAGGAAGGGATTGTGACTCTTTCCGAATGTTGCCCTCTACAGGTGAGGTGAGGTACTGCAGCTGGCCTCAGTCCTATGTGTTAGAACCCTCTTGTTAGATTTTGTTTCAGTTTGCTGGTCACATGACCTTTTTTCCCTATTTAGTCTGGCTCCGCCATTCTGGCTTTGCTGGACTTCATTGTATTATCTACTCTTAAGCTAGCCGGGTGCTTAGGTGCCTTACTCTGTCAGTTTTGCTTAATCTTAGGATCTCGTAGTAATTTGTTTTCTGTTTAATTTTCCCTGCTACAATTTCTGTTAGGAGGTGTCCACCTTTTCTCCCAGTTCCTAGATCTTGTAGGGATTCCTCCCTCGCAACTATAGGTCTTCGTTCAGACTAGCTGAGGACTTTAGCGGGTCTGGTCGCAGGATCAGGTTCCCCGTTACATCGTAGGGATCAAGCTCAGTTTTATTATAGGGACAGAATTCCCATCTTTCCTTAGTGCTTGTAGCAGATCATAACAGTAAGTCCAGCCAAGAAATAAAAAAAAAAAAAATCTCTAAGGAAAGATTTTCTGTTTTCATCATGGTGTCGGTTCGGGATTTGGCTGAACGCCTGCAGGGTCTCTCTCTGGAGGTGGCTGAAATCCAGCAACACGTGAGTAGTTGTTCTGGAGCACATTTCGTGGAGCCAAAGGTACGTTTGCCTGATTTATTTTTTGGTGAACAACAAGATTTTTTTTCTTTTAAAAATGCTTGCTTGTTGTATTTTCGTTTGAGACCCAGATCCTCTGGTGATGAATCACAGCCATAGGGTTCATAATGTCACTTTTGCGCAAAGAACCTCAGGACTGGGCCTTTTCTCTGCAGCCTAGTGATCCATGCTTTGGATCAGTGGATGTTTTTTTTTCTGCTTTGGGGTTGTTGTATGACGATCCGGATCGTGGTTCATCAGCTGAGACAGAGTTGAGACGTTTGAGACAGGGATCGGGTAATGTGGAAAAATATTGTACTCACTTCCGTAGGTGGTCCACTCAGGTGGGCTGGAACGATTCAGCTTTGAAAAGTTTATTTCTTGCAGGATTAAGTGAAAGGGTTAAAGATTTGCTGATTGCTTATCCTATACCTGGTAACTTGCAAGAGGCTATGCAATTGGCCATACGGGTGGATAGGAGACTGCGTGCAAGGGTTAATGAGAGTAAGTCTGCTTTGTCAGCTCCAGGTTTGGAGAAGGAATGTACTGACATTGCAGAGCCGATGGAAATTGGAGCAATGGCACCTCACTCTCGGGAAAAAGAATGCAGATTTGCTCAAGGTTTATGTTTCTACTGTGGTAAATCTGAGCATTTCATTAAGAACTGTGCGCTTCGAATGAATAAAGAGAAAAAAAAAAATGAGGTCAGTGTCGCCCGCATAGCTTGTTTAAACAATAAAGGTGTCTTTCTTTCTGCTACCACTGGTGTGGAGGAGGAATTAATGGAGTTTCGGGTATTTGTGGATTGTGGTTCAACTCTCAATGTGATTGATGGGAAATTTTTGGAAAAACTAAAATTAAAACCCAAACTTCTGTCTTCTCCTATTAATGTGGTGTCTGTGGATGGCTCTCCCTTGAAAAATGTTACTCACCATATCTGTGAATTTCCTCTTACTATTAATGGTGTTCATCAAGAGAATTTGGATTTGGTAGTTTTGAATAATTTGCCCTCACCGGTGATTTTGGGGTTACCCTGGTTAAAATTGCACAATCCGGTACTGGATTGGTCTACCAATGAAATTAAGTCCTGGAGTCCTAATTGTTATGACAAGTGTTGTAACGGGCGTATTGCTGCTGTAGTTAAGGGGGAGTTACCTGTACCTATTCAGGATTTTGGAAATTTTTTTCTGATAAGGAATCGCAGGTATTGCCTCCTCATAGAGATTATGATTGTGCAATTGAATTTGTCCCTGGAGCGACTCTTCCTAAAAGTCGTTTATTTAATTTGACTATTCCTGAGAGAAAGGCTTTGGAGGAATACATACAGACAAGCTTGGCCGCCGTTCACATTAGGCCTTCCAAATCTCCTGTGGCGGTTGGATTTTTTTTTGTTAAAAAAAAGGACGGCGGTTTACGGCCTTGTCTAGACTTTCGTGAGATTAATAAGATTACTGTACGCAATCCTTACCCACTGCCATTGATTCCTGATTTGTTTAACAGTTAGTGGGGGCCAAGTGGTTCTCGAAAATTGATCTTCGAGGGGCATACAATTTGTTGCGCATGAAGGATGGGGATGAATGGAAGACTGCGTTTAACACTCCACTGGGTCATTTTGAGTATCTGGTCATGCCTTTTGGACTTTCCAGTGCTCCGGCATTTTTTCAGAATCTTATTAATGACATCCTTAGACCTTTGATCGGCAGAAGTGTGGTTGTGTATTTGGATGACATTTTGATTTATTCACCGGATTTGGAGTCTCATTGGAGGAGTGTGCGTGAAGTATTACAGTTACTGAGTGATAATTCACTTTTTGCCAAACTAGAAAAATGTGAGTTCGCTGTACAGAGACTTAGTTTTTTTGGGCTACATTGTCTCCAGTGAAGGTTTTGAGATGGATCCGGTGAAAGTGCAAGCTGTGCAGGATTGGCCTAGACCTATTGGTGTGAAATCAATACAGAGGTTTTAGAGGTTCGCCAATTATTATAGAAAATTCATAAAAAATTTTTCTGTGATTGCCAAACCTCTGACCGATCTCACCAGGAAAGGTGCTGATGCGGTTCAGTGGACTACTGAGGCCATTGAGGCTTTTGTGTTGCTAAAGGAGAAGTTCAGCTCTGCTCCCATCCTTACGCAGCCTGATGTGACTAAACCATTTTTGGTTGAGGTTGATGCTTCTTCTGTGGGGGTCGGCGCGGTGTTGTCTCAGGCAAAGACGGATGGAGTACATCCCTGTGCTTTTTTTTCAAAGAAATTTTCTGAGTCTGAACTAAATTATGATATCGGTAATCGGGAATTGTTGGCAATTAAACTCGCATTTGAACACTGGCGTCATTTTTTGGAGGGAGCGGAATTTCCCATTCAAGTCTTCACCGATCATAAAAATCTGATCTACCTTGATGCTGCCAAACGCTTGAATGCCCGTCAGGCTAGGTGGGCACTGTTTTTCTCACGCTTTAATTTTACCGTTACTTACATCCCAGGTACTAAAAATGTTAAAGCTGATGCTTTGTCTCGCAGCTTTTCTCCTATGGTGGGTACTGAGGAGGAGGAGGAAAACATCTTGCAAGAGGGGGTTGTTATTGCGGTTTTGGACTCCTTGTTGGAAGATGAGATTCTTAAAGCACAGGAGAATGCCCCATCTAACACGCCTCATGGGAGGTTGTTTGTGCCTGGTACCCTGAGGAGAGATTTGTTTGTTGAATGTCATGACTCTCGCTTGGCAGGTCATCCTGGAATCTCTGAGACCAAGAGACTTGTGGGTCCAGTTTTTGGTGGCCTGGATGGCAGAAGGAAGTCATTAAGTGGGTGCGTCAATGCACTGTGTGTGCTAGATCTAAGTCTTCTCATACTCCTGCTGCGGGGTTGCTTTGCCCTCTGGAGGTCCCTAGTGCACCTTGGACACATTTGGCTATGGACTTTATTACTGACCTTCCCCCCTCTGAGGGTTTCACTGTCATCTGGGTGGTCGTGGACCGTTTTAGCAAGATGTGTCACTTGGTTCCTTTCATCAAATTGCCCTGCGTCTAAGACTCTCGCTAAAGGGTATGCCACACTAAACAACATCGCTAACGGGATCGCTAAAAAACGTCACTATTTAGCGATCCCGTTAGCGATGTTGTTGTGTGCGGCATCTACCAGCAACGTAGCCCCTGCTCATCGTTCTCATCGTTCCGGACCCTATTTTTATCGTCGGCGCCCCGCTGGTAAGTATATATCGCTGAGTGTAGCACCTTTTGTTAGCGATTTAGCGGTACTTTTGTACCACTAAAGTCGTTAAGGAGATCGCTAACCGCGATAGCGTCCTTAACGACATCGCTAATTTAGGCTGCTACTAGCGATATAGAAACAATCCCGCTAGCGATCGCATTAGTATGCGTCGTTATCGTGATCGCTAGCGGGATTGTTTAGTGTGGCAGTACCTTAAGGCCTTTGTCAAGGAAATAGTCAGACTACATGGTGTTCCTACTGACATTGTTTCTGATAGGGGACCTCAGTTTGTGGCTCGTTTTTGGCGCGCCTTTTGTGACAGGTTGGGAGTTCATTTGTCGTTTTCATCCGGATATCATCCTGAGTCTAATGGCCAGACAGAAAGGAAAAACCAGGATGTTGAGCAGTTCTTGCGTTGTTTTGTGACTGATAATCAAGAGGGGTGGTCTGAGTTTCTGCCACTTGCTGAGTTTGTTCTTAACAATCATACATCCGCTTCTGCTGGTTGTTCGCCTTTTTTTTGTTGTACTGGGAGACATCCGTCTTTTGGGTCATTTTCCAAGTTGGGATCGGCTGTACCTGAAGAGGAGAATTTTTCTGGTGTTTTGGAGAGAGTTTAGACTGATGTACGTGGTATCTTCAGGAGGCTAACAAAAGATCCAAAGTGTATTTTGATAGAAAACGACAAGAGGTTTTGTTTGCTATTGGTGACATGGTTTGGTTGTCCTCTAAGAATCTGCGCTTGAAGATTCCGTCTAAGAAATTGGGTCCCAAGTTTGTAGGGCCCTTTAAGGTGCTTCAGGTTATTAACCAATCTGCTGTTAAGTTGGAGCTTCCCACCTCCTGGAAGATTAATCCGGTGTTTCATGTTTCTCTCTTGAAAAAAGCTGAGGTCTCAGATGGAGACGTCTCGGCCACTGTTCCCCTGGTGGTGGAGGACGGGCAATATGAGATTTCCCGCATCCTAAATTCTAGACGGTATAGAAGGGGTTTGCAGTACCTCGTCGCTTGGAAGGGTTATGGACCCAGGATAACTCATGGGTGAGGGCGGATGATGTTTCTGCGTCTAGACTTGTCAGAGCGTTTCACAAGAGGTTTCCGGATAAGCCTAAGTCCTAGGGGATCCGGAGGATCCTCTTAGAAGGGAGGGTACTGTTAGAACCCTCTTGTTAGGTTTTGTTTCAGTTTGCTGGTCACATGACCTTTTTACCCTATTTAGTCTGGTTCCGCCCTTCTGGCTTTGCTGGACTTCATTGTATTATCTACTTTTAAGCTAGCCGGGTGCTTAGGTGCCTTACTCTGTCAGTTTTGCTTAATCTTAGGATCTCGTAGTAATTTGTTTTCTGTTTAATTTTCCCTGCTACAATTTCTGTTAGGAGGTGTCCACCTTTTCTCCCAGTCCCTAGATCTTGTAGGGATTCCTCCCTCGCAACTATAGGTCTTCGTTCAGACTAGCTGAGGACTTAGCGGGTCTGGTCGCAGGATCAGGTTCCCCGTTACATCGTAGGGATCCAGCTCAGTTTTATTGTAGGGACAGAATTCCCATCTTTCCTTAGTGCTTGTAGCAGATCATAACACTATGATCACTGCCTAGAATGAGACATGGTGCAGAGCAGGGAATGTATCAATTAATCCACCGGCCCCCTTCTTGAGAATAGTGGTGGTCCCTATGATCAGACTCCATGATATTTCGAGTTCCCTTTCATTTTCACTCTTTCGTTACTGTCAGATATTTCAGCAGCTTCGGCTCGATCACAAGAACAAGAATTAAAAACCAGTCCATCCGTATCCGATGAGACGGCTGCTGCCATAAAAGTTCATTTACTTTCATGACTTTTGAATACAGAATTAAAGGGAGTTAAAGAATCCATTAAAACTTATTAAACTCATCTATTTGTGCAGGGAGGATTCTCCGGGGGACATTCCTCACGCCGTGTCACATCAGCTCACGATCCTTTACAGTCTGAATGTCTGTGCAGGATTTCCTCCCCGGGTCCCTCCGGGGCAATCACTTACCGCTCTGCCTTCATTCCCGTATATTAAAGCTCTTGGCTGGAGATGGAGTAATGGCCGCTTCATTAGGAGATTTCATTACCTGCATCTTCCGGATGGCTCCAGGGTCCTAAGAAGGTCTCATGCACAGATACCAATATTTGGCGAGACTTACAATCCGATTCCTAGCAAATTCTGGGCAGTCCCAAAACGAAGGTCAAAATAAGTTCTGTGAGTTTTGGGGACCTTTCTGCACACGGTTGGGGGCAATACTTGAGAAAGGGACTAAGTCCCTACATTTTCAACTTGAATGTGGATAACACGGTCTCATGCCCACTGAGGGACCCTCGTTAGAACTTTTTAGGGTAAGTCTTGCCCAGTAAGGGGAACATAGACATCATGAACATCATCATAGGTGTCCCCTTGCTTATAACCCCCTCTGTGAGACAAAACACAGACCCGCTATGTAGGAGTGACCTCTCCGCTCCAGAAATCCCATCCCATTCATTCACACATCACATGGACGGCCATTGGTTTAATTGATTTGCACTGCAGTGACCACCAAGGATCCAAGTTTGTGTTTTGGTTTTTTAGTGACTGCTCTTTATTTTCCCCCCTAAGGTGACAGGGAGACTAAATATTGGAGCCACAGTCTTAAAATGCAGCGGAAAATAAAAGCGGTGCCAAAACCAGGTTGCTGGAATCTGACTGGTTGGCTACTTTTTTTTATATATTTACATAATTTCGTATTAGGAAGTTTCTTTTATTTACAAATTTAAACCACCGGAGACCTCAGCGTTCCTCCAGCTACACCGGGGAGATGCAAACAGCAGCACAAATCTCAGCTTCCACCTTTATAGGGAACCTGCCAGCAGGATTGTGCTCAGTAACCTACAGACAGTGTCAGATCGGCGCCATTATACTGATTACACTGATACCTGGTGATGAAATCCGTCTTGTGGTTGTTGTTGAATCTTTATTTTCAGTTTTGAGTTACTCATAAGCTCGTGCTCTGGGACGGCCTGGACCCCGCCAACAGCCCTGCCCACAACTCCGACCCGGAGCACGAGCATATCATTAACTCAATACTGAAAATAAAGATTAGACAACAACCACAAGATGGATTTCATCACCAGGTATCGTTGTAATCTGTATAACGGCGCCGACCTGACATTGTCTGTAGGTTACTGTGCGCAATCGTCTTTAAGCAAGACTGGGGATGGTGGAATGGTAGGGTGTACTTAGTAAGAAAAATCGATCTGCTCTCAAAGTTAAAGGGAGCCATCAGCTTTGACTTCAACATCAGTTAAAACGTTGTAAACGCTGGCAAATTATCTTGCAGAAGTCATGGAGGAGGAGCTGCTCAGCAGAAGAGTCACGGTAGCTCAATCCGGCTTGACTGAAGGCTTTGAGCATGGGACACATAGTTTCACATCTTATTCTGACTGGTTGCAGCGTTCGGCACATGCACAGCGATCATGGGTGCACTTGTACCGGTGTCATCTGCACATTGATTGTGGGTGGCCCCACACCTATGTCATCTGCACAATGATCCTTGGTGGGTGTGAGTCGCCCGCCAGGGCCTGTGGGGTACTCGGCACCGAGCCCGTTCACTTCAATGGGGGATGTCAGTCACGGGTAGCACAGCTCGGTCCGTGGCCCTGGGCGCTCACTAAAAGGGGAATATTTACAGGGATTAAAGTATATATACAGTTTGTTCGTGATGCCACCTGTGGTACCTGGTCAGGGTGACCAGCGCTGCAGGGTAGATCCCCTGAGGGGTTGTTACTGGGCAGCAAGGTGTTAAGTCTTCCACAGGCAAGACTGGGTCCCTCAGGGTAGATGGCGGAGTAGGGGTGCAGGAGCAATAAGGCAGACACACACACGAAAGTCTCTTTCTGTACCTTTACTGATGGTATAGTTGTAGGCACGTCCCGGGAAGCTGGCAGGGTGGAGGATGCATGTCCAGTATTCCCACTGAGTAGGTGTAGGGCCTCCTTACTCCTGTTGTGTGAGTTTCTGACCTGTATGAAACGAAGTCTAACTCTGTCTTCAGTTATACACCCGGCTGACTTTGTGGTGAGGCCTTCTCTTGGATAGAACAGTGTCTCTGTATGCAGCGTCCTGCTAGACCCCCGTCTTCCTGACCTCGGTTACGTATCAGCGCTTCTGGGCCCCTGCGACTTGAAGTCCCACAGGGTCTCCGGTATCTCCTACTAGTCGTGTAGATGCTAGCAAGCTCGGACCCGGTGTCCGGTTGTTCAGAGTAGAGGTAAGCTATCAATGCCGTTTCAACCTCCGTTACTCTCGTATTATCTTCCACTCGCTTTTCGTCCTACTCCGACCCTTAACATAAGCACACTAGTAGTAGATAGCTGATTCTTCCTTTTCTTCACCGCTCTCAAAGCGTCGGCACGCTTGCTCACTGAAACTACACTCAGTTGACTCAGTTCTGACCAGGCTGAAGTGGCTATCTTTCTCCACTATTACTGGCCTCCACACAGTGAACTAAGCTCAAGCTGTAGTCTTCAGGTTCCCTCGGTCACTGCTGTTCCCTTTCCTTCTTTCTTTCTAATGCTCAGTCTGAAGCAGCTATCAGGACCTTCCATCTAACTGATCTGTGCACACTTCTTTGAGCTAACTTTCCACACTCTAAGGAAACTAACAGCTTCTCACACTTTCTGAGGTAATCTGATCTGTCTGAGGTGACTAGACTGTCTGTCTAGGCGTAGACTGATCTGAACTCACTCAGCTCTCAGGCTAATCAACTAATCTGACTGCTGTGGCTCCACCATCCTTATATATATACTCTCTACAAGGGCTCCCTCTGGTGGTTTCTCGGGATTGGTGAAGCTGTGAATGAATATCAGGTACGTGTGGTTTACCTTTAGTGCATCCTCCTGGGACATGTGGCTCCAAGCGCAGCTGGGCTACACATCCCCCCTAGTTAACATCAGCACTCCCGGGCTGAAAGAAATTATTTTAAATTAACATCAACATTAACAATAACTCTTCCCTTACGGGAGGTGAGGACTCTTTAACGTTGCAATAATATAAATACACTTTTAATACAAGTATAAAAGTAGAAAATACTTCAAAGTGCAAATTCACAGTATTCTTGTGGAGGACCCGTTCAAAACCTCCCACGGTGGTCCTGGGTGGGCTGCAGGGCTTCCCTTTTTGCAGACCCCACTTTCGGCCACACCACACGGGTTTTGTCTTCGGAGGTGTTAGTGGTTTCACGTAAAACCAAGATGGGGCACGAAGTGCCAACTATTTACAAGGAGAGTCTTTGTGCTGCAAGAGTCCTCAGCACCAGTCCATATCAAAAGAGCATTATCACATTATCACACACTTTACCCAACTGGGGTATACTATGCATCATAACTATGCAAACATTTTCAGAACTTCACATAAACTTTCTACAGTACAGTAAACCCTGTCCGGGTCCTACTGGTCTTCATCAGTAAACATTGCAGCATCTTCCATACCTGAGGCTGGAAGCACACTGTGGGTTCTAAACCGTAATACCATAAAATCATGTCCTGCTACCAGGGTTTGGGTAGCTGCAGTTCTCATTTCAACTTTCTTTTCCATTCTGTTTCCTGGAGGCCTGACAGGTGCCTCTCCTAGGCTGAATCTCTGCTGCATGCTCAAGCATGACTCAGCAGGGGACGCTCTAGCAGTCGCTGCGCTCTGCAGCGTTTCAGAAGATGACGCAGGTGCGCGGACTGGGCCGGGGTGGCTGGGGCCTGGGACACTGTGACGCGGGGTGCGTTTCCTGCTTCAGGGACCAGGGCGCTGACTCTGGAGACGTTCAGGGCATACCACCCTTTAAGCCCCCAATGCCGCGTGTAGGAGACTACATGCCCTATCAGCAGGTCTCTGTCCGGGTGCCCCTCAGGCAGGTGAGACTCCACAACCCTCCGGTTTACGAAGACTTCCTGGTATAGGCCGGGTTCGTGGATGAACCCCAGCCTCCCTGGAGTTTGAAGTCCCGTATTGCCCCCTGGCGCCACAGTTCCCGGAGCGTACCTTTATCTCGCCGGACGATCTCTTTGTCCGCAAGATCCTTCTCCCGGTACCTCTGGCGAAGTCGCTGCGCCTCACGCTGCTCCCGCTGC
>JARQOD010000005.1:537306660-537323068 GCA_033576555.1 Oophaga sylvatica | reverse complement strand
TTTTCCCCCTTTTTTTATTTCTTTACTAAATTTTTAATAAATTATCAACACCTTAACCACACCCCCAATAACCTCAACACCCCCCAGGTTTTCGAATGTACTATGTATAACCCGCCCACCCCCATTGGTTTTTATTGTACCTCGATGGGCAAAAAGGGCCCCAAACCCCGGGGGAGGGGGGATTGGAGAGAGGCATAACACTTTGCCCTGTGTGTAATCTTTTGTGATAAAACATGATTTTTTGAAAAAAAAAATACAGCTAGAAGTGAACATCATAAAAAGGGGTTTGTTTACACCCGGCTTGGTTTACATACAAAACCTGTGAAACCCCTTTAAGAAAATTTTGGACCCCCGTTACTTTATAAAGGGGGTTTTTTTGTTTTAAAGTTTTTTTTTTTCTTTTTTGGGTGCATGATATTTGGTAATTTCTGTGTTTTTTAAGTACGGAGCTGCGTATTCAAACCCCCCACCTACACATCTTATTACCTTTTCCCCGGCTCGATCCCCAAATTTGAGGACATAAGGGGTAAGATAAATGTGTACAGTTTCTTCGTTTACCTTGTCGCCGCGCGCTGTAATTTCATGCGCCGTTTCTTTCCCCGGGGGCGAATGAGTTTTCACTGAAATGCCACTAATTAAAACCGCCCGCAGGGCCAGAGAGAGCGCTAGATGACTGGGGTGAAGGTTTTAAGATGCTAAAGGGGTTCTGAATTTTTTGAGGTCCGTTTTTTGTGCGGAATTTTTTAAAAATTTCCCAAAAAGAGCGCAAAACTCAATGCAAATAGAGCTCCCCGGAATAAATAGAAACGCCAGAATTTCAGGGCTAAAAAAGGTTTTTAGGTTTTAGTTTCTGATTTGTATGGCAGAGAATATTATCTTTCCTGAAATAAGACATTGAGTTTTAAAATGCCGTTAGCAGAAGAAAATCTTAAAACAACGCGTATTAGTCATCCCGGAAAAACACGCAATACCACTTATGACCACAAGGGCTCACACGTTTCGGGACTTTGTAAGTGTTCGCGATGCTGGGCAACAAATACAACATAGAGACAACTTTACGCTCTTGTCCTCTGTCTACAAGGTTAAGGGTTCTTAGAAATTCTGAGTTATTCTCTTTTAGAGATTGAACGTCACGTAGCGTTCATCCATCTCTATGGAATTTACATGATATACATTAATAATCCTGTACCGAAGACCTCAGCATCGAAGAAGACAAAAGTGGTAACTCTTGCTGTAATTATGTGTGTTATATGGACCCGGCACAAAAGGAAGACAGATACGTCCAACGTTTCAACCAATAGACGGTCTTTATCAAGGACATCTGTGTTGATTGCAGCCGGATATTAGGAAGGTGGTGTACAGGTAAGGAGCTGTATGTGACATAAATCTACACCACCTTCCGAATATCCGGCTGCAATCAACACAGATGTCCTTGATAAAGACCATCTATTGGTCAAAACGTTGGATGGTATCTGGCTTCCTTTTGTGCCGGATTCATATAAAACACATATTTGCACCAAGAGTTACTTTTGCCTTCAGTATGACCTTTACTGATCCCTTCAGAAAAGGTCATACTTTCTCTAAAAGATACTGTTGCATCTCCGCCGAGACCTGCTCCTGCGACATCTGCTTCTGTCACTATTTGCCCTCATATTCATTCTGCTAACGGTGCTGGTGATAGAAGAGACGTTAGAACCAGAAGGTCTGGATGGCGCAGGCACTTAGATATGGGTGGCTGGGACCTGCAGTGCTGTCCAGCTGGAGTTATCAGCTTTCTTCTCCTGCCTGTTGGAGAGCATCACACATTGCTTAAGCTTCCAGCTTACTGCTGGAAGCTGCCAGATATAGCTTTGTTTCCTTGGTGAAGGTCTACAGGTTCTGCTCCTGCATAGTATTTGTGTGTTCCTGTTTTGACCTCGGCTTCTTTATTGACGCTTCTCCTGCCTGACGATTTTGTACCTTTCCTTCCCCCTTGGCTTTGACCCAGCCACCTGACTATCCTCCTTCTCAGCTTGCGACACTGAACAGCATCTGACTCTGTGGCACTTGCCCATGGACTTCTGTATAAGTCCAGATTTTTGTATGGGGTTTACAGGGTGAAGGCCAAGGCATCCCCAGGGTTCTGAGAGTCTTAGTAGCTTGTGCCAAGACTGATCGTTGCAGCCATTTTAGAGCTGTCAGGCGACCACTGACAGAGCCTCCTTACAGATATGTCATATTTTGCTAATCGGTGGGGTCCATTTCTGAGGACAAGGCTCAGGTGGCCGTGCATTTGTTCTATAAGGGACTGGGAAAGATAGCGGACTACAGCACTCAGCTTTTTCGGCAGTCCTATGGAGACTGATTGGAGCAGTGATGCGCATGTTGGCGCCACTACATTCCAGTAGGGCTTTTCAAAGCCCCATATTCAGGTTCTGTGGAGGGTCCGAACAATTTGTAGGGTTAAACTAATTGCATTCCACGCACATTTGAAATAATTTACATTTTTCTTCAACAAAATTATGGAAAAATAAATAAAATTGTTATAGCACAGCCATAATGACCCATAGTATGAAGCGATCACATTATTGATCTACATCAAAATGGAATTGCTTCTGCAGTTCACCTCCCGAAAGAAGGACTATAATAAAAAAAGTTGTAAAATCACCATAATCGAACCAGTGAAAGAACTACAACTCGTCAAACACAAAATAACCCCTCAAAAAATATAAAATACGAGCTAATTCCAGAAGACAATGATATCTAGAAGTGAATAAACTGGAATTTCAAGCTGACAGTCAGCAAGATGGTGGATGGAGATGATCACTGGAGTAGAAAGAAGGTGGATGGAGACGATCACTGGAGTAGAAAGAAGGTGGATGGAGACGATCACTGGAGTAGCAAGAAGGTGGATGGAGAGGATCACTGGAGTAGCAAGAAGGTGGATGGAGACGATCACTGGAGTAGCAAGAAGGTGGATGGAGACGATCACTGGAATAGCAAGAAGGTGGATGGAGATGATCACTGGAGTAGAAAGAAGGTGGATGGAGACGATCACTGGAGTAGCAAGATGGTGGATGGAGATGATCACTAGAGTAGAAAGAAGGTGGATGGAGATGATCACTGGAGTAGCAAGAAGGTGGATGGAGACGATCACTGGAGTAGAAAGAAGGTGGATGGAGACGATCACTGGAGTAGCAAGATGGTGGATGGAGATGATCACTAGAGTAGAAAGAAGGTGGATGGAGATGATCACTGGAGTAGCAAGAAGGTGGATGGAGATGATCACTGGAGTAGCAAGAAGGTGGATGGAGATGATCACTGGAATAGCAAGAAGGTGGATGGAGATGATCACTGGAATAGCAAGAAGGTGAATGGAGATGATCACTGGAATAGCAAGAAGGTGGATGGAGACGATCACTGGAATAGCAAGAAGGTGGATGGAGATGATCACTGGAGTAGTAAGATGGTGGATGGAGACGATCACTGGAGTAGCAAGAAGGTGGATGGAGACGATCACTGGAGTAGAAAGAAGGTGTATGGAGACGATCACTGGAGTAGCAAGAAAGTGGATGGAGATGATCACTGGAGTAGTAAGATGGTGGATGGAGACAATCACTGGAGTAGCAAGAAGGTGGATGGAGACGATCACTGGAGTAGCAAGAAGGTGGATGGAGATGATCACTGGAATAGCAAGAAGGTGGATGGAGATGATCACTCGAATAGCAAGAAGGTGAATGGAGATGATCACTGGAATAGCAAGAAGGTGGATGGAGACAATCACTGGAGTAGCAAGAAGGTGGATGGAGACGATCACTGGAGTAGCAAGAAGGTGGATGGAGACGATCATGGAGTAGCAAGAAGGTGGATGGAGACAATCACTGGAGTAGCAAGAAGGTGGATGGAGACATCACTGGAGTAGCAAGAAGGTGGATGGAGACGATCACTGGAGTAGCAAGAAGGTGGATGGAGACGATCACTGGAGTAGCAAGAAGGTGGATGGAGACGATCACTGGAATAGCAAGAAGGTGGATGGAGATGATCACTGAATAGCAAGAAGGTGGATGGAGATGATCACTGGAATAGCAAGAAGGTGGATGGAGATGATCACTGGAATAGCAAGAAGGTGGATGGAGACGATCACTGGAGTAGCAAGAAGGTGGATGGAGACGATCACTGGAGTAGCAAGAAGGTGGATGGAGACAATCACTGGAGTAGCAAGAAGGTGGATGGAGACGATCACTGGAGTAGCAAGAAGGTGGATGGAGACGATCACTGGAGTAGCAAGAAGGTGGATGGAGACAATCACTGGAGTAGCAAGAAGGTGGATGGAGACATCACTGGAGTAGCAAGAAGGTGGATGGAGACAATCACTGGAGTAGCAAGAAGGTGGATGGAGACGATCACTGGAGTAGCAAGAAGGTGGATGGAGATGATCACTGGAATAGCAAGAAGGTGGATGGAGATGATCACTCGAATAGCAAGAAGGTGAATGGAGATGATCACTCGAATAGCAAGAAGGTGGATGGAGACGATCACTGGAGTAGCAAGAAGGTGGATGGAGACGATCACTGGAGTAGCAAGAAGGTGGATGGAGACAATCACTGGAGTAGCAAGAAGGTGGATGGAGACGATCACTGGAGTAGCAAGAAGGTGGATGGAGACAATCACTGGAGTAGCAAGAAGGTGGATGGAGACAATCTGGAGTAGCAAGAAGTGGATGAGACATCACTGGTAGCAAGAAGGTGGATGGAGACGATCACTGGAGTAGCAAGAAGGTGGATGGAGATGATCACTGGAATAGCAAGAAGGTGGATGGAGATGATCACTCGAATAGCAAGAAGGTGAATGGAGATGATCACTCGAATAGCAAGAAGGTGAATGGAGATGATCACTGGAATAGCAAGAAGGTGGATGGAGATGATCATTGGAGTAGTAAGATGGTGGATGGAGACGATCACTGGAGTAGAAAGAAGGTGGATGGAGATGATCACTGGAGTAGCAAGAAGGTGGATGGAGACGATCACTGGAGTAGTAAGATGGTGGATGGAGATGATCAATGGAGTAGCAAGAAGGTGGATGGAGACGATCACTGGAGTAGCAAGAAGGTGGATGGAGATGATCACTGGAGTAGCAAGAATGTGAATGGAGACGATCACTGGAATAGCAAGAAGGTGGATGGAGACGATCACTGGAGTAGCAAGAAGGTGGATGGAGACAATCACTGGAGTAGCAAGAAGGTGGATGGAGACAATCACTGGAGTAGCAAGAAGGTGGATGGAGACGATCACTGGAGTAGCAAGAAGGTGGATGGAGATGATCACTGGAATAGCAAGAAGGTGGATGGAGATGATCACTCGAATAGCAAGAAGGTGAATGGAGATGATCACTCGAATAGCAAGAAGGTGAATGGAGATGATCATGGATGCAGAGTGTGGAGATGATCATTGATAGTAAGATGGTGGATGGAGACGATCACTGGAGTAGAAAGAAGGTGGATGGAGATGATCACTGGAGTAGCAAGAAGGTGGATGGAGACGATCACTGGAGTAGTAAGATGGTGGATGGAGATGATCAATGGAGTAGCAAGAAGGTGGATGGAGACGATCACTGGAGTAGCAAGAAGGTGGATGGAGATGATCACTGGAGTAGCAAGAATGTGAATGGAGACGATCACTGGAATAGCAAGAAGGTGGATGGAGACGATCACTGGAGTAGCAAGATGGTGGATGGAGACGATTGCTGGAGTAGCAAGATGGTGGATGGAGACGATCGCTGGAATAGCAAGAAGGTGAATGGAGATGATCATTGGAATAGCAAGATGGTGGATGGAGACGATCACTGAAGTAGCATGAAGGTGGATAGAGACAATCACTGGAGTAGCAAGATGGTGGATGGAGACGATCACTGGAGTAACAAGAAGGTGGATGGAGACGATCACTGGAGTGTTGGATCTTTTTTGAGAAGCCAGAAGACCAAACTAGAAGATGAGATGATCCAATTTTCATGAGGTCACCTAGAAAAAACATGATAGCAGTTTTTTCTTCTTTTTAATGTTGCAGTTCCAAAATCGACACAAAAATCTGACATTCCTTTATTAGTAGCAGTGTCTGTATTCCTGCATCTCGACAGATTGGCCCAGCGTCTCCCGTCCATGGTGCGGTGTCGGTAGACAGATCCTGTTGTGTTCAGGTTCCTCTCTCCTCCACCTTCGCCTGTGAAGACAGATTGTTCCACAGATGTGATTGAGTCGCTTGTCTTGGATCTCGGCAGGAACGGCCCTGCAGGAGTTGCCTCTGTGCACGCAGAGTTTTTCGCCGTCCAGCTGCTGATTTTCTAACCTTACATGTTTGCCGGAGACACTTTCCATCTCTTAAATAGTTTATCATTATTAGATGTTGGTTGGGAATTATTGTGCGGGCTGTGGATTAAAAGCAAATGGGTCAAAGTAACGTTGCATCTGCATGGGACTGGTCAATCAATAGTACAAGCGAATGTAAGAAATAATAATAATAAATGTTTATCCAGCAGCGCCCCTGACTGAAGCAGAAGAGTTACGTCAGGTTTTATTCAAGATAAAACTTTAAGAATTATTTATTATTATTATTATTATGCCTGTCTTCGTACATCAGCAGCATTAGTTATCCTTTTTTGTTTTTTAACTATTTATTGTCTAACTGGTTATACTGATTATTGTGACTGATCGTGATTTTGGGGTGAGCTGCAGCTGACTTACTTTGTCATTGAAATGGCGGGGTGCCTGGTAGTAGCACATCCTCATAAGGTGAACCCACTTACTTATAGTTCCGCTCATTTCATAGGGATATCTTCTCTATGGAGCGTCTTGTATTTTTTTTTCATTTGGTAGCAAATATAAGAAGTCTGTTCCTTTCTCCAATTATGAGCCACTTTTTTCTCCACTTATGAGCCGCTTCTTCCCCTCCTCCACCTCCAGAACTCATAATTCACTCTAAAGACCTGCTAAAATCCATTTTGCTTATGGCAAGGTAGACTGCTAAATCATATTAGAGCTGAAATTTGAAGGTAAAGGGATTAGCAGAATGAGATGGAGAGGCAGAGTCACATAGACCATTGCTGTTTTTTATACCAAGTGTTTTGCCTCACCTTAGAGCTAGATCCATAGCTATACTGCTCAGTACTGGTATATAATGTACTCCATGATTCTCCTTTCTACTAAGGGTTGTATCTCACCCCAGAGCTGGATTGACATCTACTGGTGTGTAATGTCTTCACGGGGGTTGCTTTTTAGTTAGTTTTTTGTCTCGCCTCAGAGCAGGATTCACAGCTACACTGTTCAGTACTGGTGTATAATGTACTCTATGATGCTCCTTTCTAGTAAGTGTTTTATCTCACCCCAGAGCTGGATTGACATCTACACTGCTCAATACTGGTGTATAATGTACTCCATGATGCTCTTTTTTAGCACGTGTGTTATCTAATCCCAGAGCTGGATTGACATCTACACTGCTCAATACTGGTGTATAATGTACTCCATGATGCTCTTTTTTTTAGTACGTGTGTTATCTAATCCCAGAGCTGGATTGACATCTGCACTGCTCAGTACTGGTGTGTAATGTCTTCCCTACTGTTGATTTCTAGTTAGTGTATTCTCGCCTCAGAGCTGAATTCACAGCTACACTGCTCATTACTGCTGTAAAATGCCCTCCATATTGTTGTTGCTTCTGAAAATGTACTACACACAGACAAGAGAGCAATGATTCCTCATGTGTATGCGCTCTGTATGAGAGACATCATGGCAGCTATCTTTACTAGCTCACAGACAACTAAGGATTAGAGATCGAGCCTCCACAGGGTAAAAGTTGGTGAAAAATTTAGGAGTTGTAATTTTTAATATTTAATTTGACAATTTAGCAGTTTATTAAAAATATTTTTTTATTTATGTTAAGCCAGAAATAGAAAAAAAATCCCTGTGTTTTGCAATTTTATGTATTTTGTTTGTTTGAGGAGTTTTGTTCTTACAGCTTTCACCTTTCTGTATAAATACCGTACTGCCAGACAGAATAATAACAATGACACCAAATTAATTTTTTTTATGCTTTACGATCTTTATCTTTTCACACCATTTCCTCTTAAATGGTCATTTTTCTTTTGCTGCAGCTATATAAGGCTTTTATTTTTTATCGGCGGGCTGTTTGCGGGATGAGTTGACGTTTTTGTTGGTGCCATTTTGGGGTGCCGAAGACATTTTAATTTCTTTTATTCGGTTTATATGACAGATGAATAAAAATGGCTATTTAGCCACTTTGTTGTTTTTTCTTACAGCCATTGTTCAGGATGAATAATATAATGATATTATAGTTTGTAACAATAACAATCACTCAAGTTTTTCTTTAGATTTATTTTTATAAAAAATGCATTTTGTAAAGTGAAACTGGAGACTTTTGCATTTTTTTCTTTTTAGATTTTAGAACATTATATTTATATACTTAGTTATATTGTTTTTTTACAATTTTCTTCAATAGTTCAATATAATGCACTTCTTGGACTTACTTATGCATAGCAGTGTATTATACCTCAGGCATGGCTTAGTAGATGTAGAAAGATGGCAGACTTGGAGGACTTCATTAGGTCTCTGAAATCCAGTGTTTGCTCCACGGACCGGGTAGTATTGGAACAACAGAGGAAAACCTCTTCTAGTAATGGAAATTTCACAATATTTGCTTGCAGTACCCTATCTGACCACTTGGAGTGCTGTTCGGAGGAATCACACCAATGGGTAACTCTTACCACAATTTTTTTTTTCAATTTAAAATTAAAGAGTTTTTTAATTTTAAACATCCTTGAAAAAAAAAATGAACCTTAGAATTTTTAACCCCTTCACGACCTTGGGGGTTTCCCGTTTGTGCGTTTCTGTTTTTTTGCTTCACTTCTTCCCAGAGCCATAACTTCTTTATTTTTCAATGAGTATGGCCGTGTGAGGGCTTTTTTTTTGCAGGCCAAGTTGTACTTTTGAAGGACTTCATTGGTTTTACCATATTGTGCACGTGGAAACAGGAAAAAAGATTCAAAGTGCGGTGAAATTTCAAAAAAGGGGAACTCCCCCAATTTTTTTTTTTTTTTACCATGTTCATTAAATGCTAAAACGGACCTGCCGTTATAATTCTCCAGGTCATTAAGAGTTCGTAGATACCAAACATGTATAGCTTCTTTTTTTATTTAAGTGTCGAAACAAAAATGCAAAGTTTGCAAAAAGAAAAACAAATGGCGTCATATTCCGTGACCCGTAGCGTCTCCATTTTTCAGGATCTGGGGCTGCACGAGGGCTTTTTCTTGTGCGCTGAGCTGATGTTTTTATTGATAACATTTTGGGGTAGATACGATGTTTTGATCGCCTGTCATTGCAATGTTGCATCGACCAAAAAAAAAAAGGTAATTCTGGTGTTTTGATTCTTTTTTTTGTTGCGCCGTTTACCCATCAGATATATTCTTTTTATCTTGAAGTGTGCAATCCTCCAATGTGCCTGAAATAGGCTGGGCAAGCACTTGAGCAAGCTTGAAAGACCCCAAGGCAAATGTTTGGATTTGTTTGTGATGTCTGTAAGCAGCTTTGTGGTAGTGTGCTTTGGGGTAGTGTGCTGCCACCTGCAGGTCATTTGACCTTTCAAATGGTGTATCATTTGTTTGTGTGGGTGGAATATGAACGGAGCAAGTGTGCAATTCAATAGGCAGTGCATATTTACAAATGTGTTTGCATATGTGCCTCACCTGCAGTGAAGTGTGCAATCCTCCAATTTGGCTTGAATAAAGCTGGGCAAGCAGTTCGGCAAGCTGGAAATCCCCCAAGGCAAATGTTTGGATTTGTTTGTGATGTCTGTAAGCAACTTTGTGGTAGTGTGCTTTGGGGTAGTTTGGTGCCACCTGCAGGTCAGTTTTCCTTACTGCAGGTTTATGAAAATTAATGTTTAAACTGTATTTTGTGATCAAATCGTGGATGTGTGGTTTGTTTGGCTCTTTTCTTGCTGAAGGGGGCAAGTTTACCTTTGAAATGGTGTATCATTTGTGTGTGTGGGTGCAGTATGAACGGAATACAAAGTGATCACCGAAAAACCGTATTTAGAAATAATAGAATAGATTTTTAAAAACATTTTTTTTTACACTTTTTACTAGCCTCAGCACAGCGCCAATGACAACCAAAGGGGTCTCCTGCAGATACCGGGTTGTCATTCCAACCCATCACACCCCGCAATAATGTAGCAGGGTCACTGATGGCCGGGACTACTGACGCGCTGTGTTAAATGCCGCTGTTGGAGATTGACAGCAGCATTTAACATGTTAACAGCTGCAGGTGGATCGCGATTCCACCCACGGCTGTTAGGGGCACATGGCAACTGACCAAATCAGCTGTCATGTGCCGGAAAAGATGCGGGCTCAGTGATGGAGCCCACATGGAATTCAGGAACATGACCTATGACATATATATATGTCATAGGTCTTGAAGGGGTAAAAGTTCTTAAATAAGGAGATCTTGCTTTTTTCCCTTACAGAACTCCAAATCCAGTGCTTCCCTTCACTTAGCAATAAAAGTTAATGCCTGCAGCCACCACTAGGAGGCACTTACTGAAGACACAGTTACTAGTTATGACCACATGAATTGATTGCCTGTTTGTTAGCCTCGAGACATGCAGCTGTAGGGACTCGAACATATGTTTCTAGCACACCGAATACGCTCGGTTAGTGCACGAGCATGCTCCGATAACTTCTTATCCGAGCATGCTTGCTCTTCTCTAGCCTTTAGGCGTAGAACTCTGCAATAGATCACACTGAGCTCCCCCTAGTGGTGTCTGCAGACCAACAGAAAAGTATAATTCACCTTTGCCTATATGCTGGGTGTTTGGAGCTCTGTATCAGAGTAACAGAACTTCATTTCCTATAAAAGACACATTATGATATATATCACCACTGAGTGCTTGACCTTAAAATGACAAGATGGAGATCCCTTAAAATATATCATCTCTGGTACGTTCGGATGATACGAACCTCTTATACATTTTCTCGCACCAGTATTGTATCTCGTATCGGTACTGTGATTATGTGAAGGCTGAAATCAAATTAGGGTTAAAGGAAAAAGTAATTCAATTCTTCTGGATGGCTGAACTATGATTAGATTTCACTTAGCAGTCATCTATTATTTCTCTAAGCTGCGCACATTTTCCATTATGAAAATGCAGATTTCAGAAGAAAGAACTTTACTGAGATTTTTTTTGTTCTTACTTTTAATTTGCATGGTTATTTAGGACTATGGAGGCTCTTCGTGGCCAGTAACGAGTATGGGGGATTGGTCAATCTTACAGGAAGGCCGGGGGAGTACAGCCAGCCAGGAACAGAAATGGGAGTAGGAAATATCGAGTCTTGCTCCACTCCTCCTTGGTGTCCCAGGTTTAGTAGGACGGGCCCATCCTTTGTTGATTTGCAGACTTGTTTGACACCAGAAATGGAAGATTTGGTCCCTAACTTGTCACTCATTTCTGTCACAGATGTGCAGGGGTTTGGTGACAGTAAGCGCTGCTGTGGTCAGTACTGCAGGCATGGACCTGCGGCAGGCAGAACATCGCTGATGTAATGGATGGCAATGTCACAAACTTCTGCAGGAGTGTATGATGGGGGCATGGAGAGCGGAAGGAACAAGGTGGACTCAATATAGTTCTATAGAAGGCAGCGTAATGTTTATTGGCACTGTGCTTGACGGTGACAATAAAAGGCACGAAGGCTTGATGGGTACAGTAAAGCTACAGAGGCTTAGTGATTACAATATAGATACAGAGGTTTAGAGGTTGCAGTAGGAGGACCTGGTCAATGTCCCGAAGAGAGCTGGGACCACAGTCTCAAACATTACTAAGTTAGTAACACACTACACAGTCATGGATTAAAATCTTGCAAGGCACACAAAGTCCCCCTGCACATGCCAGCACATTATCAGGCTCATGTGAAGTTTATCAGTGACCATCTAGATCAGGGATGTCAAAGTCAAACACACTGAGGGCCAAAAAAAAAAATTTGCTACAAGCCGAGTGTAACGGGTCTGGTGGGTGGAACTACTGACGAGACAGGTCAGGTTGGTGGAACCACAAAGCTTTATTGTACAAGAGAGTTTACTTGTAAGAGTGCGGGTGGCACCCGGGAAAAGGGCAGGGAATCACGGCAGGGGATATAGGTAGTCTCTGGACAGGCAGGTTATAACGGTAAGTGACCAGGCAGTCTCTGGACAGGCAGGTTGTCACAGCAAGTGACCAAGGCAGTCTCTGGGACAGGCAGGTTGTCACAGCAAGTGACCAAGGCAGTATCTGGGACAGGCAGGTTGTCACGGCAAGTGACCAGGCAGTATCTGGACAGGCAGGTTGTCACAGCAAGTGACCAGGCAGTATCTGGGCAGGCAGGTTGTCACAGCAAGTGACCAAGGCAGTCTCTGGGACAGGCAGGTTGTCACGACAAGTGACCAGGCAGTATCTGGGCAGGCAGGTTATCACAGCAAGTGACCAAGGCAGTCTCTGGGACAGGCAGGTTGTCACGGCAAGTGACCAGGCAGTCTCTGGACAGGCAGGTTGTCACGGCAAGTGACCAGGCAGTCTCTAGAACAGGGCAGGCATATACGACCTGATATGGTGGAGCCTCCAGGTAGGCTGCAGTCGGATGGCAGATGATCGCTCCCAGGTGAGCAGGCAAGAGCCGTGGATCTCTGCAGATGATGTCCGAACTTCCGGATGGAGCTGCAGTCGGATGGCAGATGATCGCTCCCAGGTGAGCAGGCAAGAGCCGGGGATCTCCGCAGATGATGTCCGAACTTCCGGATGGAGCTGCAGTCGGATGGCAGATGATCGCTCCTAGGTGAGCAGGCAAGAGCCGGGGATCTCTGCAGATGACGTCCGAACCTCTGGATGGAACTGCAAACGGATGGCAGACAGGCAAGCCGACAGGTAACAGACAGGAAACTGGAATCAGGAGCTGATGGCTGAAACAGAGTTAGACTGCACAGGAACAACATTGCTCGGGCACCTACATTAAGGAGGAAGCCCTTAATATAGGGTGGAGTCCACCAGCATTGGCTGGAGACTGATTTGGAAAATGCGCGCGGCTCCTTTAAGAGCGGGGGAGGGTGCGGGCGCGCGCCCTAAGGCCAGTAGCAGGGAAGGAGCGCGCGGGACCAGCAGGGCGGAAGGAGGACACCGAGGATGCCAGAGGCGCAGAGGAGGCTGGGAGCACTGAGGACGCTGAGCGCAGGTGAGGAGAGCGACGTCCCTGTCTGGCAGCAGGCAGGGACGCGGGCACTATACCGAGGGCCGGACTACCGGTGCATTGTGGGAAATGTAGTGTTGGTGCCAGGGCCGGCTCCAGGTTTTTATGGGCCCCGGGCGAAAGAGCCTCAGTGGGCCCCTTTAACACAGACCACGATTCATGATGCTCCGATACTGCAGAGAAATATGGGTACAGTACAATGCCAAACACTTCACTTCTTCCATTACATGAGTGATATCTATTGTAAATTGTACAATAGCTCAAAAACCGCCAAATCCTCACAGCGTACAGAACAGACTGGACAGTACAGTCCTCCATACAATATTATGGGCACCACATAGTCTCCCCCTCATCACCCATATAATACCCCATGCAGGATGTCACCCCCCATATAATGCTCCATACAGAATACTGGACCCAATATAATGCTCCATACAGAATACTGGACCCAATATAATGCTCCATACAGAATACTGGACCCAAAATAATGCTCCATACAGAATACTGGACCCAATATAATGCTCCATACAGGATACTGGACCCAATATAATGCTCCATACAGGATACTGGTCCCCATATAATGCTCCATACAAAATATGGAGCTCTCCTCTGCGCTGTACTGCGTTCTGCACTGTTACAGCTCAGGAAAGGGCGCTGTGGAAAGACTCCCCATTATCATCATCATTGCCTCCCCATCATCATCATGGCCTCCCCATTATCATCAATGCCTGCCCATCATCATCATCTTCTCCCCATCATCAATGCCTCCCCATTATCAGCAATGCCTGCCCATTATCATCATCTTCTCCCCATCATCATCAATGCCTCCCCATTATCAGCAATGCCTGCCCATCATCATCTCCTCCATCATTCAATGCTGCCCATCATCTTCTCCCCATCATCATCCTGCCATTATCTATTCTCCCCATCATCACATGCCTCCCCATTATCAGCAATGCCTGCCCATTATCATCTTCTCCCCATCCATCATCAATGCCTCCCCATTATCAGCAATGCCTGCCCATTATCATCTTCTCCCCATCATCATCATCAATGCCTCCCCATTATCAGCAATGCCTGCCCATTATCATCTTCTCCCCATCATCATCATCATCAATGCCTCCCCATTATCAGCATTGCCTGCCCATCATCACACACAGACCGCACACAAGCACTCTCTCACATACTTACACACACACACACACACACAAAGTACCGCACTACATACACACAGACACACACAGAGACATAAACACACACGTCTTACCTGTCCGACGTCCGCGCGCTCTTAGCCACAGCCGGCCGCTGAATGATGACGTCATTCAGCGGCCTGCTGTGAGAGGAAGCGCCGGCGCCCCCTGGAGCCCGGAGCTGCGGCAGCGGAGGCACAGGAGAGGTAAGTATTGTGCCAGCTGATGCCGGGGCCCTGAGCAAGCGGGGGGGGGGCCCAGTGGCGGCGCTGACACCGCTCTCCTCCGCTAACGGGCGGGGGGGTGCCAGACTGCGAGTGGACCCCCGCCTGCTCAGGGCCCCGGCACTTGCCCGGGTGTGCCGGTGCTGACGCCGGCCCTGGTTGGTGCGTGCAAAACACCAGCAGGCGGCTGTGGCCTGCGGGCCGGATCTAATAGTAATTAAATATCATCCAGGGGCCATAGATAATCAATTCGCGGGCCAGATCTGGCCCGCAGGCCTTGACTTTGACATATGGGATCTAGATGATCCAGAGGAGGCCTGGGAGAAGGTCATGTGGTCAGACGAGACCAAAATAGAACTTTTTGGAACCAACTCCACTCGCCATATTTGGAGGAATAAGAAGGATGAGTTCAACCCCAAGAACACCATCCCAGCTGTGAAGCATGGTGGAGGAAACCACATACTTTAGGGGTGCTTTTCTGCAAAGGGGACAGGACGACTGCACCGTATTGAAGGGAGGATGGATGAGGTCATGTATCGCAAGATTTTGACCAATAACCTCCTTCCCTCAGTAAGAGCATTGAAGATGGGTCGTGACTGGGTTTTCCAGCATGACAATGACCCCAAAAACTCAGCCAGTGCAACTAAGGAGAGGCTCCGTAAGAAGCATTTTAAGGTCCTGGAGTGTCCCAGCCAGTCTCCAGACCTGAACCCAACAGAAAATCTTTGGAGGAAACTGAAACTCAATGTTAGCCAGCGACAGCCCCGAAACCTGAAAGATCTGGAGAAGATCTATATGGAGGAGGGGGCCAAAATCCCTGCTGCAGTGTGTGCAAACCTGGTCAAGAGCTACAGGAAACATCTGACCTCTGTAATTGGAAATAAAGGTTTTTGTACCAAATATTAAGTTCTGTGTTTCTGTTGTATCAAATACTTATTTCATGCAACAAAATGCAAATGAATTATGTAAAATTCATACAATGTGATTTTCTGGATTTTATTGTTAGATTCTGTCTCTCACAGGTGAAGTGTACCTACGATAAAAATTACAGACCGTTCCACTCTTTGTAGGTGGGAAAAACTGCAAAATCGATAGTGTATCAAATACTTATTTTCTCCACAGTATACAGAGGAATGGTGGTTACAGAAATTTTGCACAAATGCGCGTTGCATTACCATACTTGCCTCATTTTTGAAATTGTTGCTTTTTTTTTCTAAAAATTTTATTTTTATGAAAACATGCCTTCATTTGTCACAGACAATGCACCCTTTTAAGTCATGCCCTCTTTTTTTACATCTTTATGTTGTCCGTGTTTGGGGCCCCCCAAAATAATAGATTGCTTAATCCTGCCTTCCAGGGGCACCCAAGAGACTTACCAACTCGCCAAATAATCCGGAATCCGGTTGGTATCCCTTTTTACAAAAAATCCTCAAACATTTGGATTGATTTGTCAAGCCGCAATAGGGCACCCATTAGGATTGTATCTATGGAGGTGCATAAGGTAAAGTGACACATAATAGATGAAGGCACTGTGATAAATTTTGTATTGTGACAATGTGTTGCCACTGGGAGTCTTCATTGCTTTGCAGTATATAGGCACACGGTGCTATGTATGCTGCTATACAACCTCCGTCACATTGCCTAAAATCAAGTGTCGCAGTCCATTGACATAATATTGCGGAGGGTTTTTACATTTGAGGTCTCGTCTCTGAATGGTAATATTTCACAGCGCTTCTCATTTGC
>JARQOD010000005.1:537246149-537306560 GCA_033576555.1 Oophaga sylvatica | reverse complement strand
AAGGACTGGAGACGGAAGGAGCATTAGTGAGCCCAAAGGGCATCACAAGGTACTCAAAATGCCCTTCAGGGGTGTTAAATGCCGTCTTCCATTCATCCCCGTGCTTAATGCGAATAAGGTTATACGCCCCCCTGAGGTCAAGCTTGGTAAACCAAGTAGCGTTTTTCACCCTGGAAAACAGGTCAGAAATCAAGGGTAACGGGTATTGATATTTCACAGTAATATTGTTCAAGAGACGATAATCAATACACGGCCTTAATGAACCATCTTTTTTGGCCACAAAGAAAAAACCGGCACCTAAGGGTGAAGAGGATGGTCTGATATGACCCTTCTCCAATGATTCCTTGATATAAGACCGCATAGCGTCATGTTCAGGTACAGACAAGTTAAAAAGGCGACCCTTAGGGAATTTACTACCTGGCACTAATTCAATAGCGCAGTCATAGCTCCTATGGGGAGGTAAGGATGCAGATTTACTTTCGCTAAACACATCAGAAAAATCAAACAAAAGTCAGGAACATCCTCAGCCTGGGGGGAGGCAGAAAAAACAGGAGTGTTGGTATTAACACATTGGCAGCCCCAACTGGTTACAGACACAGATTTCCAATCCAAAACAGGATTATGAGACTGTAACCAAGGGAAACCCAGCACGATAATGTCATGCAGATTATATAGAACCAAAAATTTGCAGCACTCCTGGTGATCAGGTTCAACCCTCATTATCACCTGGGTAGAAAACTGGGGTTTATTCTCAGCCAAAGGGGTAGAATCGATCCCCAGTAGGGGAATAGACTTCTGTAAGGGTATCAAGGGAAATCCACAACGTTTAGCAAAATCATAATCCATCAGGTTAATAGCTGCTCCAGAATCAACGAAAGCCTGAGCAGAAAATGAGGACAGAGAGCATATCAGAGTGACAGTTAATAAAAACTTAGTCTGAACACTACCCAAGACAACTGAGCGTGCAAAACGTCTTCCCGCTTAGGGCAGACTGAAATAGCATGAGAGGCATCACCACAGTAGAAACATAACCCATTGCGCTTTCGAAACTCATGACGCTGTGCCCCAGACACCACTCCATCACACTGCATGGGCTCAGCAGCTGGCTCACAAGGCAACACCATTCCACGCATACTTCTCCGCTCACGCAAACGTCTGTCAATTTGAATCGCTAATGACATAGAATCATTGAGACCAGAGGGGACAGGGAATCCCACCATAACATCCTTTACATTATCCGACAGACCCTTCCGGAAAAGGGCCGCCAAAGCGTCGTCATTCCATTTGGTCAGGACTGCCCACCTACGGAATCTCTGACAGTATAACTCAGCGTCATCAAGCCCCTGATTTAATGCCAACAAGGCTTTTTCAGCTTGATCAGTGATATTAGGCTCATCGTACAATAACCCCAAAGCCTGAAAAATACATCAACATCACTCAAAACAGGATCCCCAGGTGTCAGGGAAAAAGCCCAATCCTGAGGATCGCCGCGCAGGAGAGAGATGACAATTTGAACCTGCTGCGCTGCGTTTCCTGAGGACTTAGATTTTAAGGCAAGAAACAATTTACAATTATTTTTGAAATTCTGAAACTTAGCTCGATCCCCTGAAAACAAATCTGGCATGGGGATCCTAGGTTCCACAACAGGCAACCTAGCAAGATATGCAGCAATACTCTGAACCTCAGTGGCAAGCTGATCCACACGGCCAGACAACTGTGCAAACTCCATTGGGAGAAAAGATCCTCCCCAGCACCCAGAGATACAGAGGGAAAAAAAAAAAAAAATGCAACAAACAGAAAAATATCTCTGACAACTTTTCTTCCTTCAAAATATTTTTTCCCTTCTGTGAGTACCATACAATTTTTATGGCCGGTGATACTGTTATGTTTCGGTAGCTGAGGAGTGCAGGTAAAAAAGGAAATACACCAGAGCAGTTGGAATCTATGAGATTGCAGTACCCTGACTAACCACCACAACTAGAGGCAGCCGTGGAGCGTTCCTACGATGGTCCTAGACGCCTCGTCACAGCCTGAGAAACTAACTACACCTAAAGATAGAAATAGGAAAGCTATCTGCCCCGGAGCAGAACCCCAAAGACAATAGAAAGCCCCCAAACATGTAATGGCGGTTAGACAAGAGGAAATACTGACACAGAAAGAAAATAGTATGAGCAAACGCTGGGGCCCAAACTATCTAAATAGAAAGGACAGGAAGGGTACTTACTGCAATCCCAGAAAACCCTGAAAACACCAACTCTACTAATTTCAAAATCACCTGAGATCACACGACCTCTACCACCTAAATTAGTTCTCTGGTGTAACAAAAACAGCAGCCACTGAAAAAACTGCAAAAAGCAAAAGTACAAAACACAGTGGCTGGACTAAACTGAGAGGGCAAAAGCCCCCGGAGGGGACCCAGAAGGCCCCCACAGAAGTGCAGGACAAAATGCAAAAATATAGCAAAAACACAAAATAAGAAATTGTCCTATCTGATAGCAGGAGATGCAGACACGACACAGCAGGCTACAAGGGAAACTGGAAAGAAGGATTCAGACCAGAACAATTGATCACCGGCAACCCTGATGGGAAAATGATTCCCTTAAATAAGACCAATCAGTAACACCTGATTCCCAATCCTCACTAGTACCGCTTGTAACCACCAGAGGGAGCCTCTGCTCAGAACTCATCTCAAACCCATTCACAACAGTGATCCTTGATCAGTAATTCCTACTCCTGAACCGCACCTGTAAAACTAATAAAATCCAGCTCCGAACCCTGCACCCCTCCTATACGGCCATGTAAAAAGCCGCCTTTTTTTTGTTATACTGATAAAACTTCAGCTTCAATGAGCATTTCATTCAGCATGTTCATAATTATTCTGCGTGACAATTACATCCAGAGTAATTGCAATTTAATACCTCTCCACGAGTGAAAATTGCAGCTTTTAGCTGGAAAAGTGCTATAATAATGAACAAAATCCCCTAAGTGATGAGTTCTTAGTACCTCCGGCTACGGCTGCTTAAATGGCTGACTCTGCACTAAGTGCAATTGTAAAGGCCAAGCGGCTGCTGAACAATTGTGGATTACAGGATCTGCCTACTAAACAGAACACTGGGAAAACTCCGCTGCCAAAAGGTAAAGGGCAAAAATCTGCAAAGAAGCAATCAGGCATACGTAAGGATGAGGGGTCCTGTAACAGCCAGACAAGGGACCTGCCGGACAGCAGAAGGAACTTACAGGAACCCCCTATTCCTCAAATATGGTCCTATTAGATGGTCCAAGGACTTTAGTGTCCTCCTCGTTCTCATTTACCTGTTTCAAGACTCAATAAAGGGAGATACGTTTTTTTTTCTTTTTTGGTGCCAACTGATTCTGGAGAAATGCCTGTCGGTCTTCATTCTCCATTCGCCTTAAAGGGGTTCTCCAAAAATGTAATAAACTGGCATCTGTCAATGACAGCCCGTCCTAGTCACGTCAAGACAAACTGCAGTCTGAAGAAACGCAACTCCTGAAACCTGTGCCTCAACCCGACAAAGGAGCTATGTTGTAAGTATACATACCGAAGCTGGGGGAGAAGGGATGCGACAGGAGATGAAATAAAGCTTCTCTTCGGCTGACTGAGCACAAAAGGATTTTTTTTTTCCCGACCTCAGTTCTTTGTCGTACTCAGTCATTTTTTTCTTTATTTCTTCTCCTATCACAGCGCTAAATAAAAAAGTCCATATCTCTAGAGCCGTTTGGCGGATTTAAAAAAAAAAAAAGTAAAATAAAAATAATAAAATAATCAAAGGAGGAGCAGGAAAAAAAATAAGAACAGAATGTTGACGCTTCTGACCTTTTTAAGGAATAAGTGTTTCACGTTATTACACTTTTTCTAGCGCCTTACGAGCCTGATAAATTAGGATCCTAGTGATCGCGCAGTAATAATATTTCCACATTCCTTTTATGTTAAAGAAGCGATGATCAGTCCAGGGGGATCGGGCATGGACCACTCTTGGCGTCTGCTGCGAGATTGCTAATCCGTGATAGATTCAATAAAAGGCGGAGGGGCCAGGTTAGTGAGCTTATAGCAGGGGCCGAGGTCGGTCCGTATCCATCCATCGGACGTCTCTGCAATGAATACAGGGAGAGCCATGTATGAAGAGAACTTTGCAGAACGGAACGTATCGTTCGGAGCCTAAGTACATCATATGCCGGCGGCGGTGTAATAGCGGGAAACCTAATGATACATTCCCTTTAAGGGGAAGAAGCAGATACGCCAGTCCAAGATTGATCCTCTTGATTAGCATCTAGTGGACGTGGAACCAAAGGACATCCTGCCAAAGCACCGGGGCCACTAGACACGGGACCCTCGGTTATGCCACCATCCATTATTTGAAGTAGGGGATGGAGCTCATGAAGTTTATAGCTCACAATTGTTAGCGAACTGTTGGATGGGGGTCGGGGCTCTAACATTTGAGAGCCAGAGGCTCATACACTGTTCTTGTACTGGGGCCCCATCTGTGCCCGTAGCCGTAAAGTAACCAGTAGTACAGTCGCTAGTGGCAATGACTGGTCAATGTCTGGAGATACCAGTATGGGTAAAACAATAAGACTGGGAAATGGAGTTACACAGATCAGCGGTCAAGTAACAGAGATGAAAAGATGGAAGTGTAGTTGAAGAAGCCGCGGTGAAATAGTGGATGCCAAAGAAAAAACAGGATATGGCACCATGAAGAATACAAACGGTAATTAGTTGGCCAGAAAAACTGACTGCAACCAAAACAATGTTACAATGTCTATAACTAAGCACAAGAGCACTAAACCTTGTTATGATTGGTCAGACAACCTTGGGTCCCACCCATGAGCAGCCCGACATCCTTACCAGAGAGGAGAATGCAGGAAGACAGAGTTCTCAGTTACCAAGAAATGTATCTTTCAACTACGACGCCTTAAGCACTTTTTTTTTAGGGTTTAACTGCCCTTTTGGCCTTAAGATGCCAGTGCGATCTCGATAATTATCAAGTGGTGGAGTCTCTGCACAATGTACACCAAAATCCAGGAAAGGGGTAGGTGCAGTAGCAAGTGAGTGCTGAATGAAATGGACAGATTCATAGTGAACAACTGAGGCCAACACGCTCCAGCTCCATCCCAAGGAAATGAATGAAGCTAAGCTGCAATACCAGAATCGGCCACTGGAAAAGGGTGGCGCTGTTGCTTCCAATACCAAGAGGACTAATTTCTATATCTCACATAATGTAGTGCAGTCATTTTCACAGTCAGAATTTGCTGCAGATGTTTGTAACTTCTCATTTCTGTGATCCCCTTAAGTTGTTTGGCTTGTGTAAGCTTCATTTTCTAGCTTTTCTATTTTTCTGATGTATCCTGAGAAGTTGTAAGTAACTAATTGCAGCACAGCTAGTCTCTCCTGAGTAATTAGACTTCACGAAACAGGTGCGACCAGAAGAAGGGAGCTGTGCTGCAATCCTTCAGTGATCCCCAGGTTTCCTCTAAGGATGAAAGACGGCCCTCACTGTGCAGAGAAATGCACAGAAAACAGCCAAAAGGACTCTCTAGTTAATCTGTTCAGATGTAACATGCATACAAAATCTCAGCCAGGGTAAGAGGTTTTATTTATTTTTTATGTTTTATTTTATGAGACATTAAGGAAACATTCAGAGCAGAAAATGTAAATGACAGCAATAAATGGCTCAGCCACTAGGTGGAGCTGTTTCAGAATGAATGAGTTGCATACCGCACACCTAGTGTCTAGATAGGGTACTGCATGCCAAATTTCACATTTCAAACTGCATGTCAAATATGAAGTCCAGTGAACCCTCTGCACTGATCGCCACCTTGGAACGACCATCAGACCCTGAGAACCATCTACTGTTATATCTCTGAAAAGTGGATTGGATGGTTTAGATTAATCCCATACAGAAATCCGCTTTTATGTAATTCCAAGAACAGTAACATTTTTGTTTGTCTAATTAACACACTAATATTTTTAAAAATAATTGCAAATTTAATTTATTTCCTTTCTTCCATTTTTCAGATAATTAGTCAGTAAATTACAATCTCGGTGCGGCTGGCACGGTGACCCCGCATGGCGAACGCCGGATCTACACTTTTCCTCCTCTCTTTACACATCATGTTTATCCTGATAAAATATAATTTTCTAATTAGCACCAACACATCGAGCGGGGAGTTAGGAGACCCTGTAATTAGCCCCGGCTCCGGCTCCTTATTTTCTTCATCACCATTCTCTTGACATTGCGCCGTTTACACCTAATGACAGGGTTTTCTGTTTTTTTTTCACAATAATCTATTTTTTTTTAACACTTCCAGCGTTAGTGGAAATAAAAGTAGAATTTTACATGTCTCATAAGTGAGCGGTTTTAATTTAATTTTCCTAAATCGCAGCAGTTCTTGCGCTAATCACTTCTGTAATTTTTTTATTTTATTTAAGTGATGTTAATCCATTGTATCTGCCACTGTGCACACTGTATGGCCACTGTGCACACTATATGGCCACTGTGCACACTACATGGCCACTGTGCACACGATACGGCCACTGTGCACACTATACGGCCACTGTGCACACTATATGGCCACTGTACACACTGTATGGCCACTGTGCACACTATATGGCCACTGTGCACACTATATGGCCACTGTGCACACTGTATGGCCACTGTGCACACTATATGGCCACTGTGCACACTATATGGCCACTGTGCACACTATATGGCCACTGTGCACACTATATGGCCACTGTGCACACTACATGGCCACTGTGCACACTATACGGCCACTGTGCACACTATACGGCCACTGTGCACACTATACGGCCACTGTGCACACTATACGGCCACTGTGCACACTGTATGGCCACTGTGCACACTGTATGGCCACTGTGCACACTGTATGGCCACTGTGCACACTGTATGGCCACTGTGCACACTGTATGGCCACTGTGCACACTATATGGCCACTGTGCACACTATATGGCCACTGTGCACACTATATGGCCACTGTGCACACTATATGGCTACTGTGCACACTATATGGCCACTGTGCACACTACATGGCCACTGTGCACACTATACGGCCACTGTGCACACTATACGGCCACTGTGCACACTATACGGCCACTGTGCACACTATACGGCCACTGTGCACACTACATGGCCACTGTGCACACTACATGGCCACTGTGCACACTACATGGCCACTGTGCACACTACATGGCCACTGTGCACACTACATGGCCACTGTGCACACTACATGGCCACTGTGCACACTACATGGCCACTGTGCACACTACATGGCCACTGTGCACACTACATGGCCACTGTGCACACTATACGGCCACTGTGCACACTATACGGCCACTGTGTACACTATACGGCCACTGTGCACACCATATGGCCACTGTGCACACTATATGGCCACTGTGCACACTATACGGCCACTGTGTACACTATACGGCCACTGTGCACACTATACGGCCACTGTGCACACCATACGGCCACTGTGCACACCATACGGCCACTGTGCACACCATACGGCCACTGTGCACACCATACGGCCACTGTGCACACCATACGGCCACTGTGCACACCATACGGCCACTGTGCACACCATACGGCCACTGTGCACACCATACGGCCACTGTGCACACCATACGGCCACTGTGCACACCATACGGCCACTGTGCACACCATACGGCCACTGTGCACACCATACGGCCACTGTGCACACCATCGGCCACTGTGCACACCATACGGCCACTGTGCACACTATACGGCCACTGTGCACACTATACGGCCACTGTGTACACTATACGGCCACTGTGCACACCATATGGCCACTGTGTACACTATATGGCCACTGTGCACACTATACGGCCACTGTGTACACTATACGGCCACTGTGCACACTATACGGCCACTGTGCACACCATACGGCCACTGTGCACACCATACGGCCACTGTGCACACCATACGGCCACTGTGCACACCATACGGCCACTGTGCACACCATCGGCCACTGTGCACACCATACGGCCACTGTGCACACCATACTGCCACTGTGCACACCATACGGCCACTGTGCACACCATACGGCCACTGTGCACACCATACGGCCACTGTGCACACCATACGGCCACTGTGCACACTATACGGCCACTGTGCACACTACATGGCCACTGTGCACACCATACGGCCACTGTGCACACCATACGGCCACTGTGCACACTATACGGCCACTGTGCACCACTATACGGCCACTGTGCACACCATATGGCCACTGTGCACACCATATGGCCACTGTGCACACTATACTGCCACTGTGCACACTATATGGCCACTGTGCACACTATATGGCCACTGTGCACACTATATGGCCACTGTGCACGCTACATGGCCACTGTGCACGCCATATGGCCACTGTGCACACTATATGGCCACTGTGCACACTATATGGCCACTGTGCACGCTACATGGCCACTGTGCGCACTACATGGCCACTGTGCATATTATATGGCCACTGTGCACACTATATGGCCACTGTGCACACCATATGGCCACTGTGCACACCATATGGCCACTGTGCACATTATATGGCCACTATGCACACTATATGGCCACTGTGCACACTACTGTATATGGCCACTATGCACACTATATGGCCACTGTGCACACCATATGGCCACTGTGCACACTATATGGCCACTGTGCACACTATACGGCCACTGTGCACACTATATGGCCACTGTGCACACTATATGGCCACTGGATAGGCCCCACTATATGGCCACTGTGCACACTATATAGCCACTGTGCACACTATATGGCCACTGTGCACGCTACATGGCCACTGTGCACGCCATATGGCCACTGTGCACACTATATGGCCACTGTGCACACTATATGGCCACTGTGCACACTATATGGCCACTGTGCACACTATATGGCCACTGTGCACACTATATGGCCACTGTGCACGCTACATGGCCACTGTGCGCACTACATGGCCACTGTGCATATTATATGGCCACTGTGCACACCATATGGCCACTGTGCACACTACATGGCCACTGTGCACATTATATGGCCACTATGCACACTATATGGCCACTGTGCACACTACTGTATATGGCCACTATGCACACTATATGGCCACTGTGCACACTATATGGCCACTGTGCACACTACTGTATATGGCCACTATGCACACTATATGGCCACTGTGCACACTATATGGCCACTGTGCACACTATATGGCCACTTTATATACCATAGGGGTTCTTTTTAGCATTTTCTAAGCATTAGAGAGTACTATTTATCTGGACATTTAATTAATTAACTTTGTGCTGTCTCAACCATTTTTATTTATTTATTATTTATTATTTTTTACTTTTTTTTCCTCGCAACTTCACTATTTTTTCCTTTCTTTCTTTTGACGTAGGCCTCTGAGAACTTGTTTGTTGCTTCAGGAGATGGATTACTTAATGACATGATTTCGAGGTGCGTGTAATACAATAAAATATCTTTGCTACATTTGTCTCTGAGGGTATAATACAGGATAAAGTGACAGTGCTACTAATTTATAAAAAAGATGTAACAGCGACATGAATCATACCATTAGAATAGCTCTTACCCATATTCATATCTGCGGTGCCATACGTGCCCCAACACGCGTTTCGCATCGGCTTCTTCAGGGGGCCAAGATGAAGTGAGATGTTCCCAATGCTGCTTTTAAATCTCAATACCAGGTGTCGGTGCTTCCCGTTGATCGCGGCGCATGTGGCTGAATGCGAGCATCGGAAACTGCATCACTACACGCACCATCATGGAGGTGCAGGTCACGGGGAGCTCCCCGATGACGTGAGTTACCTGCACAAGTCACTACCAGGCGCCAGAAGTGACGCTCCAGTATCAACTCGTGTCGGAGACATGCGCACCAGTACCAGTCTGTATAATACTGTCAGTTGGGAACCATGGCCCTCATGTAGAATCACCATATTACGTTTGGGAAAATTAATGGGCAGGTACCCAGCTGTAGCAGTAGATTTGTTGCAAGAGGTGCAGAATCAAAGATTGATTTTTAAATAAAAACGTGCCGATATAACCCAAAACATATGTCACCTGCATTATGAAAATATTCAGTGTAACATGGGTATAAAACATACATAGAAATACAGAGGAACAAACGACATTAAAGTGCAAGTGCATATGATAACATAAATTATACAATGTAAAGTATATCTCAGTGCATACTCTAAGTCAGGGGTGGGGAACCTTTTTTTTCGGCCAAGGGCCATTTGGAATTTTATAATAGCGTTCGGAGGCTGTATAAAATTATTAACTTAAAATTAGCTAACTATATGTATTCAAACATTTAAATAGCTTGTAGCTCTCCCCACACAGTATAGTGCAGTTCCCCCACACATACACAGTATAGTGCAGCTCCCCCCACACACAATATAGTGCAGCTCCCCCACACACAATATAGTGCAGCTCCAACACACACATTATAGTGCAGCTCCAACACATAATATAGTGCAGTTCCCCCACACATACACAGTATAGTGTAGCTCCCCCCACACACAATATAGTGCAGCTCCCCCACACACAATATAGTGCAGCTCCCCCACACACAGTATAGTGCATCTTCCCTACACACATTATAGTGCAGCTCCAACACATAATATAGTGCAGTTCCCCCACACACAGTATAGTTCAGCTCCCCAACACAGTATAGTGCAGCTCACCCCCAACACACAGTATAGTGCAGCTCCCCCAACACACACTATAGTGCAGCTCCCCCCAACACACAGTATAGTGGCTGCGGGCGGCACCAGATGATATCGCGGGCTGTATACGGCCAGCGGGCCGGATGTTCCCCACCCCTTCTCTAAGCCATATGTAAATACGAAGGATATCCATTCCTAACACATATGGTATTAGGATAGTGAAAAGGGACTGTGTACAAATTTTGCCATATTTAACCTGCGAATGCATCAATTAAGGGCAGAATATGGAAGCAGCGTGCATATACAACATAACCATTAGCAGGCATAACTGGGACTGCATATAATAGTGACAACACTAAGAAAAAAATATATATATAAAAAGAACGAGAACAATAATAAACAAGATAAATGCATTGCAGAATATGATATTATGGGTCATCAGCCATCGGGGAGCCTCAGTAACTGCGCATGACAGTGAATAGAGTCAGGACTTGTGTTAAAGATCAGCTGAATTAAAAGATGAAGCGTTCTGAGTGGGTGCTTCATAAATAATTCTTTGACACGTCAAGACACAAAAGGAGACAAGAACAATTAAAAAATAACAATAACAATGATCATCAGTCCAGAGACAGCACCCCATCACAAAAAGGAGGCAAAACTTAATTGCTCATTTAACCCCGCAGGTACCATTGTGTCCAAAACTGCAATCCAAGGACACACTTTCTGTGTCAAAATACCATATGTATATGAACCTATACCACATAGGTTCCATCACCTCCTCTGATTCCCATATGTACTCGATCGATTCCCCACAAATCTATAAATCACCAGAGTTACATTTGTGTCTCAATTTGAAACATCTGGGAATTGTTGTTAGGGCGTCCACATCGTCCACGTCTTTTTTGGATTATATGCTCCAAGTGTTTATATTACATTTGATTCTGAGGGGCGGACAGTGGACAACTTTCAAATTTGAAACTTTTCAATTTTTTTTTCCGTTTTGAGCTCACTATGTGATATAAATTACATGTTAACGTTATTTTTCGTAAAGTCAGTACTAATATGCCAATACCAAACTATTCAGCTTTATTTTTTATGTTTTACTACCTTCGCACTATTTTTGGTGTTGCTATATTTGGAGAGCATAACTATAAGTTTTTATAGCTTTTTTTTTCTTATCAGTGAAGATTATTTTGCACACGTTCAGGAATATTTGCGTTTTTTTCGCGTTTTTTCGCGGGAAAAAACGCGTCAAAAACGCATGTATTAAGCATCCTATCATTTAGAATGAATTCCGCAAATTTTGTGCACATGGTGCGTTTTTTTCCGCAAAAAAAACGCATCGCGGAAAATCTAGCAGTTTGTCCATTAATTTTGCGGATTTCTAGCGTTTTTCCCTCTTTATTATTGACCTAGAAAGTTCAGGAAAAAATCGCGGTAAAAACGCGTCAAAACCGCGCAAAAAACGCACCAAAAACGCGCAAAACACGCGTTTTTGCCGCGCAAAAAAGTCCGGTTTTGCTCAGGAATATTCTGCAAACATTCTGCAAACGTGTGCACTTATGGTTTTTTCTTGTTTTTTTTTTACATAAACTTTTTTTTCCCGTAATGTTTTTACAAAGAAGGAAAGAAAAGGAAAATAAACGAAAGTGAAGGAAAAGAATGAGAATTAAAGGAAGGGAAGACAAAGAAAGGGAAACAAAATGAAGAAAAGGAAAAGGGAAGGAAAAGGAAAATAAAGGAAGGAAAGGAAAAGAAAGGAAAGGGAAGGAAAACAAAGGAAAGGGAAGGAAGAAGGGAAGGAAAAGGAAAAGAAATGGAAGGAAAGGGAAGGGAAGGAAAAGAAAGGGAACTAAAGTAAAGGGAAGGTAAGGAAAAGAAAGGGAAAGAAAAGAAAGGAAAGTCAAGAAAAGAAAGAGAAATAAAGGAAAAGAAGGGAAGGAAAGGAAAAGAAAGGTAAGGAAAATAAAGGGAAGGGAATTGAAGGAAAAGGACGGGAAGAGAAAGGAAAAGAAAGGGAAGGAAAAGAAAGGAAAGAAAAGAAAGGGAAAGAAAAGAAAAAAGGAAGGAAAAGAATGGGAAAAAAAGAAAGTGAATGAGAAGAAAGGAAAGGAAAGTCAGAAAAAGAAAGGGAAATGAAGGATGGGGAAGGGAAGGAAAAGAAGGGGAAGGGAAGGAAAGGGGAAATAAAGAGAAGAAATGGGAGGAGAAGGAAAAGGAAAAAAGTGGAAGGAAAAGAAAGGTATGTAAAAGGAAAAGACACAGAAGAAAAAGAAAGAAAAGTGAAGAAAAAAGGGACATGAAGGAAGGGGACGGGAAGGGAAATGAAAGGAAGGGGAAGGAAATGGAAGGAAACTGAAAAGAAGGGGAAGGGAAGGAAAATAAAGGGAAGAAAAGAAAGAAAGAAAGAAAAAGAAAGCAAGCTGTTTTGACTCTGCGGCACATACTGTATGTCCCAGTTTGTATTGTTTGGCTAATATATGGCATCAACATATTTCTATAGCTAATAAGATCTTTACAGCGAAAAAAGTCTGGAAAACAAATAAAAATTAAACTGGAAATTGGATAAATCCAATAAAAACAGAATCAATAAACGTCCGGCAGAAAACAAAGCTGAACATTTCCTTTGGCCAAGAGGATAAATTCCTTTTACTGTACTTCAATACACGTGGGATCGAACCCAGCCAGCGATCCGGCTCTCTACAGCGCGTTTGTTTTATTGCTGGTTATAGTGGAAGAAAGAAAAAAACATCAACATATCTTTTCTTTGTTGCATCAAAAAGAACTTTACAATTTTTGGAACCAGAATATTTTACAAGAAAATGTATTTTTATGCATTTTATTAAATTCATGTAATATATGACTGTGTAATGAGGTTTCCTTCAAGGAGTCTGGAAGTTCATCTGCATTAGTCTCGTGATAACAAATGTCATACTAAACATCGCTATACGAGGGCAGAGTGTTATCTATATAATATCTATGTTGCAAGACATACTTATTTTATCTGTTATTTTTTAGCAACTTTGCTGGAAGATTAACTTTTATTATTGATCTTCCTTTATATAAGTGCAGATATACAGAGATATCGATTCATACTGCCTACAAAATACTAAAATATTTAGACTTGAGAGTCCTCAGTGGTTGATACCTATACAAAATACTAATGAGCTCGTCAGAGAGAATCATGGCGGCACAGTCAGCAGTGCAGCTTGTGCTCACTGTTAGTGTTTCTGCCTCTCATCTTGATTTTGAGAACTGGTAAAGGAAGAGGTTGAATAAAAGTCAAATAGAAGACGCACCGTCCAAGCTTTGTCAGAGTGCCAGCCCTGCAACAATGTAAGAGAAATCACACAGGACATAAGGTCGTGTGTAAGCAAAACTACACAGGTTTTAAAGGAACTCCATCAGTAGGATCGTCCCTCTTAAGCCGTCTATATGGGCATGTAGACCATAGGAAGCTGAATAAAATGATACCTTGATGTCTATGATCGCATGTCTAATTCCAGAGAAATCCAAGTTCTTGTTGATATGTAAATGAGCTGTTAAGCTCTATGGGTCGGAGATAGATCTCCCGGAGAATCTGCCTCCAGAGCTTACCTTACATGAAAGGGGCCTTACCAGTGTGAGTCATATAATCACTGACAGTCTGCTCTCCTAATCTTTATGTCTTCCTTTGTAAAGGCCCACTTTCATTCAAAATAAGCTCTGGAGGCAGATTCTCATAGAGACCTATGTCCCACCCACAGATCTTAACAGCTCACTTACATACATAAAGTGGATTTCTATGGAATAAGTCATCTGATCGCAGATATCAAGGTATCATTTTATTCATCTTCCAATGACCCATATGCCTATATAGACGGCTCAGGAGAATGGGTCCCAAAGACAAATGTCCTTTAATGCACGGCAGACAGCAGCAGTTCCACCTCCCCTCTTCTAGTGAACCCTCAAAACTGCCCAACCTTATAGGTTCTGCCGCCATCTTAGACTCTTATCATAGCATGAACCATATAGTTAAGGCAGAAGGAACAGTCTAGGTCTGTGTAGATCCCGTGTAAACAGCGTGTAATGTAAGGACACCGCTGGTCCTGCAAGTGCAAGTTGTGTCCAATTCCAATGTCAAAGGGTCAGCACTGTACGGTGGCTCAGTGGTCATCACTGAATGGTGACTCAGTGGTCAGCACTGTATGGTGACTCAGTGGTCAGCACTGTACGGTGCCTCAGTGGTCAGCACTGTATGGTGACTCAGTGGTCAGCACTGTACAGTGGCTCAGTGGTCAGCACTGTATGGTGACTCAGTGGTCAGCACTGTACAGTGGCTCAGTGGTCAGCACTGTATGGTGGCTCAGTGGTCAGCACTGTATGGTGACTCAGTGGTCAGCACTGTACGGTGACTCAGTGGTCAGCACTGTACGGTGACTCAGTGGTCAGCACTGTACGGTGACTCAGTGGTCAGCACTGTACGTGACTCAGTGGTCAGCACTGTATGGTGACTCAGTGGTCAGCACTGTAGGTGACTCAGTGGTCAGCACTGTACGGTGACTCAGTGGTCAGCACTGTACAGTGACTCAGTGGTTAACACTGTACAGTGGCTCAGTGGTTACACTGTACAGTGGCTCAGTGGTTAATACTGTACAGTGGCTCAGTGGTTAACACTGTAGTGCTCAGTGGTTAGCACTGCAGCTTTGCAGCGCTGGGTCTGGTTCAAATCCATCAAGTACAACTCTGCAAGGATTTGTATGTTCTCCCGTGTTCGGGGGTTTCTCTAGTGTTCAGCACTGTACTCCGGTTTCCTCCCAAAATCCAAAAACTGATAGGGAACATAGCTTGTGAGCCCCATCGGGGACAGTGATGATAATGTCTGTAAAGCGTTGTGGAAAATTAATGGCGCTATATATGAGAATAAAATAAATAGTGAATTGAAGCTTGAAACAGATTTTGAGCAGGATTTTTTTTTTTCGCAGTGTTCATTATGGGTTCCCCGGTTGCGATGAGCTGCAGAGATCGGGGGATTACAGTGACATACAACATGAGGCTCAGGAGATAAATTGCGCCGCTCTCGTCATGGTTGTTTTTGAGATTTAATTCCCGTCCTCCCATTCTTTTTGTAAATTGAACTGACACCGGACGCGGTCGGATCTCTGCACATAAATCTCTTCCCGGCGCCTCGGGTAACCGGCTGGTGGAATTGAAGTCATTTTGTTTCAGACTTGCTTCCCCTAAAAGAAAGCCTAGCGGCGATTCTGTAATGACAGCGCAGGCCAATCTCCATTCCGTGGCACTGCCATAAGAAAACTCCTGGGCGGAGGGGGAAAATCAGAAAGGACAAAGCCTCAAACCCACTGTCTTCACATTCCGGGGCCCTGGACAAGATTCAGTCATAGCAGTTTTAGCTCTACGGTAAAAAATCTGGGGGTTAGAGGGGTACCCCATCTTATAAAGTGATGGCGTATCGCTGGGACATGCCCTACTGTGAGAATGAGTTTAGAGCCACATCGGCTGCACATTGTCCCCCGACCATCCACTGTTCTGTTCAATGACAGCAAGCACAGGTCTTGATGTTCACAGAGCCGCAATAAACATGCAGCAGAGAGCCGCGACGTTCACGAAGCAGAGAGCCGCAATGTTCAAGGAGCAGAGAGCCGCACCGTTCACGGGGCAGAGACGCAACGTTCACGGAGAAGAGAGCCGCAACGTTCACGGAGCAGAGAGCTGCAACGTTCATGGAGCAGAGACGCAATGTTCACGGGGCAGAGACGCAACGTTCACGGAGCAGAGAGCCGCAATATACACGGAGCAGAGAGCCGCACCATTCAGGGGCAGAGACACAACGTTCACGGAGCAGAGAGCCGCAATGTTCACGGAGAAGAGAGCCGCAACGTTCACGGAGCAGAGAGCCGCAACGTTCATGGAGCAGAGAGCCGCACCGTTCACGGGGCAGAGACGCAACGTTCACGGAGCAGAGAGCCGCAATGTACACGGAGCAGAGAGCCGCACCATTCAGGGGCAGAGACGCAACGTTCACGGAGCAGAGAGCCGCAATGTTCACGGAGAAGAGAGCCGCAACGTTCACGAAGCAGAGAGCCGCGACGTACATGGAGCAGAGAGCCGCGACGTTTACACGGCAGAGAGCCGCAACGTTCACGGAGCAGAGAGACACGACATTCACGGAGTAGAGAGCCGCAATGTAAACGGAGCAGAGAGCCGCAATATTCACAGAGCAGAGAGCGGCAATGTTCATGGAGCAGAGAGCGGCAATGTTCATGGAGCAGAGAGCGGCAATGTTCATGGAGCAGAGAGCGGCAATATTCACAGAGCAGAGAGCGGCAATGTTCATGGAGCAGAGAGCGGCAATGTTCATGGAGCAGAGAGCGGCAATGTTCATGGAGCAAGAGAGCGGCAATGTTCATGGAGCAGAGAGCGGCAATATTCATGGAGCAGAGAGCGCCAATGTTCACGGGGTACAGAGCGGCAATGTTCACGGGGTACAGAGCGGCAATATTCACGTGGCAGAGAGCGGCAATATTCACGTGGCAGAGAGCGGCAATATTCATGGAGCAGAGAGCGGCAATGTTCATGGGGTAGAGAGCGGCAATATTCACGTGGCAGAGAGCGGCAATATTCATGGAGCAGAGAGCGCCAATGTTCACGGGGTACAGAGCGGCAATGTTCACGGGGTACAGAGCGGCAATATTCACGTGGCAGAGAGCGGCAATATTCACGTGGCAGAGAGCGGCAATATTCATGGAGCAGAGAGCGGCAATGTTCATGGGGTAGAGAGCGGCAATATTCACGTGGCAGAGAGCGGCAATATTCATGGAGCAGAGAGCGGCAATGTTCACGTGGCAGAGAGCGGCAATATTCACGTGGCAGAGAGCGGCAATATTCATGGAGCAGAGAGCGGCAATGTTCATGGGTAGAGAGTGGCAATATTCACGGAGCAGAGAGCGGCAATGTTCACGTGGCAGAGAGCGGCAATATTCACGTGGCAGAGAGCGGCAATATTCACAGGGCAGAGAGCGCAATGTTCACAGGGCAGAGAGCGGCAATATTCATGGAGCAGAGAGCGGCAATGTTCATGGGGTAGAGAGTGGCAATATTCACGGAGCAGAGAGCGGCAATGTTCACGGAGCAGAGAGCGGCAATGTTCACGGGGTAGAGAGCGGCAATATTCACGGAGCAGAGAGCGGCAATGTTCACAGGGCAGAGAGCGGCAATGTTCACAGGGCAGAGAGCGGCAATGTTCACAGGGCAGAGAGCGGCAATGTTCACGGGGTAGAGAGCGGCAATATTCACGGAGCAGAGAGCGGCAATGTTCACAGGGCAGAGAGCGGCAATGTTCACATGGCAGAGAGCGGCAATGTTCACGGGGTAGAGAGCGGCAATATTCACGGAGCAGAGAGCGGCAATGTTCACAGGGCAGAGAGCGGCAATGTTCACAGGGCAGAGAGCGGCAATGTTCACAGGGCAGAGAGCGGCAATGTTCACGGGGTAGAGAGCGGCAATATTTGCGCACCCTCCATCCACCTGCAGGAAGGTTCTTATATCAAGCACTTGTACAAGACAGACATTTATAATGCAGGAATTGAAGCTGTCCCTATGAATTTTTGCTCTCCCCGTTGGATCGTTCTCATCTTTAAGCTTTATTTTATTAGGCATGACAAAAAAGAATCTTAAACACTCCATAAAACCGTGCTGATTCACTCCGCGCGTCGCCTGATATGTTTGCCATTTGTACATAATTATCTTGCCAAACACCGGAGCCGCGCATGACGGGGTCTGCATTCTGCTTGGTTCAGCTTCTTTGTCTGGAGATGTGAAAAGTCATCTAGAAGTCAGAAACTGGTGATAAAAATCCGTCAGGTAGAGACGCAGCCGCCTTATTACCGCTCCATGGTCATAAACAGACAGAAAGCAGGAGGAGAGTAACCTGAACCCTTAAATACCATTGTGTCTGTAAGTACAAATTCTGAGCTTATTCATTTTGATAATTTATATTTATCAAGGTCGAACATTTACTTCACTGTTACACAGCGCCAAAACTTCTGCTTTCCTATACTCAGTCGTTTACTGAAATCATAAAATTCTCGCAACCTGCAGCCACCACTAGGAGGCGCAAAGTGCATACAGCTCTTCCTGAATTCTCCAATAGATGGGAACATAGGAAGATTCCAAGCACCACCTCGTGGTGGGAATTTGTGAAATGCAACAAAAAGGAGGCCAATAAGAAGCCTTGAAAGGCCAAACTAATCCGTGCATGCTGTGCAACTCTTACCAGTAAAATGATGGACTAAATTAAAGAAACCTTATCCTTCAACGGAACGGGATACTGATCTCGTCTGCTTCTCCTCCGGCTGCTAGACTTAGAGAAACCTGAAACCCATTTGTAGGAAGCTGTCTCCGAGTTCCTGCTCCTCAGTGCAGTTCAACTCATCAGTCAGCCTTTACTTTGTGCTGATGAAGGGCAAGAGTACTGAAACAGCTGTCTACTAGTAATGGGTGGACCTGCGGATGTTCGGGTCCGTCGGGTTCAGCAGAGTTTTAAAAAAAGTAGGTTTGGGTACCAGAACGGTATCTGAACTCAAATCCGAACCCACTGGGGGCCCCGGTGTTTCCCATGTTGTCATCTGTATGACATCGCGAGAAACGCCGGCTTAAACGCCGGCTCTGATCGGCAGGAACATTACACGTTATCGTTGGTCACAGCGTTGCGAGCCAGCAGATGACAGCGTGAGACCGGTGAAAGGTTACTGGTGTTGGCTAATGAGAGTACGGTCATCATCGTAAGCCTGCTCTTGCTGCTGAACCTGAACAGCAACACGGACTTTCTGGAGAAGGCAGCGTTCGGGGTCCGTGCACGTTCGCCCATCTCTACTGTCTACAGATGGTTGTCTCTGGTTTGGATGACCATGTTTCAAGCCTCTTTTTACCAGTCAGACATTGGCTTATTGAGTGGCTACCTACAGATGGCAGTTTTGTGTTTTTTTAAGAACATTTGGCTGGATCTCGAGCCATGGTGACGATGGATGAACGATCTGTAGGAAGATAAATCTAGTGCAAGCCTAGATAGGTCCACCAGGGTCTTCTCCAGTTGCTGATCTTCCTCTTCACCTTCTTACTTCTATATCCCAAACCATGATGTCCTTCACCAGTGATCGCTCACTATGCAGGAGGTGTCCAAAGTAAGCAAGTGGTAGCTTGGTGATCCTTGCTTCCAGTGACATGTCTGGATTGATTTGTTTGTTCTTTCTGCCTTCCATGGAATTGTCTAACATCCTTTTCCAGCACCACATTTTGAAGGACAGATTGTAGAAGAGATGGCTTTTTCCTTCTGGGGAAGAATTTAATTTGTATCGATGTCCAAGATAAAGGCATCCATGCCATTCCCCGAATAAAATTTCCACCTAAGTCCCTACTAGCTAGTAGCTACCAGAACATAATTTCTTTCTCGCGACATCTGCTAGACATAAAAGAGCCAACACTGCACCTAACAATGTTCTTGTGCATCTATTTCCCCATCTTAGATCGGAGCCGAACACATGCAACGCAACCGTTCAACAGCCTCTTGTAAAAATCAATTCTCACGGAAGTCAATCTCCATCAGTCTGCGTGAGCGATAGGAAGTCTACCGTGACAGCTCTGATACAAACTGTCTCCGTTCCGTTCCACCTCACTCTGTAATAATCTTTCTTTTCCCCTGATCCAAGGTCAATGATAGTTTAAATCTCTATCAAGGAATAATGGATACGTTACATACAGAATAATCCTTCTGCCATCGATCCACCGATAGAGGAAGGGAAAGAAATGGGATTTATTTTGGATGGAAGTTGTAACTTATCTCTGCTAGATTCTGTCACTTTTCATGAACTTCTAGAATTTTGGATATTGAAAAAAAGTTCCTGGTTGTATTTTTTCTGTTTTATCACAATTGCTTCTACTTTAAGACACAGATGATTCCATAGAGGAAAAAATTGCCTAAATTGAAAATTATTGTCCAATACTTTGCCATTTTTCTGCAAATTTGGGGAAAATTACATTTTTTGTTTTTTTGTTTTTCCAGCAGTTTCTTCACCCTCTTTGGCACTGAAGTTGGATATTAGGCTGTATGAAAGGGTTTTTCACATCAGAAAAAGCTCTTTTATGTGCGGTGATCATTTTATTTTCCTGGAACGTGGCACCAAGTGATTACACCAAGAGAAGTTGCGGCCAATCCCTATTACGTCAGTGACTGCAGAGCAGATCCTTGTTCTTGGTCATAGGCTCGTACAGAAGGTGAGAGCCTTCTCAAGATGTCCAAATGCTTCAATTAAGGCTACGGACTGAGGATACCTTCATTAAACAGCTCATACAACTCTGTGGGGAAGCAGCCCTAGCTCCGGTTGGCCTAACCCCCATTTTGAAGTGATAAGGCAAGCAGAGGCTTGGTTTGGGGGAACGTTAGGAGCAGTCGCTTTCAAAGGGCATCTGAGGCAAATGCTCCAGCGGAGCTGATGGTAGGTGATCGGCTGGACACTTAAGGCGATCACTCCAAAACATCTGAGACATTCGTGGGGACACAGACTAAAGCACTAAGCAAAGGGTAGCACTTCACTTACTTTTGCAGGAGTCAGGGTGCATCTGAACGGCACATTGTGCATTATAATAATAATAATCTTTATTTTTATATAGCGCTAACATATTCCGCAGCGCTTTACAGTTTGCACACATTATCGTCGCTGTCCCCGATGGGGCTCACAATCTAGATTCCCTATCAGAAAGGAAATGTAACATCAACTGATCTTCACTGTCCTATTAAAGGAATAGAAGAATCCAGGATATCTATAAACAGAAAGACAGTGAGGAAACACTTAGCTAACCTAAATGAATTCAAGTCTCCAGGTCCAGATGAATTACACCCAGAATACTGAAGGAGATAGACAAGAAATTCTTGAACCACTGTCCATAATCTTTGAAAATTCTTGGAGAACAGGAGAAGTCCCAGAAGACTGGAGAAGAGAAAATGTTGTTCCTATCTTCAAAAAGGGGAAGAAAGTGGACCCAGGGACCTACAAGCCAGTGAGTCTGACATCTATACCAGGAAAGATCTTTGAACAAATTATTAAAGAACATGTATGTAAGTCAGCATGGTTTTGTAACTAATAAGTCATGTCAGACTAACTTAATTTCCTTCTATGACAGAATCACTGACTGGGTGGATCAGGGAAATGTTGTAGATATAGTATATCTTGACTTCAGCAAAGCATTTGACAAAGTATCTCACACAATCCTTATTGAAAAAATGACTAGGTATGGAATGGACAAGGCAACTGTTAGGTGGATTCATAACTGGCTTAGTGATCGGACCCAAAGAGTGGTCGTAAATGGCTGCACATCCAGTTGGAAGAATGTCTCAAGTGGGGTACCACAAGGCTCTGTTTTGGGCCCTGTATTGTTCAACATCTTTATCAATGATTTAGATGAAGGAATTGAGGGTAAACTGATCAAATTTGCTGATGACACAAAGCTAGGAGGGGTAGCTAATACTAGAGAAGAGAGAGAGAGGATTCAAAAAGATATAAATAAACTGGAGCAGTGGGCAGCAACTAACAGAATGGATTTTAACAGGGAAAAATGCAAAGTACTACATCTGGGAAATAAAAATGAAAAAAGCATATACAAAATGGGAGGAATAGGGCTAAGTAACAGCACATGTGAAAAAGACTTGGGTATACTAATTGATCACAGACTTAACATGAGTCAACAGTGTGATGCAGCAGCAAAAAAGGCAAATGCAATTCTAGGATGTATCAACAGAAGCATACAGTCTAGATCACGTGAGGTCATTATTGCCCTCTACTCCTCTTTGGTCAGACCTCATCTGGAATACTGTGTCCAGTTTTGGGCACCACATTTTAAAAAAGACATCAACAAACTGGAGCAAGTTCAGAGAAGAGCCACCAGAATGGTGACTGGTCTGCAAACCATGTCCTATGAGGAACGGTTGCAGGATTTGGGAATGTTTAGCTTGCAAAAAAGATGACTGAGAGGTGACTTAATAGCTGTCTACAAATATCTCAAGGGCTGTCACATTGTAGAAGGATCATCTTTATTCTCATTTGCACAAGGAAAGACTAGAAGCAATGGGATGAAACTGAATGGGAGGAGACACAGATTAGATATTAGAAAAAAACTTTTTGACAGTTAGGGTGATCAATGAGTGGAACAGGCTGCCACAAGAGGTGGTGAGTTCTCCTTCAATGGAAGTCTTCAAACAGAGGCTGGACAGACATCTGTCTGGGATGATTTAGAGAATCCTGCTTTGAGCAGGGGGTTGGACCAGAAGGCCCAGGAGGTCCCTTCCAACTCTACCATTCTATGATTCTATGTTTTTTGGAGTATGGGAGGAAACCGGAGTACCCAGAGGAAACCGACGCAAACACGGGGAGAACATACAAACTCCTTGCAGATGTTGTCCTAGGTGGGATTCGAACCTAGGACTCCAGCGCTGCAAAGCTGCAGTGCTATCCACTGCTATTCTGTGGGGGAATGAGGAAAGGTGAGAATTCTTTTTAATCACTGCGCTCATTATGGAGGCATTTATACTGTGTGGGGGCCATTATACTATGTGGAGGCCACCATACTGTACGGAGGGCGGTGTTGGAGTCACAGTTGAGGCATGATGTGTTGGGGTCACCATATTTTGCTGGGAGGAAGCGCGGGGTACAACTTCTGCTATGGGACCCCGTCTATGCAGTAATATAGGCGGGGAGGATATTGGAGTTTTCCTCCACTTTGCAGCTGCATTTACTTTCATGGCAGCCAGTAAAGTCAGATTTTGGCGAGGGCCGGATCAGAATTAAACAAAACCCCCCTACTTTAATTAGACGCCCTTCATATTTGTGTCCCTGAGCCGCCGCTGGGCTGACGACTACGCTCCAATCTGTCTCGTCTGCATCTCGATTAACGAGAATTCCCAAAGCCGAAAGCTTTCGAGTAAAAATACAATCTGGTCAAATAGTTTGATTAATTGCAACATTTATCAGCTCCGCTTCCCTCGCATGCAGAAAACATACACAGATTGGAGAAGTAAATGAGTCCGGCAATATGGAGCGGCCATGCTAACAAACGGCCTGTAAGCCTTCTTATCCAGGGTAACACGAAACTTGGAAATGATGGTTTCTCCGAATTAATAATACGCCATCCTGAAAAAAATGGCAAGACTGTGATGAGGAGACCCCCATAGTCCCGGGCTGTCTAGGACAGGAGGTCTTGGGCTTGCATGTCCCACATCTGTCCAGGGTCTGTGGCTTTAAGAGACTGGCCAATATTTGGGAAAACTGGCCCCTAATTACTTCCAAAAACAGCGCCATACCTGTCTACTGGTTGTGTCTAGTATTACAGCTCAGGTCTCCAGTCAATGGGGCCGTATCCAGTTTTGAGGGGGTCTCTCACCCAATAAAATGAATGATGCCGCCACCTATGACCAGGCACCGCTATTTATGAGCTTGGGAGCCACGTGGTCCTCATGATCTATGGGGAGCCGAAAGACAAAACTCGACTTATAGGTACAAAACTTTGTAATCACTTTTTGAAATAATCAAGTTGTAATTAAGTCTCCAAACAGATGATACATTTTGAGAAGCGATTTGTTAAATAAAATTCTCAAAACAATCCTATTCACTGCCGGCAAACAGAGATCTTGAAAATCATGAAAACTTAAATCAGAAAGTATTTTACGAAGTTGCAGCTTTTTAATGCACATTATTCGTATCACAGAAGGTTTATTTTCATCGTTATTTTGTCTGTCGCAACCCATGATCCTAATTCTGAGCTACAAAACCAGAGAACATCATCTGATCTGAAAAAATAAATAAATAAGTAAAGTATCGACAGATGGCTGTAACAGCAAGACTAAAACAAAGCCATTAAAAATCAGATAACCACCAAAAATCCTCCCCACGCAGGAAAATCAATGGAGCTGATATTACGGCATGTTTCTGCTATTACGATTTTTACAGATAATTTGTAATAAAAATGTATAACTTGCAGCGAGCGCACTTAAAGCTTCGGCCGAGCTTTGGTTTGCAGGCAGTGCCCAGAGCACTTCAGAGCTGCAGTCTGCTTCACTGCTTAGCTAAATTGCCACTTTAATGACAAATTCCTTCTTCACAGATAGTTACTATTTCCAATAAACACTTACAACGTGCAACACATACAATCTGCGAAAAAGACCTCCAGCAGCTCCGCAAATAAATACAAATGCTCTGCCATTTACTAAAGTTTTTCTAACTCACTGTTTTATTCAGTATGCAAACTGCCTCAAGAGAAAAAGAGGACTTCAACTCTAGAGCGCCACCTATTGAAAGTAGCGATCCTACAAGTCACAATCAACCCTTTAACGAGTCTTGTAATGTGACTTAAGATAAAAGCCAAATCAGTATCTCCATTTGCAGACACGGTGTTTCGGACTATTGGTCCTCGTCAGTGCAAAGTATGGGATCTGATTTGGCTAGATGAGAGGCTCTGGACTGGGGTCTAAGGGGTAAGGTTTCTCCTTGTGGAGAGTGACATACCAGCTCTGGCGTGTCGAGGTAAGGAGGCTTATTCAGGGAATTATTACAGTGTGTCAGTCCTCATTATAGACGTACTGAAATATGCAGCAGTATTATAGTAGTTATATTCTTGTACATAGGGGCAGTATTATAGTAGTTATATTCTTGTACATAGGGGCAGTATTATAGTAGTTATATTCTTGTACATAGGGCAGTATTATAGTAGTTTATATTCTTGTACATAGGGGCAGTATTATAGTAGTTATATTCTTGTACATAGGGGCAGTATTATAGTAGTTATATTCTTGTACATAGGGGCAGTATTATAGTAGTTATATTCTTTACATAGGGGCAGTATTATAGTAGTTATATTCTTGTACATAGGGCAGTATTATAGTAGTTATATTCTTGTACATAGGGGCAGTATTATAGTAGTTATATTCTTGTACATAGGGGCAGTATTATAGTAGTTATATTCTTGTACATAGGGCAGTATTATAGTAGTTATATTCTTGTACATAGGGACAGTATTATAGTAGTTATATTCTTGACATAGGGGCAGTATTATAGTAGTTATATTCTTGTACATAGGGGCAGTATTATAGTAGTTATATTCTTGTACATAGGGGCAGTATTATAGTAGTTATATTCTTGTACATAGGGCAGTATTATAGTAGTTATATTCTTGTACAGAGGGGCAGTATTATAGTAGTTATATTCTTGTACATAGGAGCAGTATTATAGTAGTTATATTCTTGTACATAGGGGCAGTATTATAGTAGTTATATTCTTGTACATAGGAGGCGTATTATAGTAGTTATATTCTTGTACATAGGGGTAGTATTATAGTAGTTATATTCTTGTACATAGGGCAGTATTATAGTAGTTATATTCTTGTACATAGGGGCAGTATTATAGTAGTTATATTCTTGTACATAGGAGCAGTATTATAGTAGTTATATTCTTGTACATAGGGGTAGTATTATAGTAGTTATATTCTGTACATAGGGCAGTATTATAGTAGTTATATCCTTGTACATAGGGGTAGTATTATAGTAGTTATATTCTTGTACATAGGAGCAGTATTATAGTAGTTATATTCTTGTACATAGGGGCAGTATTATAGTAGTTATATTCTTGTACATAGGAGCAGTATTATAGTAGTTATATTCTTGTACAGAGGGGCAGTATTATAGTAGTTATATTCTTGTACATAGGGGCAGTATTATAGTAGTTATATTCTTGTACATAGGGGTAGTATTATAGTAGTTATATTCTTTACATAGGAGGCAGTATTATAGTAGTTATATTCTTGTACATAGGAGCAGTATTATAGTAGTGATATTCTAGTAATAGGTCAGTTTAGTGTTTATTCTGACATAGGGGCAGTATTATAGTAGTTATATTCTTGTACATAGGAGCAGTATTATAGTAGTTATATTCTTGTTAAGGGGCAGTATTATAGTAGTTATATTCTTGTACATAGGGGCAGTATTATAGTAGTTATATTCTTGTACATAGGGGTAGTATTATAGTAGTTATATTCTTGTACATAGGGCAGTATTATAGTAGTTATATTCTTGTACATAGGGGCAGTATTATAGTAGTTATATTCTTGTACATAGGGGCAGTATTATAGTAGTTATATTCTTGTACATAGGGCAGTATTATAGTAGTTATATTCTTGTACATAGGGGCAGTATTATAGTAGTTATATTCTTGTACATAGGGGCAGTATTATAGTAGTTATATTCTTGTACATAGGAGCAGTATTATAGTAGTTATATTCTGTACATAGGGGCAGTATTATAGTAGTTATATTCTTGTACATAGGGGCAGTATTAAGTAGTTATATTCTTGTACATAGGGGCAGTATTATAGTAGTTATATTCTTGTACATAGGGGCAGTATTATAGTAGTTATATTCTTGTACATAGGGGCAGTATTATAGTAGTTATATTCTTGTACATAGGGGCAGTATTATAGTAGTTATATTCTTGTACATAGGAGCAGTATTATAGTAGTTATATTCTTTACATAGGGGGCAGTATTATAGTAGTTATATTCTTGTACATAGGGGGCAGTATTATAGTAGTTATATTCTTGTACATAGGGGCAGTATTTATAGTAGTTTATATTCTTGTACATAGGGGGCAGTATTATAGTAGTTATATTCTTGTACATAGGGGGCAGTATTATAGTAGTTATATTCTTGTACATAGGGGCAGTATTATAGTAGTTATATTCTTGTACATAGGGCAGTATTATAGTAGTTATATTCTGTACATAGGGGCAGTATTATAGTAGTTATATTCTTGTACATAGGGGCAGTATTATAGTAGCTATATTCTTGTACATAGGGGCAGTATTATAGTAGTTATATTCTGTACATAGGGGCAGTATTATAGTAGTTATATTCTTGTACATAGGGGCAGTATTTTAGTATTATATTCTTGTACATAGGGGCAGTATTATATAGTATATTCTTGTACATAGGCAGTATTATAGTATTTTTCTTGTACATAGGGGCAGTATTATAGTAGTTATATTCTTGTACATAGGGGCAGTATTATAGTAGTTATATTCTTGTACATAGGGGCAGTATTATAGTAGTTATATTCTTGTACATAGGGGCAGTATTATAGTATTATATTCTTGTACATAGGGGCAGTATTATAGTATTATATTCTTGTACATAGGGGCAGTATTATAGTAGTTATATTCTTGTACATAGGGGCAGTATTATAGTAGTTATATTCTTGTACATAGGGGCAGTATTATAGTAATTATATTCTTGTACATAGGGGCAGTATTATAGTAGTTATATTCTTGTACATAGGGGCAGTATTATAGTAGTTATATTCTTGTACATAGGGCAGTATTATAGTAGTTATATTCTTGTACATAGGGGCAGTATTATAGTAGTTATATTCTTGTACATAGGAGCAGTATTATAGTAGTTATATTCTTGTACATAGGGGCAGTATTATAGTAGTTATATTCTTGTACATAGGGCAGTATTATAGTAGTTATATTCTTGTACATAGGGCAGTATTATAGTAGTTATATTCTTGTACATAGGGCAGTATTATAGTAGTTATATTCTTGTACATAGGGGCAGTATTATAGTAGTTATATTCTTGTACATAGGGCAGTATTATAGTAGTTATATTCTTGTACATAGGGGCAGTATTATAGTAGTTATATTCTTGTACATGGGGCAGTATTATAGTAGTTATATTCTTGTACATAGGGGCAGTATTATAGTAGTTATATTTATGTACATAGGGGTATTGTATTATAGTAAGTTTATTATTCTTGTACATAGGGGCAGTATTATAGTAGTTATATTCTTGTACATAGGGGCAGTATTATAGTAGTTATATTCTTGTACATGGGGGCAGATATAGTATTAATTCTTGTACATGGGTATTATAGTAGTTATATTCTTGTACATAGGGCAGTATTATAGTAGTTATATTCTTGTACATGGGGCAGTATTATAGTAGTTATATTCTTTACATAGGGGCAGTATTATAGTAGTTATATTCTTGTACATAGGGGCAGTATTATAGTATTATATTCTTGTACATAGGGGCAGTATTATAGTAGTTATATTTTGTACATAGGGGCAGTATTATAGTATTATATTTTGTACATAGGGGCAGTATTATAGTAGTTATATTGTTGTACATAGGGGCAGTATTACAGTAATATTCTTATCTTGAGAAATCAATGTTACATTGATAAGTAATATACACATTGATAATTGACATTAGAACGCAGTCACTATAAAACAAATGGTTACTCTCAGGCAAACATTAAATTCTAATTTACTCACTAATAGAGCCATCTATTATTGCCCTGTGATAAACTTCCATCTCATGTGAATTGACCAATAATTAAAGGACTCCCTTGGTATTATTTCACCATAACTATTCCCCACAAGTAAATCAATGGCAGTTAATGTTTCACATTCTGTCAAACATGCGACTATTGCACAGAACTGAATTCAATCAATAACTAATTCCAATGTAAATATTTACAAGGCTCAGTATTGACTTAAAGTAGAAACGTCACAGAGTTATTGGTAGGTATTTATACTTGTCCTTTGTGATAAATATTATTTAGGAGATCAGTAGTGTATAGTATTAACCCAAGTATCTTGAAGTCAGCACCACATCAAGGTTCTATGTATATCTTCCCTATATAAATATATATATATATATATACACACACACCACACACATCATAGATCGGTTATAACCCATGAGTTGAGAGGTTGTAACAGTCCACACCCTTAATGGTTCCCTGTAGGACTATTATAGGACTTACAATTCCCCAGGCAGCCAAGAAATGTAAAATTGATCCTTCACTTACCTTAAACTTTCTGGGAATTTGCATTTAACCTTTAAAGAGTAAGTCAACTTTCTTTTCTTTTATTATTTAATTCTCCTGCAGACATTACCGGTAATTGTAATGTATTTCATTACTTCAATTTGCTTTCTTTTCTCAGAAACACCATGCTGCACAGTTGTTTAATTGCCCAGATCATGCGCTTTGAGAAGCTGCTTTCATCCTGCTGCTCAGCAAGATCTGAAGCTGATAGTCAAACAATCTGTGTACAGGACGTTCCTTGTCTGAGCCGCTCTGCTCACTACCCTGGTACTAAGAAAGGAGAATTCCTGTACACAGATTGAATAAAATGTAGAGATCCTGCTGAGCAGCAGTTAAAAGCAGCAGTTAAAAGCAGCTTTTAAAGGAACATTAACTGAGCATTGAAATATCAGTATTTAGGAAAGAAGGAAGAGAAATAAGATAATAAAGAACATTACAAAAAATCATATCTTTGTAATGACTAAAGAATTATATATACAGTTGTGCTCAAAAGTTTATATACCCCGGCAGAATTTTTGCTTTCTTGGCCTTTTTTCAGAGAATATGAATGATAACACCAAAACTTTTTCTGCACTCATGGTTAGTGGTTGGGTGAAGCCATTTATTGTCAAACTACTGTGTTTTCTCTTTTTAAATCATAATGACAACCCAAAACATCTAAATGACCCTGATCAAAAGTTCACACACCCTGGTGATTTTGGCCTGATCACATGCACAGAAGTTGACACATATGGATTTGAATGGCTACTAAAGGTGACATCCTCACCTGTGACCTGTTTGCTTGTTATCAGTGTGTGTGTATAAAAGCGGAGTGAGTTTCTGGGACCCAGACAGACTCTTGCATCTTTCATCCAGCCACTGACATTTCTGGATTGTGAGTCATGTGGAAAGCAAAAGAATTGTCAACGGATCTACGGGAAAAGGTAGTTGAACTGTATAAAACAGGAAAGGGATACAAAAAGATATCCAAGGAATTGATAATGCCAGTCAGCAGCGTTCAAACTGTGATTAACAAATGGAAAATCAGGGGCTCTGTAAAAACAAAACCACGGTCAGGTAGACCAACAAAAATTGTGTCCACAACTGCCAGGAAAATTGTTCGGGATGCAAAGAACAACCCACAATAACATCAGCTGAAATACTGGACTCTCTGAAATCTAGGGTCAGGCTGTTTCAAGATGCACAATAAAGAGGCACTTGAAGAAAAATGGGCTGCATGGTCGAGTGACCAGAAGAAAGCCATTACTGCGCAAATGCCACAAAGTATCTCACCGACAATACGCAAAACAGAACAGAGACAAGCCTCAAAACTTCTGGAACAAGGTAATTTGGAGTCAAGAGACCAACATTGAACTTTTTGGCCACAACCATAAACGTTACATTTGGAGTGTGGTCAACAAGGCCTGTGATGAAAGGAACACCATTCCTACTGTAAAGCACGAAGGTAGATCGCTGATGTTTGGGTGATGTGTGAGCTACAAAGGCACAGGAAACTTGGTCAAAGTTGAAGGAAAGATGAACACAGCACGTTATCAGCAAATACTGGAGGAAAATTTGCAATCATCAGCCCGGAAGTTGCGCATGGGACGTACTTGGACGTTCCAACATGACAACGATCCAAAACACAAAGCCAAGTCGACTTGTCACTGGCTACAGCAGAACAAAGTGAATGTTCTGGAGTGGCCATCTCAGTCTCCTGACCTCAATATCATTGAGCCACTCTGGGGAGATCTCAAGCGTGCAGTTCATGCTAGACAGCCCAGGAATTTACAGGAACTGGAGGCTTTTTGCCAAGAAGAGTAGCCAGTATTTAGAGCCTTAGTTCGGGGGAGGAGGATTTTGGGGGTGTGCTTTGCTCACCCCATTAATACAGCCTCCCAAAATGTCCTATTTAAAAGTTGACAAGGACCAATCCTGCAACTACACATGCATTATTAAAGAGCAACTCTATTGAAATTGATTGATTCTGCAGTTAGAGGAAGTTTTTATTGATGTACCCCCGAGTCTTCATGCTCAGTCGCAACGTAATACCTTGAAGGGGTTTTCCAAAATCAACGCCACTCCTGTCCACAGGTCGTCTGCTTCTGATCAATGGCGCTATACCGACCACAGACTGAGGATAGGGAAGGCGCCGTTGCTCAGTTTTTCACATGTTAATAATTGTGGGCAACCCCTTCAGTTTAAGTAAACACCAGACAGATTTACGGCCGGTGGGAGGTCGCCCCGGATCGCTAGCGGCCACAGTGAAGGAGAGCAGAGAGCGGCGCCAACAAGTCACTCGGCTTCGGCAGGCTGGTGGTGTCCACTGGTCACTGGGAATGTTAGCGCGGACTGTCACTGTTAGGCGGTATATCCCTAGGACAGGCTCATATTGTACTGGCAGTGGGCAGCCGGGCAGCATTCACACCGTGCCGCATTCACACTGTGCCGAATACACACCATGCTGCACACACTGTGCCGCATTCACACCGTGCCGCACACATATGCCGCAAACACACCGTGCCGCATACACACATGCCGCATACACACCGTGCCGCACACACACCGGGCCGCACTCACACCGCCGCGCACACACACCGCGCCGCACTCACACCGGGCCGCACTCACACCGGGCCGCGCACACACACCTGGCCACGCACACACACCAGGCCGCACACACACCAGGCAGCACTCACACCGTGCCGCACACCGCGCCGCACTCACACCGGGCCGCACTCACACCAGGCCGCACACACACCGGGCAGCACTCACACCGTGCCGCACACCGCGCCGCACTCACACCGCGCCGCACTCACACTGGGCCGCACACACACCGTGCCGCACACACACCGTTCTGCACTCACACTGTGCCGCACTCACACCGTGCCGCACACACACCGGGCCGCACACACACCGGGCCGCACACACACCGTGCCGCACACACACTGTGCCGCACCACACCGTGCCGCACTCACACTGTGCCACACTCACAACACGTGCAGGCAGCTATTTCACCCTATGTTATTGATTAGATTGTTCTAAAAAAGATCCATTTAGCTGGAGAACATCTCTATTAATTCCATCTGAAGCTCGGCCTCTTGCGCGGATCCATTCTGCGCTGTCTGTATAACCGCACTATACAAACCACACACAAAAGAGCAGATTGCTTTCTGCACCCTGGGACTCCATTGTCAGACAGCGCATTTAACATGTGCGCTACCAGCTTTTATCAGCAACAAAGACCGGAGGAATAATGGAGGAAGCACAGAGCGACCCAGAATTTTTTTTTTTTTTTTGCTACCGCAAGTCGTTCCTGGAAATATCCCGTACTATTGAAGTGCTGCCAAGTGGCATCCTACCCCCAAGGGCACGTTTCTCTGAAAGACAGGAGCATGACTTGGAGATTTTGTCTAAATAACAAAACCGAGTCTGCATTCGTAATTAGCAAGCGAGGAAGATTAAGTCTAGTGCCGAGGCTTTCCAAGCAGTCAACATGGAGTACTGAGGGAAACAATTGTTTTGCCAAGCTGTCTAAGTGCTTGTGCTGCTCCAGATGTCCTGAGCTATTTGCAATTATAGCTTCTGATAAAATAAAGCTGCTTTCATGTGTAAATAGCGGCGCTCTCCCCATTGAAAAGGCAGAACCGTTAAGGCTGAAAAGCAATATTAAAGGCCCGCGCGCAGACGGAATATAATCGCCATGTCTCGTGTACAGACATATTGTGAAAATAATCATTTATTTCCAGAGCAAAGACGGGCATTGTAACGTTCTACAATCACCGGCGAAGAGATAACGCAATATGGCGACAATGTACGGAACGAGGACGAAGCGCTCAAAACGCGCTAGTAATACCCAGATATTCAGAATACTTTATATATCCAAGTAAGTTCTAAATGGGAAGAGGTTTAGGAAACGGGCACCGGAGGTCGTCGCTCTCAGCCATGCAACAGAATCATGGGAAGTCAAATACTTACAAAAGAAGAGAAAGTAGCATTTTCAGAAAATACACATAAAATAATCATTATTCTCCTCCTATCCTTCAATCCCAGTCGGTCTGTATCCAAAACGATCGGCCATGTGCCCTCATTACTAAGCTCAGATGAGACCGGTTTCTGGCTGTCAGACAACCAGCTGCAGCAGAGGCCTCTCCGACCGCTCTGCCGGCTACTGGAGACCTGAGGATAAATCCAAACCCCACCACTTCACCAAAATCCAAAGCAGACATTTGCAAGGTGAAAATGGACATGATTAGGTAATAAAGTTACCCAGTCATAGCAATACTTAGGTCACTTGTGGCCCAGTCCTAACTAACTCCAGCAGATGAGTGGACAGGTCACTTCCCCCTACAAAATCAGCACACTCTTCTCATGAAATACTCTGCTGGAGACCCTGCTCCTTCCATTATGTCAGTATGTGACCTCCCACCTGTGACCATTCCCTTTTTTACATCAAGAACATTGACGCTGTCACATTCAACCCTGTCCTCCCGACAGGTCACTTTTCCCCACAAAATCAACATACTCCTCTCCTGCTGCAGTCTTCACTCTCACAATCAGACTACAATGGGCCAATCCCAACTCATATAATTGATAAGACACGAAAATAATGGCATGCTAAGAAAATAAGAGTCCGGTCTTGTTTTTTTTATAAGTCTCATCTTGCACAGATCACTGCCCCCATCAAGATCAGGAAACTCTGTACTTACACTACAGAAAAGACGTATGATTCTATGACCTCCCACTGGTGACCATTCCCCTCCCTATATCATGATGCTGCCCCTGTGGCACACAGTCCTGTACTCTGTAACATCGGCACATGAGTTTACAGGTCACTTTCCTTCACAAGCTCAACATACTCATTACCTGCTGCTGTCTTCATTCTTATAATCAAATCAGACTACAATGGGCCAATCCCAACTCGTATAATTCATAGGACATGGAAATGAAGGCAAGGTAAGAAAATAAGACTGCCGTCTTGCCCTGCCTTGCACAGGTCATTGCTCCAGACAAGGACAGGAAACTGTCCGTCCACTTCAGAAAACACCTTTGAGTCTATGACCTCCCACCGGTGACATCCACCTCCCTATACCATGCAGCCCTGGATTCACCAACATCGTCACGTGAGTTTACAGGTCACTTTCCCCCACAAGATCAGCACACTCCTCCTCTTCTGCTGTTATCTTAAATCCCAAGATCAAACTACACTGAGCTCCATCCCCAACGACATAATTCAGGAGGCATCAGAACGGGCAGGTGACAATAAATAACGGATCACTTGTTGTCTTTGTGGTTTGCAGTAGGTTTTCTTCACTTCCACCCCGTTTGACTCCTTCGTTATTATCCCCGTGTTCTTGCACAGTGATGGCAGCGCAGACACTTCTGTCATCGCACGCCGCTCCTAATTATTCCCCAGCGCTGACTTGACTTTCAGACGCCAGTTTTGCCGCAGGATTTTTGTCCTCTCGTTGGAAATCCAGGTTTGTTCATGCAAGGTCAAGCGTTCCATAGTTATACTGAGCCTTAATTACGGCGCGCGGGATTATTGTACCTTCTCATTTTAAAGGGGCGTCAAATCTAATCTTCAGTGGAGACCCCTTGAGAGGAAGCAATGACGGGAGGCCTTTTATGACTGTATAATGGGAGGAACCATCTTATAAAAGGGCTCAGTACTTGGCTTCCTCCATAGGTAAGTCAGAAGGGATGGTATACTTAGTGGAATATCTACCGGCTGGGTTGTGGCTGCTGGTGCGCCTAGGAACCCGGGGGGCAGCACTCTAATCCTGAGGGCAGGGGCCACTGAATACGATCGTGGTCGTCAGCTTCGTACTCCACCATTCACCCTGTGACTCCCACGTCTTTAGTACTTGGCCAGCAGGCCGATGGGTAAAAGATTAGGTAATATTTTTGGCACCATTTTTAAATTTGGGGGGCAATGAGGGGAGCATCATCGATGCATTAGGATTCACATTTGGAGGGGTCACTAAGGAGGGCATCCTATTAGGTGGAAATATTGAGGGGCTATTTCGCCGATTAAGGGGGATTGATAAGGTGTCATGCTGTAAGAATGCACTAAGGCATCATACTGAGATTTGATGTTGTATGGGGGCTACAAAGAGAACCTCACTATGTGGGGGACACAAAGGGGCATTGTACTGTGTCTATGGTTTCTTATAGTGTGGAGTTACTGAGGGGCATCGTGTTGGTTGGGGGTCACTAAACAAATCTCATGCTAAGTGAGGGCACCATGCTTTGTTGGGGTACTGGGGGGTCATCATCATGTGTGGATGCACTACTAAGGGGGCATCATGATGTATGTGAAAGAAACTTAAAGGGGCTTCAAATTATGCGTGAGGAACTAAGAGATCATCATTAATATATGGGGGAACCACTACTATGGGGGGCACTAAGAAGACAGATTACTATTTGGAAGCAGTAAGGACGCATAATTTGGGGGATGTGAAGTTTCAGTAGCGGATGTGAAGGGGGCTGTTAAAGTGAAGAACTGAAGTCATAGCGGTCTGGGTCTGCCGGAGAGAAAAAAATTGTAACATATCAGCGATGAACTGTTTGAAGCGGCCACTGATTGGCTGCAGGGCTCACATAACAGAGCTTCAGGCAAGCCCCAGGGCGGCCGCTGATTGGCTGCAGGACTCACATAACAGAGCTTCAGGCAAGCCCCAGGGCGGCCGCTGATTGGCTGCAGGGCTCACATAACAGAGCGTCAGGCAAGCCCCAGGGCAGCTGCTGATTGGCTGCAGGGCTCACATAACAGAGTGTCAGGCAAGCCCCAGGGCGGCCGCTGATTGGCTGCAGGGCTCACATCAGAGCGTCAGGTAAGCCCCAGGGCAGCCGCTGATTGGCTGCAGGGCTCACATAACAGAGCATCAGGCAAGCCCCAGGGCGACCGCTGATTGGCTGCAGGGCTCACATAACAGAGTATCAGGCAAGCCCCAGGGCGGCCGCTGATTGGCTGCAGGGCTCACATAACAGAGTGTCAGGCAAAGGCGTCACTAGAACGGCACCGACATCGGAGGTGAGTATAAGGTGTTTTTATTCCACATGGAGGAATATTATAATTGACTAAGTAATGGACAACCCCTTTAAGTCCACTCTTAGACATCGGTGAAAACATATAGCACTGCCTTGGAGGCAATGATACAACTGCACTGTGCTACCAAAAATCAGCAGAATTCAGCTTTATAGATTTGTAAGTAGATGGAGCAGAGATAGTGGACGCTCACTACTGCAGCATCAGACTACACAAGGTTTGTTTGTAGTCTGTAACCATGGCGATGCATAGATGGACATAGGGGCTGTGTACACAGAATTGTACAGAATTTAATGAAGACTATTTGTGAAGTTGCTTCTTTTTTTTTATTTTGAACAATCGATAAGCTGGTTGTAAAATGATGCCTACCCTTTATATGAGGCAATATACTGTCATTTTCTACCATCATATGATCGCCTGGAACATCTGATAATCGACAGCAGCTCTAACACAGGCTGTTCTCAGTCTCAGCGTCATACTGTGCAGAAATGTCACTTCATTCCAGCGTGTCCAGGGACAGGACGCGGCTTCTTACGTCACATTCATTATCACAGGGACGCGGCTCAGTGATGTGAGGGCAATCGCAATGTTCCAATCGTTCTCCGCTGGGTGTGGCGCTTCCCACGGCTGTGGGGCGTCGGGACATGGCATAGCTTGCCTAGCTAGCCAATGCTCCCACGCCGCCAGTCCACGACGACGTGAGGCATGGGTCCCAGATGGTAAGAGAATGTGGACCCACTGGACCACGGAGGGAGACCCGGGCCTGCCCGGACTAGGGAAGGGCAGCGACCGGGATCCGTGGCAGCTGAGCATGTGGGCAAGGTGGCGACCTGCAGGACTAGACAACACCGCACAACTTCAGGTAAGAAGAAACATAAAGTTTACTTAAAGAAACAAAGTAAATAAACATAACATAAGACCGGACTCCCGATTCCGCACATCAGAGAAGGGTACACAACTCAGGATCACAGACGAGTGCTGGAGGACATCACGGGTAGATGCAGTCCAGGGTTATCTGGCACAGGCATACTTGGACGGCCTCTCTCTCAGGCCTTAGGCGTAGCACAGGCTCAGCAGGAGAACATCAGACACCGACCTCAGACAGACTTCAGACGATGGCAGGGTCATCACGGGTTGATGAAGTCCAGAATCATCTGGCACGGGCATACTAGTATGGCCACACTCTCAGGCCTCGGGCGTAGCACAGGCTCAGCAGGAGAACATCAGACACCGGCCCAGGACGAACGTCAGACGATGGCGGGGTCATCACGGGTTGATGAAGTCCAGGGTCATCTGGCACGGGCATACTAGGACGGCCTCTCTCTCAGGCCTCAGGCGTAGCACAGGCTCAGCAGGAGAACATCAGACACCGACCCAGGACAGACGTCATCACAGGGTAGACCAAGGAGGAACCGGCAGGACAGGCAGGTTGTCACGGCTAGTGACCAGGGCAATCTCTGGGACAGGCAGGTTGTCATGGCAAGTGACCAGGGCAGGCAGGTTGTCACGGCAAGTGACCAGGCAGGCAGGTTGTCACGGCAAGTGACCAGGGCAGGCAGGTTGTCACGGCAAGTGACCAGGGCAGGCAGGTTGTCACGGCAAGTGACCAGGGCAGGCAGGTTGTCACGGCAAGTGACCAGGCAGTCTCTGGGACAGGCAGGTTGTCACGGAAAGTGACCAGGGCAGTCTCTGGGACAGGCAGGTTGTCACGGCAAGTGACCAGGCAGTCTCTGGGACAGGCAGGTTGTCACAGTAAGTGACCAGGGCAGTCTCTGGGACAGGCAGGTTGTCACGGCAAGTGACCAGGCAGTCTCTGGGACAGGCAGGTTGTCACGGCAAGTGACCAGGCAGTCTCTGGGACAGGCAGGTTGTCACAGTAAGTGACCAGGCAGTCTCTAGACAGGCAGCTTGTCACTGTAAGTGACCAGGCAGGCTCTAGACAGGCAGGTATATACGACCTGATATGGTGGAGCCTCCAGGTAGGCTGCAGTCGGATGGCAGATGATCGCTCCCAGGTGAGCAGGCAAGAGCCGGGGATCTCTGCAGATGATGTCCGAACTTCCGGATGGAACTGCAGTCGGATGGCAGATGATCGCTCCCAGGTGAGCAGGCAAGAGCCGGGGATCTCTGCAGATGATGTCCGAACTTCCGGATGGAGCTGCAGTCGGATGGCAGACAGGCAAGCCGACAGGTAACAGGCAGGAAACTGGAATCAGGAGCTGATGGCTGAAACAGAGTTAGACTGCACAAGAACAACAGGGACAGGGATTGGATCTCAGGGAGTCAGGAACACGGACAGGAACATGGATTGGATCTCAGGGAGTCAGGAACACGGATTGGGTCTCAGGGAGTCAGGAACACGGACAGGAACATGGATTGGATCACAGGAACACGGACTGGAACACAGGCCTCGGACTCCGGACATCTGGCAATGATCGGCAGGATCCGGACATCAGGCAGGAAGGATAGGATCCGGACATCTGGAAGTGGTCGTCGGACATCGGACATAAGGCCATGGTCATCAGGCATAGGATCCGGACATCTGGCAGCGACCTGAAAAGGAACCCCAGCGGTCTGGTGCAAGCGCCGCCAGGCTCAACGGGAGCTGGCCGGGGATTGCACAGAGGCTGAGCACAGAGTAACAGAAACTCAGCACACACCGGACTCCTCCTTCCAAGATGAACTCAGGTTATATAGCAAGGATTCACAGTCACTGGCACAGGGTTCTGGACACAGCAGGATTTCAGGAACATAACACAGAGGACACAGTTCAGAAAGTCAGGTACAGGATGCGATCCAAGATCAGGGGTTCAGGTAATTAGACACAGCAGGAACAGGCCTGGATATACAGCCTCCAGGAACGGCGATCTGGGTAATCAGCCCCCAGCATAGGCGGAAACACAAGACACAATTCAGACATTCAGGTACCGGGTTTGATCCAGGATCAGGGAACAAGACACAACAGGAACAGGGAATCAGCTCTCCAGAGCTGATCAACTTCAGAGCAGGAGCTGAACACACAACCACATACGGCTAGGTTCAGGGATTCAGTGTGGATTCAATGCGAAGCTCTGGCAACGCCCACTAGGGCTGGGGAACTTTATATATGAGCTGCTTCACAGCGATAGGCTGGAGCAGTAACTCTAGTAAACACCCAATCCACATAAAAGCAGGACAGGTGTGGGCCGCGCCCCCTATGCAGAGCCAGACAGCACAACACAGAGGGAACCCAACAATGGCTGCTGCCAAACACGTAGTAAGTCATGCACCACTGCAGAGGACTTTGCAAGCTACGGATGGCTTTCACAGCAAGTCAGGAACCGCACATGCGGGCGGTCATGCAAAGCAGCGGAGCCACTCACGCAAGTACGGGTACGCAGCAGAGCCGGGAACTGAGCAGCATCCATATAGGTAACAGACAACAGTATCCCAGCTGGTTAGGGGGAAAGGAGCAAAAGGGTTAATGCAAAAAACATGCAAAGTAACGCTGGAAAACAAAGTACAGACAATACCAGCGTTACACTGGGACTCCTACCTAGTACTCGGCAGAAAGACAGGTGATTGGCCACTTAGGCCTGATCGGGTCTTATCAATCATGTAATGTATCGATAACGTGCCTTTAACTGACCATCTGATCGTAACATGGAAAATCCCTTTAAGTGCTACAAGGGCATGTTCACGTACAGATACAGTAGAGATGGCGAGTATATAAAAAGCTGAGTTACTTTGTAATTGCTTTCCATTAATTACAAGGTTGTAGCCTCTTGAGTCTGATTTCTAGTGAGGGAGATTAACAAAGCATAGAATAACAAAAAAATTTGGCGCACTTTGCAGAAAACACTGGTGGATGTGACATTCACACTACTTACACTGTATAGTTTAAGTCAGTTTTTTTACACCTCACTGGTTTAGCGGTTTAATCAAAAGGAGCGTGGCTTAAAATGTGACGACATGCACAAAAACTGCGCCAAAGTTCTGAAGCGAATTACTGGTACAAAGTATATCAATCTATAGGTGGTGCATGGACACAATATCAGGACAGGTTCAAAACGCGTCGGGGGAGTTTCTCTTGTTCTATGCCGCATCTATGATGGATTTCATTCGAAAACTAATATAGCAACGAGTTTTAATTGCTGGATGACGCGGGACAATTTTTACCCAATTGGTGTAAACTTTGCCACCACTGCCTAAAAATGAGTAAAACGTATCACCCGGGAATACCCAATGCTGTGAAAAAAGTAAGAACATCCAGAAGCTGAAAATCCACACTGATGTGATATTTCTGACAACGTTTGTTACAATTGTATCCAGTTTGTACAATCCTCCGATACATTTTACCTACAGAGATACATTGTAACAGGAAATAAAAGGGAGATTTCTGCACTTTGCATATTTACAATAACTAAGAGTTACATGAACCGGTTACAATTACTGCAGATCGTGACTTTTTATCCATTCATTGACGACGAGCAGAGTTGTTGAAAAGGGTGAAAAGTAAAAACGGAAAGTGCACTAAAGATTTTCAGAACTTTTCCTTATGCAGTGCATAATCTAGATTGATGTGACCGGATAGCTCCAGACTCCAGATGATGGGCAGGATTCCCGCCGTCCTGCGAGCGATATTAGCCTGTAACATTAGAATAATAACTCTGCGTTCCCGCCATTTCAGATGGGCGATATTTTTCGTTGACGTTCTTATTTGACTTGTTTTGCATTTAATAGAAAGATGTTTGGGTCTCGGCAAGAGTCGTAAACATGAATGGTGATGCACGTCGTAAAAGGAATGGTTTCTATTCCGCCTGCGTGACGCCGTTCGCATTCTCGTTGTTTGTGGGAAGCGAATATCATAAAGAATTCTGCGTTAATTTCTTTTCTAACAGATGAGGATTTAATAGAAACTTTATGACGTATAATTGCAGGCACAATCTAAAGCGCATTTCCAGCAATGTTCCTGGCGCCGCCGTTATAACGAGCGTTACACTGTATATCGCTGCAGACTATAAATACGTCATCGCATCTCGCACTTTTCTAGGATCATCGTGCTTTTTTTATGCTCCTTGTACTAAGTTAGGACTTCATCACTTTTCAGTAGGACAGATGATAACTTTCTGATCATTGGGGGTTCAGCAATCCCAAGAATGAGGCTCCTCAATGCCCCGTCTGAATGGAGAGGCAACCACTCCAATCATTGTCTACGGGACTACTCACTAACACAGTGATGCGAAAGCGTGCACCATTACTTGCACATGGCACTGCCTATACATGCGTGATCTTACATCATCCTATGGGGGATATATTATATGTAATAACAATCTGAGATTTATCCCAATTGCGAGTTCTATAATCGTCCCCAATTTACCTCTGGTACAAAAAATGGCCCCTATAGTCACTTACACAAGCGCAATATGGCCGAAAACCATGCCATCTCGACGTTTTAGTGCAAATTGGTAATATTTTCATACGTTTGGAAGGGAAATTGCCAACAGGTTTTTGCTACCTCAACTGAGAGCAGCATGATGTAGCTGCAGAGACCCTGATTTCAATGATGTATCACTTACTTTACTCGGTACTGCAGTTTTTACTAAAAATAGTTTTCTCTGCTGCAGATGTAGCAGATCTCTAATGCTAAACCGTGTATAACCCCGCCCACAGCACTGATTGGCAGCTTTCTGTGTACACTGTGCATAGGCAGAAACCTGTCAATCCGTGATGGGGGCGAGGTTGGACTACCTGACAGGAGGCTACGTAGTCCTCTAGTGATAATATCCTGCCGATAAAACTTTGATTTTCTGAAACCTATAGAAAGCAAACCAGTAAATGATACATGGCTGTAATCAGGGTCTCTGCCCCTACATTATGACAGATTCCTTTAAAATGATCATTGTCCTTTCAACGAACCTTACATAAATTAAAAGTACAAGCAAACATAAGGAACTTTGCAATATTTTTTATCAGTGAAACCTGCTTCATTCTCCACTTATGAGCCACTTCTTCTCCCCCAGCTTCCTGTTACACTGAAAAACTGCACTAAAACCCATTTGGTCAAAGCAAGACAGTGCCAGATCACTGCAGGATCAGATTATTTAAGTCTATGGAAAGTGGAGGAGCAAGGAGAGGCACTGATACAGGCAAAAACACACAGATGGTGCAGCAGTTTATAGCAAGTTGTATTTTCTCACCCCAGAGACAAGAACCTGAAAAGACAAGTACATTTTACTGTAATCAAATGTTGCACTGTTTTTGGAAGAAAGCGTCCCACAATATTCCTCCTCGGGTGTATATTTCTTGCATTCTTGCATATAGAACATTCTTTAAAGAATTCGGTCACCTTAGGTCCCCATGTAAACAGGTGCGTCTCACAAAATTAGAATATCATCACAAAGTGAATTTATTTCAGTTATTCAATGCAAAAAGTGAATCTCCTCTATTCTATAGAGTCATTACACACAGAGTGATCTATTCTATAGAGTCATTACACACAGAGTGATCTATTCTATAGAGTCATTACACACAGAGTGATCTATTCTATAGTCATTACACACAGAGTGATCTATTCTATAGAGTAATTACACACAGAGTGATCTATTCTATAGAGTCATTACACACAGAGTGATCTATTCTATAGAGCCATTACACACAGAGTGATCTATTCTATAGTCATTACACACAGAGTGATCTATTCTATAGAGTCATTACACACAGAGTGATCTATTCTATAGAGTCATTACACACAGAGTGATCTATTCTATAGAGACATTACACACAGAGTGATCTATTCTATAGAGTCATTACACACAGAGTGATCTATTCTATAGAGCCATTACACACAGAGTGATCTATTCTATAGAGTCATTACACACAGAGTGATCTATTCTATAGAGACATTACACACAGAGTGATCTATTCTATAGTCATTACACAGAGGGGATCTATTCTATAGAGACATTACACACAGTGATCTATTCTATAGAGTCATTACACACAGAGTGATCTATTCTATAGAGTCATTACACACAGAGTGATCTATTCTATAGAGTCATTACACACAGAGTGATCTATTCTATAGAGTCATTACACACAGAGGATCTATTCTATAGAGACATTACACACAGAGTGATCTATTCTATAGAGTCATTACACACAGGTGATCTATTCTATAGAGTCATTACACACAGAGTTATCTATTCTATAGAGTCATTACACACAGAGTGATCTATTCTATAGAGTCATTACACACAGAGTGATCTATTCTATAGAGTCATTAACACAGAGTGATCTATTCTATAGAGTCATTACACACAGAGTGATCTATTCTATAGTCATTACACACAGAGTGATCTATTCTATAGAGACATTACACACAGAGTGATCTATTCTATAGTCATTACACACAGAGTGATCTATTCTATAGAGTCATTACACACAGAGTGATCTATTCTATAGAGTCATTATACACAGAGTGATCTATTCTATAGAGTCATTATACACAGAGTGATCTATTCTATAGTCATTACACACAGAGTGATCTATTCTATAGTCATTACACACAGAGTGATCTATTCTATAGAGACATTACACACAGAGTGATTTATTCTATAGTCATTACACACAGAGTGATCTATTCTATAGTCATTACACACAAGTGATCTATTCTATAGAGTCATTACACAGAGTGGATCTATTCTATGAGACATTACACAGAGTTGATCTATTCTATAGAGCATTACACACAAAGTGATCTATTCTATAGAGATATTACACACAGAGTGATCTATTCTATAGTCATTACACACAGAGTGATCTATTCTATAGAGTCATTACACACAGAGTGATCTATTCTATAGAGTCATTACACACAGAGTGATCTATTCTATAGAGCATTACACACAGAGTGATCTATTCTATAGAGTCATTACACACAGAGTGATCTATTCTATAGAGTCATTACACACAGAGTGATCTATTCTATAGAGTCATTACACACAGAGTGATCTATTCTATAGAGTCATTACACAAGTGATCTATTCTATAGAGTCATTACACACAGAGTGATCTATTCTATGGTCATTACACACAGAGTGATCTATTCTATAGAGTCATTACACACAGAGTGATCTATTCTATAGAGTCATTACACACAGAGTGATCTATTCTATAGAGTCATTACACACAGTGATCTATTCTATAGAGTCATTACACACAGAGTGATCTATTCTATGGTCATTACACACAGAGTGATCTATTCTATAGAGTCATTACACACAGAGTGATCTATTCTATAGAGTCATTACCACAGAGTGATCTATTCTATAGAGTCTTTAACACAGAGTGATCTATTCTATAGAGTCTTTACACACAGAGTGATCTATTCTATAGAGTCATTACACACAGAGTGATCTATTCTATAGAGTCATTACACACAGAGTGATCTATTCTATAGAGATCATTACACACAGAGTGATCTATTCTATAGAGTCATTACACACAGAGTGATCTATTCTATAGAGTCTTACACACAGAGTGATCTATTCTATAGAGTCTTTACACACAGAGTGATCTATTCTATAGAGTCATTACACACAGAGTGATCTATTCTATAGAGTCATTACACACAGAGTGATCTATTCTATACAGAGATCATTACAACCACAGAGTGATCTATTCTATAGAGTCATTACACACAGAGTGATCTATTCTATAGAGTCATTACACAGAGTGATCTATTCTATAGTCATTACACACAGAGTGATCTATTTATAGAGTCATTACACACAGAGTGATCTATTCTATAGAGTCATTACACACAGAGTGATCTATTCTATAGAGTCATTACACACAGAGTTATCTATTATATAGAGTCATTACACACAGAGTTATCTATTATATAGAGTCATTACACACAGAGTGATCTATTCTATAGAGACATTACACACAGAGTGATCTATTCTATAGAGTCATTACACACAGAGTGATCTATTCTATAGAGTCATTGCACAGAGTGATCTATTCTATAGAGTCATTACACACAGAGTGATCTATTCTATAGAGACATTACACACAGAGTGATCTATTCTATGGAGTCATTACACACAGAGTGATCTATTCTATAGTCATTACACACAGAGTGATCTATTCTATAGAGACATTACACACAGAGTGATCTATTCTATAGAGTCATTACACAGAGTGATCTATTCTATAGAGTCATTACACACAGAGTTGTTATGTTTCGGTAGCTGAGGAGAGCAGGCAAAAAGGCAATACACCAGAGCAGTTGGAATCTATGAGATTGCAGTACCCTGACTAACCACCACAACTAGAGGCAGCCGTGGAGCGTTCCTACGTTGGTCCTAGACGCCTCGTCACAGCCTGAGAAACTAACTGCACCTAAAGACAGAAACAGGAAAGCTATCTGCCCCGGAGCAGAACCCCAAAGATAATAGAAAGCCCCCAAACATGTAATGGCGGTTAGACAAGAGGAAATACTGACACAGAAAGAAAATAGTATGAGCAAACGCTGGGGCCCAAACTATCTAAATAGAAAAGGATAGGAAGGGTACTTACTGCAATCCCAGAAAACCCTGAAAAGCACCAACTCTACTAATTTCAAAAACACCTGAGATCACACAACCTCTACCACCTAAATTAGTTCTCTGGTGTAACAAAATCAAAACAGCAGCCACTGAAAAAACTGGAAAAAGCAAAAGAACAAAAACTCAGTGGCTGAACTAAACTGAGAGGGCAGAAGCCCCCAGAGGGGACCCTGAAGGCCCCAAAGAAGTGCAGTACAAAATGCAAAAATATAGCAAAAACACAAAAGAAGACAAAGTCTTATCTGTTAGCAGGAGATGCAGACACGACACAGCAGGCTACAAGGGAAACTGGAATGAAGGATTCAGACCAGAACAATTGATCACCGGCAACCCTGATGGGAAAATGACTCCCTTATATAAGACCAGTCAGTAACACCTGATTCCCAGTCCTCACAATCTTCACTAGCACCGCTTGTAACCACCAGAGGGAGCCTCTGCTCAGAACTCATCTCAAACCCATTCACAACAGTACCCCCCCCTTGAGGAGGGGTCACCGAACCCTCATTTGAGCAACCAGGTCGGTCAGGATGAGTTCTATGATACGCACGGATAAGTCTCCTAGCATGGATGTCCGAAGCAAACACCCAAGAATTGTCTTCCTGACCATAACCTCTCCATTTAACCAAATACTGGAGTTTCCGTCTAGAAAAACGAGAATCCAATATTTTCTCAACCACATACTCCAGATTGCCCTCAACCAAAACAGGGTCAGGAGGCACAGCAGCAGGAACCACTGGCTCAACAAACCTCTTCAACAAGGACTTGTGGAACACGTTATGGATCTTAAATGTCCCTGGAAGAAGCAAACGAAAAGAAACAGGATTAATAATCTCCATGATCTTATAAGGTCCAATGAACCTAGGCTTAAATTTAGGAGATGCTACTCTCATAGGAATATTCTTTGAGGACAACCAGACCAAGTCCCCCACTTTAAACCGAGGACCATCAGTCCTATGCCGGTTAGCAAACCGCTGGGCCTTCTCCTGAGAGAGGGACAACCTCTCCACTACCTGGTCCCAAATCTGTTGCATACGCTCCACAACAGAGTCAACACCTGGACAGACAGAAGCCTCCGTCTGTCCTGAAGAAAATCGAGGGTGAAACCCAGAATTACAGAAAAACGGAGACATCAAAGTGGCAGAGCTAGCCCTATTATTAAGAGCAAACTCAGCCAAAGGCAAAAAAGAGACCCAGTCATCCTGATCAGCAGACACAAAGCATCTTAGATAAGTCTCCAATGTCTGGTTTGTTCTCTCAGTTTGACCATTGGTCTGAGGATGAAATGCCGAGGAGAAAGACAATTGAACACCCAGTTTAGAACAAAAAGTCCTCCAAAATCTGGAAACAAACTGGACTCCTCTGTCAGACACAATGTTCTCAGGAATGCCGTGTAAACGAACCACGTGCTGAAGGAACAACGGCACCAATTCAGAGGAGGAAGGCAACTTAGGTAATGGCACAAGATGTATCATTTTGGAAAACCTATCACAAATTACCCAGATGGTGGTCATTCTCTGAGAAACAGGAAGATCGGAAATGAAATCCATAGAGATATGGGTCCATGGTCTCTTGGGCACAGGCAATGGCATCAACAAACCACTAGAGCGAGAGCAAGGCTTGGAGCGAGAGCAAGTCCCGCAGGACTGCACAAATTCCCTGACATCACGAGACAAGGTAGGCCACCAAAAGGACCGACTAACCAAGTCTCTGGTACCAAAAATTCCGGGATGCCCAGCCAATGCGGAACAATGAATCTCAGACATCACACTCTTTTTCCATTGGTCCGGGACAAACAATTTTCCAACAGGGCAGCGCTCGGGCCTATCCTCCTGACACCCCTCCAGAGCAAGTCTCAAATTGGGCGAGATGGCGGAAAGAACTACACCCTCTTTCAAAATAACAGAAGGATCAGATAACTCAGGAGAGTCCGCAAGGAAACTCCTCGAGAGGGCATCCGCCTTAACATTCTTAGTGCCAGGAAGAAAGGAAACCACAAAATTAAAACGTGTGAAAAACAAGGCCCACCTGGCCTGTCTAGGATTGAGTCGCTTGGCAGATTCCAGATAGACCAGATTCTTATGGTCCGTAAGGACCACCACCTGATGTTTGGCTCCCTCCAGCCAATGTCTCCACTCTTCAAAAGCCCACTTCATGGCCAACAACTCCCGATTACCCACGTCATAATTACGTTCAGTAGGAGAAAATTTTCGAGAGAAAAAGGCACAAGGGTTACTTTTAGAGGTCTCTGGATCTTTTTGGGACAAAACGGCACCTGCCCCAATTTCAGAGGCATCAACCTCCACCTGAAATGGCAGAGAAACATCAGGCTGCCGTAGAACAGGAGCAGAAGTGAATCTCTGCTTAAGTTCCTGAAATGCAGAGACTGCCTCAGGAGGCCAATTCACCACATCAGAACCCTTTCTGGTCAAATCAGTTAATGGTTTAACAATAACCGAGAAATTACCAATAAATTTACATAAAAATTGGCAAAACCCAAAAATCTCTGAAGAGCCTTTAATGAAGTAGGTTGGACCCAATCACAGATGGCCTGAACCTTGACCGGGTCCATTTCAATAACAGATGGGGACAAAATGAATCCCAGAAATGAGATCCTCTGTACGCCAAAAAGACACTTTGATCCCTTCACATACAGAGCATTCTCTCTCAAAATCTGGAATACAGTTCGAACATGTTTCACATGAGAGTCCCAGTCATTAGAAAAAATCAAGATATCATCCAAATAAACAATCAGAAATTTGTCCACAAAATCCCTGAAAATGTCATTCATGAAGGACTGGAAGACGGAAGGAGCATTAGTGAGCCCAAAGGGCATCACTAGGTACTCAAAATGCCCTTCAGGGGTATTGAATGCCGTCTTCCATTCATCCCCGTGCTTAATGCGAATAAGGTTATACGCCCCCCTGAGGTCAAGCTTGGTAAACCAAGTAGCGTTTTTCACCCTGGAAAACAGGTCAGAAATCAAGGGTAACGGGTATTGATATTTCACAGTAATATTGTTCAAGAGACGATAATCAATACACGGCCTTAATGAACCATCTTTTTTGGCCACAAAGAAAAAACCGGCACCTAAGGGTGAAGAGGATGGTCTGATATGACCCTTCTCCAATGATTCCTTGATATAAGACCGCATAGCGTCATGTTCAGGTACAGACAAGTTAAAAAGGCGACCTTTAGGGAATTTACTACCCGGCACTAATTCAATAGCGCAGTCATAGTTCCTATGGGGAGGCAAGGATGCAGATTTACTTTCGCTAAACACATCAGAAAAATCAAACAAAAAGTCAGGAACATCCTGAGCCTGGGGGGAGGCAGAAAAAACAGGAGTCTTGGTATTAACACATTGGCAGCCCCAACTGGTTACAGACACAGATTTCCAATCCAAAACAGGATTATGAGACTGTAACCAAGGGAAACCCAGCACGATAATGTCATGCAGATTATATAGAACCAAAAATTTGCAGCACTCCTGGTGATCAGGTTCAACCCTCATTATCACCTGAGTAGAAAACTGGGGTTTATTCTCAGCCAAAGGGGTAGAATCGATCCCCAGTAGGGGAATAGACTTCTGTAGGGGTATCAAGGGAAACCCACAACGTTTAGCAAAATCATAATCCATCAGGTTAATAGCTGCTCCAGAATCAACGAAAGCCTGAGCAGAAAATGAGGATAGAGAGCATATCAGAGTGACCGTTAATAAAAACTTAGTCTGAACACTACCCAAGACAACTGAGCGTGCAAAACGTCTTCCCCGCTTAGGGCAGACTGAAATAGCATGAGAGGCATCACCACAGTAGAAACATAACCCATTGCGCTTTCGAAACTCATGACGCTGTGCCCCAGACACCACTCTATCACACTGCATGGGTTCAGAAGCTGGTTCACAAGGCAACACCATTCCACGCATACTTCTCCGCTCACGCAAACGTCTGTCAATTTGAATCGCTAATGACATAGAATCATTGAGACCAGAGGGGACAGGGAATCCCACCATAACATCCTTTACATTATCTGACAGACCCTTCCGGAAAAGGGCCGCCAAAGCGTCGTCATTCCATTTGGTCAGGACTGCCCACCTACGGAATCTCTGACAGTATAACTCAGCGTCATCAAGCCCCTGATTTAATGCCAACAAGGTTTTTTCAGCTTGATCAGTGACATTAGGCTCATCGTACAATAACCCCAAAGCCTGAAAAAACGCATCAACATCACTCAAAACAGGATCCCCAGGTATCAGGGAAAAAGCCCAATCCTGAGGATCTCCGCGCAGGAGAGAGATGATAATTTGAACCTGCTGCGCTGCGTTTCCTGAGGACTTAGATTTTAAGGCAAAAAACAATTTACAATTATTTTTGAAATTCTGAAACTTAGCTCGATCCCCAAAAACAAATCTGGCATGGGAATCCTAGGTTCCACAACAGGCAACCTAGCAAGATATGCAGCAATACTCTGAACCTCAGTGGCAAGCTGATCCACACGGCCAGACAACCGTGCAAACTCCATTGGGAGAAAAGATCCTCCCCAGCACCCAGAGATACAGAGGGAAAAAAAAAAAAATGCAACAAACAGAAAAATATCTCTGACAACTCTACAACCTTTTTCTTCACAATATTTTTCCCTTCTGTGAGTACCATACAATTTTCAATTTTTTAGGCCGGTGATATGTTATGTTTCGGTAGCTGAGGAGAGCAGGCAAAAAGGCAATACACCAGAGCAGTTGGAATCTATGAGATTGCAGTACCCTGACTAACCACCACAACTAGAGGCAGCCGTGGAGCGTTCCTACGTTGGTCCTAGACGCCTCGTCACAGCCTGAGAAACTAACTGCACCTAAAGACAGAAACAGGAAAGCTATCTGCCCCGGAGCAGAACCCCAAAGATAATAGAAAGCCCCCAAACATGTAATGGCGGTTAGACAAGAGGAAATACTGACACAGAAAGAAAATAGTATGAGCAAACGCTGGGGCCCAAACTATCTAAATAGAAAAGGATAGGAAGGGTACTTACTGCAATCCCAGAAAACCCTGAAAAGCACCAACTCTACTAATTTCAAAAACACCTGAGATCACACGACCTCTACCACCTAAATTAGTTCTCTGGTGTAACAAAATCAAAACAGCAGCCACTGAAAAAACTGGAAAAAGCAAAAGAACAAAACTCAGTGGCTGAACTAAACTGAGAGGGCAGAAGCCCCCAGAGGGGACCCTGAAGGCCCCCAAAGAAGTGCAGTACAAAATGCAAAAATATAGCAAAAACACAAAAGAAGACAAAGTCTTATCTGTTAGCAGGAGATGCAGACACGAACAGCAGGCTACAAGGGAAACTGGAATGAAGGATTCAGACCAGAACAATTGATCACCGGCAACCCTGATGGGAAAATGACTCCCTTATATAAGACCAGTCAGTAACACCTGATTCCCAGTCCTCACAATCTTCACTAGCACCGCTTGTAACCACCAGAGGGAGCCTCTGCTCAGAACTCATCTCAAACCCATTCACAACACAGAGTGATCTATTCTATAGAGTCATTACACAGAGGGATTATTCTATAGAGTCATTACACAGAGTGATCTATTCTATAGAGTCATTACACACAGAGTGATCTATTCTATAGTCATTACACACAGAGTGATCTATTCTATAGAGACATTACACACAGAGTGATCTATTCTATAGAGTCATTACACACAGAGTGATATATTCTATAGAGACATTACACACAGAGTGATCTATTCTATAGAGACATTACACACAGAGTGATCTATTCTATAGAGTCATTACACACAGAGTGATCTATTCTATAGAGTCATTACACACAGAGTGATCTATTCTATAGTCATTACACACAGAGTGATCTATTCTATAGAGTCATTACACACAGAGTGATCTATTCTATAGAGACATTACACACAGAGTGATCTATTCTATAGAAAAATATTTAGACTTGAGAGTCCTCAGTGGTTGATACCTTTTAATGGCTAACTGAAAAGATGGTAACAAATTGCAGCTTTCGAGACTACTCAGGTCTCTTCATCAGGCAAAGACTAATACAAAATCTGAAGAATCACATATTTATACACAACAGGACACAGGAATAATGCAATAGGTAAGACAAGTGACGTGAAGCAGAACTGTCATTATGGCAGAGGGATGAACATAAATATTGGAACAGTTCATAGATAAGAGGGAAAGTTTTATTGCCCTCTGATTGGGGTCTGGTATTGTGTTTTGATGACCCTAGAAGGTCAGAGAAGCAGATTCCTTAATTGATATAGAAAGACATAAATCCATGTGACACGTTCATTCCAACACTAAGAGTGTCAAAGGTCATCATGAGCTTATATTCCCAAACCTTTCTATCTTTCTCAGATTTGAAGTTAGATTTTAATATAAGTAATTCCATATCCATCATGCTATGACCGGGCATACAAAAGTGTTTTGCCACAGGTAAATCCATTCTTTTTTCTTTTTATCCCCAACTCACATCAGGACTACAAGATCCCAGGTACTTTCAGCTGCATCACATCTAATGTGGTGTACCTCATTATATGTACTAAATGTCCAACTGGGGGTCTGTATGTGGGGGAGACCGGCAAAAACTGAGAACAAGGATGAATTCTCATCGCCACACAATAAGAGAAAAAATAATGGATTTACCTGTGGCAAAACACTTTTGTATGCCCGGTCATAGCATGATGGATATGGAATTACTTATATTAAAATCTAACTTCAAATCTGAGAAAGATAGAAAGGTTTGGGAATATAAGCTCATGATGACCTTTGACACTCTTAGTGTTGGAATGAACGTGTCACATGGATTTATGTCTTTCTATATCAATTAAGGAATCTGCTTCTCTGACCTTCTAGGGTCATCAAAACACAATACCAGACCCCAATCAGAGGGCAATAAAAACTTTCCCTCCTTATCTATGAACTGTTCCAATATTTATGTTCATCCCTCTGCCATAATGACAGTTCTGCTTCACGTCACTTGTCTTATCTATTGCATTATTCCTGTGTCCTTTTGTGTATATAAATATGTGATTCTTCAGATTTTGTATTAGTCTTTGCCTGATGAAGAGACCTGAGTAGTCTTGAAAGCTTGCAATTTGTTACCATCTTTTCAGTTAGCCATTAAAAGGTATCAACCACTGAGGACTCTCAACTCTAAATATTTTTCTATCTACTGGCTAACAAGGTACAAAGATACACATCTTTCCTATATCTATTCTATAGAGACATTACACACAGAGTGATCTATTCTATAGAGTCATTACACACAGAGTGATCTATTCTATAGAGTCATTACACACAGAGTGATCTATTCTATAGAGACATTACACACAGAGTGATCTATTCTATAGAGTCATTACACACAGAGTGATCTATTCTATAGAGTCATTACACACAGTGATCTATTCTATAGAGACATTACACACAGAGTGATCTATTTCACGTGTTTATTTCTGTTAATGTTGATGATTATGGCTTACAGCCAATGAAAACCCAAAAGTCATTATCTCAGTAAATTAGATACTTTATAACACCAGCTTGAAAAATGATTGTAAAATCAGAAATGTCCTCCTGAAATGTATGTTCCATAAATGCCTTCAGTACTTGGTCGGGGCTCCTGTTGCATCAATTACTGCATCAATGCGGCGTGGCATGGAGGCGATCAGCCTGTGGCACTGCTGAGGGGTTATGGAAGCCCAGGTTGCTTTGATAGCAGCCTTCAGCTCATCTGCATTGTTGGGTCTGGTGTCTCTCATCTTCCCCTTGACAATACTCCATAGATTCTCTATGGGGTTAAGGTCAGGCGAGGTTGCTGCCAATCAAGCACAGCGATACAGTTGTTTGTACACCAGGTATTGGTACTTTCGGCAGTGTGGACAGGGGCCAAGTCCTGCTGGAGAATGACATTTCCATCTTCATAAAGCTTGTCGGCAGAGGGAAGCATGAAGTGCTCTAAAATGTCCCGGTAGACGGCTGCGCTGACTTTGGTCTTGATAAAACACAGTGGAGCTACACCAGCAGATGACATGGCTCCCCAAACCATCACTGATGGTGGAGACTTCACACTAGACCTCCAGCAGCTTGGATTGTGGTCTCCACTCTTCCTCCAGACTCTGGGACCTTGCTTTCCAAATGAAATGCAAAATTTACTTTCATCTGAACACAACACCTTGGACCACTGACAACAGTCCGGTTCTTCTTCTCCTTGGCCCAGGTAAGACGCTTCTGGCGTTGTCTATTGGTCATGAGTGGTGACACAAGGAATGTGACACTTGTAGGCCATGTCCTGGACACGTCTGTGTGTGGTGGCTCTTGAAGCAATGACTCCAGCAGCGTCCACTCCTTGTGAATCTCCCCACATTATTGAATGGCCTTTTCTTAACAATCCTTTCCAGGCTGCGGTTATCCCGGTTACTTGTGCACCTTTTTCTACCACACTTTTTCCTTCCATTCACTTTCCATTAATATGCTTGGATACAGCACTGTGTGAACAGCCGGCTTCTTTACTAATGACCTTTTGTGTCTTCCCCTCCTTGTGGAGTGTGTCAGTGACGCCTTCTGGACATCTGTCAGGTCAGCAGTTTTCCCATGATTGTGGAGCTACTGGAACAGACTAAGGGACCTTGTTAATCGCTTAGGAGCCTTTAGAGGTGTTTATTGTTAATTATTCTAATTTACTGAGATAATGACTTTTGGGTTTTCATTGGCTGTAAGCCATAATAATCAACATTAACAGAAATGAACATGTGAAATAGATCACTCTGTGTGTAATGACTCTATAGAATAGATCACTCTGTGTGTAATGACTCTATAGAATAGATCACTCTGTGTGTAATGACTCTATAGAATAGATCACTCTGTGTGTAATGACTTATAGAATACCTGATCTCTTGTGATGTGTAATGACCTATAGAATAGATCACTCTTGTGTAATGCTCTTAGAATAGATCACTCTGTGTGTAATGTCTCTATAGAATAGATCACTCTGTGTGTTAATGACTCTATAGAATAGATCACTCTGTAATGGCTCTATAGAATAGATCACTCTGTGTGTAATGTCTCTATAGAATAGATCACTCTGTGTGTAATGACTATAGAATAGATCACTCTGTGTGTAATGTCTCTATAGAATAGATCACTCTGTGTGTAATGACTATAGAATAGATCACTCTGTGTGTAATGACTAGAATAGATCACTCTGTGTGTAATGTCTCTATAGAATAGATCACTCTGTGTGTAATGACTATAGAATAGATCACTCGTGTGTAATGCTCTATAGAATAGATCACTCGTGTGTAATGATCTATAGAATAGATCACTCTGTGTAATGACTTATAGAATAATCACTCTGTGTGTAATGTCTCTATAGAATAGATCACTCTGTGTGTAATGACTATAGAATAGATCACTCTGTGTGTAATGCTATAGAATAGATCACTCTGTGTGTAATGACTATAAGAATAGATCACTCTGTGTGTAATGACTATAGAATAGATCACTCTGTGTGTAATGTCTCTAAAGAATAGATCACTCTGTGTGTAATGACTATAGAATAGATCACTCTGTGTGTAATGTCTCTAAAGAATAGATCACTCTGTGTGTAATGACTATAGAATAGATCACTCTGTGTGTAATGACTCTATAGAATAGATCACTCTGTGTGTAATGCTCTATAGAATAGATCACTCTGTGTGTAATGTCTCTAAAGAATAGATCACTCTGTGTGTAATGTCCTATAGAATAGATCACTCTGTGTGTAATGACTCTATAGAATAGATCACTCTGTGTGTAATGACTCTATAGATAGATCACTCTGTGTGTAATGACTCTATAGAATAGATCACTCTGTGTGTAATGACTATAGAATAGATCACTCTGTGTGTAATGACTCTATAGAATAGATCACTCTTGTGTAATGTCTCTATAGAATAGATCACTCTGTGTGTAATGTCTCTAAAGAATAGATCACTCTGTGTGTAATGACTATAGAATAGATCACTCTGTGTGTAATGACTCTATAGAATAGATCACTCTGTGTGTAATGACTATAGAATAGATCACTCTGTGTGTAATGACTCTATAGAATAGATCACTCTTGTGTAATGACTCTATAGAATAGATCAATCTGTGTGTAATGACTCTATAGAATAGATCACTCTGTGTGTAATGACTATAGAATAGATCAATCTGTGTGTAATGCTCTATAGAATAGATACACTCTGTGTGTAATGACCTATAGAATAGATCACTCTGTGTGTAATGCTCTTAGAATAGATCACTCTGTGTGTAATGTCTCTATAGAATAGATCACTCTGTGTAATGATCTATAGAATAGATCACTCTGTGTAATGCTCTATAGAATAGATCACTCTGTGTGTAATGACTCTATAGAATAGATCACTCTGTGTAATGACTATAGAATAGATCACTCTGTGTGTAATGTCTCTATAGAATAGATCACTCTGTGTGTAATGACATATAGAATAGATCACTCTGTGTGTAATGTCTCTAAGAATAGATCACTCTGTGTGTAATGACTATAGAATAGATCACTCTGTGTGTAATGTCTCTAAGAATAGATCACTCTGTGTGTAATGACTCTATAGAATAGATCACTCTGTGTGTAATGACTCTATAGAATAGATCACTCTGTGTGTAATGACTCTATAGAAAGATCACTCTGTGTGTAATTGCTCTATAGAATAGATCACTCTGTGTGTAATGTCTCTATAGAATAGATCACTCTGTGTGTAATGTCTATAGAATAGATCACTCTGTGTGTAATGTCTCTATAGAATAGATCACTCTGTGTGTAATGACTATAGAATAGATCACTCTGTGTGTAATGACTCTATAGAATAGATCACTCTGTGTGTAATGACTCTATAGAATAGATCACTCTGTGTGTAATGACTCTATAGAATAGATCACTCTGTGTGTAATGACTCTATAGAATAGATCATCTGTTGTAATGGCTCTATAGAATAGATCACTCTGTGTGTAATGACTCTATAGAATAGATCACTCTGTGTGTAATGACTCTATAGAATAGATCACTCTGTGTGTAATGTCTCTATAGAATAGATCACTCTGTGTGTAATGACTATAGAATAGATCACTCTGTGTGTAATGACTCTATAGAATAGATCACTCTGTGTGTAATGACTCTATAGAATAGATCACTCTGTGTGTAATGACTCTATAGAATAGATCACTCTGTGTGTAATGACTCTATAGAATAGATCACTCTGTGTTAATGGTCTCTATAGAATAGATCACTCTGTGTGTAATGTCTCTATAGAATAGATCACTCTGTGTGTAATGACTATAGAATAGATCACTCTGTGTGTAATGTCTCTAAGAATAGATCACTCTGTGTGTAATGACTATAGAATAGATCACTCTGTGTGTAATGACTCTATAGAATAGATCACTCTGTGTGTAATGACTTATAGAATAGATCACTCTGTGTGTAATGTACTCTATAGAATAGATCACTCTGTGTGTAATGACTCTATAGAATAGATCACTCTGTGTGTAATGTCTCTATAGAATAGATCACTCTGTGTGTAATGATCTATAGAATAGATCACTCTGTGTGTAATGATCTCTATAGAATAGATCACTCTGTGTGTAATGTCTCTAAAGAATAGATCACTCTGTGTGTAATGACTTAGAATAGATCACTCTGTGTGTAATGCTCTATAGAATAGATCACTCTGTGTGTAATGACTCTATAGAATAGAAATCATCTGTGTGTAATGACTCTATAGAATAGATCACTCTGTGTGTAATGACTATAGAATAGATCAATCTGTGTGTAATGTCTCTATAGAATAGATCACTCTGTGTGTAATGACTATAGAATAGATCACTCTGTGTGTAATGCTCTATAGAATAGATCACTCTGTGTGTAATGACTCTATAGAATAGATCACTCTGTGTGTAATGACTATAGAATAGATCACTCTGTGTTAATGACTTATGAATAGATCACTCTGTGTGTATGATATAGAATAGATCATCTGTGTGTAATGATCTATAGAATAGATCACTCTGTGTGTAATGACTCTATAGAATAGATCACTCTGTGGTAAGTTTAAATGATCATCTGTGTAAGATTAGAATATCACTCTGTGTGTAATGTCTCTATAGAATAGATCACTGTGTGTAATGACTATAGAATAGATCACTCTGTGTGTAATGTCCTATAGAATAGATCACTCTGTGTGTAATGACTCTATAGAATAGATCACTCTGTGTGTAATGACTATAGAATAGATCACTCTGTGTGTAATGACTCTATAGAATAGATCACTCTGTGTGTAATGATCTATAGAATAGATCATCTGTGTGTAATGACATAGAATAGATCACTCTGTGTGTAATGATCTATAGAATAGATCACTCTGTGTGTAATGACTATAGAATAGATCACTCTGTGTGTAATGACTCTATAGAATAGATCACTCTGTGTGTAATGACTCTATAGAATAGATCACTCTGTGTGTAATGGACTATAGAATAGATCACTCTGTGTGTAATGACTATAGAATAGATCACTCTGTGTGTAATGACTCTATAGAATAGATCACTCTGTGTGTAATGCTCTATAGAATAGATCACTCTGTGTGTAATGACTCTATAGAATAGATCACTCTGTGTGTAATGATCTATAGAATAGATCACTCTGTGTGTAATGTCTCTATAGAATAGATCACTGTGTAATGACTAGAATAGATCATTGTGTGTAATGACCTATAGAATAGATCACTCTGTGTGTAATGATCTATAGAATAGATCACTCTGTGTGTAATGACTCTATAGAATAGATCACTCTGTGTGTAATGACTCTATAGAATAGATCACTCTGTGTGTAATGACTCTATAGAATAGATCACTCTGTTGTAATGTCTCTATAGAATAGATCACTCTGTGTGTAATGACTATAGAATAGATCACTCTGTGTGTAATGACTCTATAGAATAGATCACTCTGTGTGTAATGACTCATAGAATAGATCACTCTGTGTGTAATGCTCTATAGAATAGATCACTCTGTGTGTAATGTCTCTATAGAATAGATCACTCTGTGTGTAATGACTCTAGAATAGATCACTCTGTGTGTAATGACCCATAGAATAGATCACTCTGTGTGTAATGGATATAGAATAGATCACTCTGTGTGTAATGATCTATAGAATAGATCACTCTGTGTGTAATGACTATAGAATAGATCACTCTGTGTGTAATGACTCTATAGAATAGATCACTCTGTGTGTAATGACTATAGAATAGATCACTCTGTGTGTAATGACTTATAGAATAGATCACTCTGTGTGTAATGACTTATAGAATAGATCACTCTGTGTGTAATGACTAAAAGAATTAGATCACTCTTGTGTGTAATGCTCTATAGAATAGATCACTCTGTGTGTAATGCTCTATAGAATAGATCACTGTGTGTTACTAGAATGATCACTCTGTGTAATGAATAGATGTCACTTGGGGTAATGACTATAGAATAGATCACTCTGTGTGTAATGACTCTATAGAATAGATCACTCTGTGTGTATGACTATAGAATAGATCACTCTGTGTGTAAGGCTCTATAGAATAGATCACTCTGTGTGTAATGACTTATAGAATAGATCACTCTGTGTGTAATGACTCTATAGAATAGATCATCTGTGTGTAATGACTATGAATAGATCACTCTGTGTGTAATGGCTCTATAGAATAGATCATCTGTGTGTAATGTCTATAGAATAGATCTGTGTGTAATGTTCTATAGAATAGATCACTGTGTGTAATGATTATAGATAGATCACTCTGTGTGTATGACTCTATAGAATAGATCACTCTGTGTAATGACTATAGAATAGATCACTCTGTGTAATGACTATAGAATAGATCACTCTGTGTGTAATGATTAGAATAGATCACTTGTTTGTAATGCCCATAAATAGATCACTCTGTGTGTAAAGCTTTATAGAAAAATCACTCTGTGTGTAAATTTTTAGATAGATCACTCGTGGGTAAGATTAGAATAATCACTCTGTGTTAATGATATAGAAAAGATCACTCTGTG
>JARQOD010000005.1:537197771-537246049 GCA_033576555.1 Oophaga sylvatica | reverse complement strand
GCCCCAACATATGAACGAGGAATTCCACCTGGTGGGTACGTCACTTTATGATGCGATGTTCATGAAGGTGAAATCTGCGTTGCAGAGCTGCAATCAGCGATCTGGCCATGCTGGAACGTCGCAAGTGAGCGCACTCTAGGCGGACCTTGTGCAGCAGTGCATCAAGATCCGGATAGTCCTCAAAAAACTCTGCACGACCAAGTTGAGCACATATGACAGACATGGTATGTGAGTGAGGTTGCCAAGGCCCAGAGCTGACACCAGATTTCGGCCATTGTCACACACTACCAAGCCTGCCTGTAGATTCTCTTCCAAAAACCACACGTCGCTCTCCTGCTTTATGGCATTACAGAGCTCCTGCGCTGTGTGGCTAAGATTCCCCATGGAAATTAATTTCAGGACGGCCTGTTGACATTTGGACACGGCTGTGCTCATATCGGTCGCAACAGGTAAACGTTCACGGGTCCATGTGGAGGTAGACCGTGACGGCTCCTGCAGCGATGATTCTGAGGAACTGGAATAGGAGGAGGAATCAATGTGTACAGACTTGATTCCTGCAATCCTTGGAGTTGGCAGAACACGTACAGCGCCACTCGCAAGATCAGTACCCGGCTGCACAACATTGACCCAATGGGCAGTGAGGGAAAGGTATTGTCCCTGGCCATGGGTGTTAGAACCCTCTTGTTAGGTTTTGTTTCAGTTTGCTGGTCACATGACCTTTTTTCCTATTTAGTCTGGCTCCGCCCTTCTGGCTTTGCTTGACTTCATTGTATTATCTACTGTTAAGCTAGCCGGGTGCTTAGGTGCCTTAATCTGTCAGTTTTGCTTGATGTTAGGATGCACAAAGTATTTATTTTTCTGTTTAATTATCCATGCTACAATTTATGTTAGGAGGTGTCCACCTTTTTCTCCCAGTCCTAGATCTTGTAGGGATTACTCCCTCGCAACTATAGGTCTTCGTTCACACTAGATGAGGACTTTAGGGTCTGGTCGCAGGATCAGGTTCCCGTTACATCGTAGGGATTCTAGCTTAGTTGTATTGTAGGGACAGAATTCCCTTCTTTCCTTACTGGTTGTAGCAGTATCATAACAATGGGTACTGGTCCACGCATCGGTGGTCAGGTGGACCTTGCTACTGAGGGCTTTTAGTAGCGCATGTTTAATTTTTCCATCAACATGCTTTTGCAGACCAGGGACGGCTTGCCTGCTGAAATGAAATCGGCTTGCACATTGTATTGTGGGACTGACAATGATATTCAGTTACGGAACCTGTCAGTCTCCACCAGCCTGAATCACAGCATTTCAAGGGACAGGAGTTTTGCAATGCCAGCATTCAGAGCCTGTGCTCGTGCATGGTTTGCGGAGTATGGCCGTCTTTTATCCCATGCCTGTGTTTACCGATGGCTGTTTTGTGGCCTGGGGTGTGTGAGGATGACAGGGAACTTGCTGCTGTGTGTGGAATAACAGTTTGTCTCTGGACAACAGTGGCGAGGTTCTTCCATGGCGATCCTGTGGGGAAGCAAAACCCAGCTGTGTGTGAGCTCGATGAAGAGGCTTCAACACAACCGAAGATGTAGGTGTGCTGTAGGTTGGCCTACATCCCCAGTGTGTCTTTGTAACTAAAACTACGTGCTTTGTCCGCCATGTTTCCACATATTTGTGGTATTGAGGTGACTGACAATTTTAGTTTTTTTTTAAATTTTTGTTTTACACAGCTTGCATTTCACATAGCAAATATCATGTGCAAGTGTGTGAAAAAAGGACCACGCAGTGCAATCGGGAGCGCACGTTTTGACTTTTGGAAGACAACTGCTCAAAACAGGTGCCAAACTGGAGGCTACAGGCAACCAGTCTGCAGCCTAACTCCCCCTCCTGTTTGTCCCGTTGGGCAATGTCTTCCTCTATCTTCCTTCTATCACTAACCATTTCTTGGGCCCCTTCCAGCTTTAACCAAAGTATGGTTCTCGGGCACAAAGCTATCCACAGTGCAGCCCCCTCCTACATCTCCCCTCATTTCTATCTATCGGCCTAACCGACTGCTGCGCTCTGCAAACGACTTTCGACTAACCTCTGCACTAATACGTACCTCCCACTCCGACCCCAAGACTTCCCCTGCTCTACGCCAATCCTTGGAATGCTGTACCCAAAAAATTTTGGACTACCCACTTTGCATGGTTTCGGCGCCCCCTCAAAACACTTTTGTTAGAGGGCCTATCACATTCATAAAAAAGTATTTCTATGTATTCTGTGAACTGTGTGTGTGTCTCTAGCCCATTCACTATCTCCACCCTCAGCCCCTTAAAGATGGCGGGAAAATTCTTTGTAAAGCACATGTTTTAAAAAACCCTAACTTTGTATTCCCCCATCTCTTGTTTTTTGTAAGCTGTCCGAGCGGGGGGACTTTTTTAGTTTTAAATTTTGTATTGTTAACGTTTTTTATACTTGTGTTTAAAAATGCAAAACTGTAAAGGCTGCGGAAATGATGGCGCTTTAAAAAATAAATTTTTATTTTCCCTCTGAGCTGCTAAAACACCTTCCTGTTCCCTTTTTGCCATTGTTGGGTCTTGGACCTCTCTCTCCACTCCCCTCTTCCCCCCTGCGTTGGGGGGTTGGGCCAGCCCATGCTCAAAAGAAACTGGCCCCTGGGTTAAATCTTCCGATGCGTTCTGCGGTGTGTGACCATCGGCACTGTTCACCCGCCTTTTTCGATTCGAGAGACACGTTTTGGCACCCTGCTTAATCCCTCTTCCATTACAGAATGCTGCTTGGCGGGGCCCCCTGTTTGAAAGCCAATGACGGAACAAAGCGACACCTCAGTGGCCCCTGTACAGAACTTCTGACTCCCGGGCAATTTGCCAGGCGGGAGAGACAGAGGTTGCCCAACATGCTGTGGTCCGAGAGGAGGTGGAAGAATTAAAGTCGATGCTTGGCTGAATCCAAACCAACGGTTTCAATTTGTTTTCCCGCAGGGGGGGGTACCGGGGCCCCTACAAAAGTGGAAATAAAGGAACGTGGGGAAAAATGGTGGTTTTGCTTGTCACTGGGGGCCCCGCAAGCAGCCACAGAACCCCCACGCCTCTCCTGAGAAAAACCCCGACCGTGCCTTACCCCCTGCTTTTTATCTTGGTAGATTATAAAGAAAGTTTGAAAGTTAAAAGGTCTAAGTGGGGTTTTTTCCGCAGAGACTGCAGTGAACACGCCAAAACTGTTCACTACCCAATGCGTTAGGGAGGCAGGTTGTGCGTCAAAACAAAGGCCAAGTACATCCATGTACCTGTTTTAAAGTAAAAAAAAAAATTATGAGTAGTGACGAAACACTTTATTGAGGACAGTTTTTACATGCCATTCACCTCTGTGGCTATCAGTCTCTTTATATTACCTTATCTATCTGTTGTCATGTTCAAGTCGACAGTCACCCTAAATAGCAATTTTCACATGCATATGCCTTTTTAAAGGTTTGTTGTTAAAAAAAAGATTATTGCCCATTTTGAGTATCATGATGGAAAATTTTTAATTTTTGTATAAAATTTTTAGGACATTATTCAGAAAAAGGAAAATTTTAGAAATATCACAGAAATTGAATGCTAAAGTGTTTTGAAGTCGACATTCATTGTTATACAATAAAAATGGTGTACTTTGTTACTTATCCTCATTAATGGATTCGATATGTACTTGTAGCTTTTATTTTAAACCGTATACCCGTTTCCCTTAATAATTATTTTGGGGTTTTGCAATTGCTGTTCAACATTTTAAAATGTATGTGTTTTTTTGTCAATTCTTTATTTTTTAGAATTAGTTTAAATAAAAATCACCCTTTTATGGTATAAAGGTTATCTTTCTCTTGTTTAAAAAGTATGCTTTTTAAAATTGCAGGTAAAGGAAATTACTTGATCTGGTATTTAAAAATCCCCTTGCCCGGGCTCCAACACCGCCTTTGTTGTCGGAAGTGCTGTTAGCACAGTCAACACTTGTCCTGTGTTACGGGGGTTTTCATAAGTAGCGGTCCTCGGTTTGCCATTGGTCTTTTCTTCTTGCCCCCCGGGTTCCGTCCCGCAGGGTTTCCACGTCCCTTTTGGGCCTGGGGTGCCTCTTCTCGGTATCGGTTTCCAAAAAGTTGTGGCCCTTTTGGTAGTGCTTTGGGCAGGTACCCCCTGCTTGAAAACCTTTTGTCCCAGTAACACAGTGGTAAAGATTGTGACAAATACAGTAGGGAACAAGAGACACAAGAAAATAAGAAAGATCTAAAAGCAGAAGAACATGAAGATAAAAACCAAAATGAAGAGAAAATTATGCTTAAATTTAAGAAAAAGAAACTAAGCAGTGTTGGGGGTGGTCCCTTTCCTCGTGGTGCCCTGGAAAATGCTGCTGTGAGGCTAAAGAACAGGACAAATATGTTGTATTTAAATCTTTTGTGACGCAAAAAAGGAAAAAGGGTGAAAAATTCTTTCTTTACAATTACAAGTACAGGTTCTCTGTCACAAATAAGAATTGGGGAAGAAAAATGAAGCAGAATATGAATAAGTAATAGTTTAATAAGAAAAAATATGGAAGTTAACAAAGATGAATGCAAGAAATTAAGAGAAAATAAAGAGGTGAGATGAAGAATAATTTGTGAAAAAGTGTGCTGCGAAGATTTGAAGGAGAAGGTGTGAAAAGTTAAAAAGGTGAAGAGATGGAAATTGTTTATATACATATTTGCCAAAATAGAAAAAACGTAAAAACATTGTCAATTTTTTCTCAATCCCAAATCTTTAAAAAAAAAAAAATTTTTGCTATTTCCCTTTGTGGGTTAAACTCTTGCCCTTTAATGTTCCCAACCTTCCCCAAACTTTACATTCTCTTTCTTATTTTTTCAGTAAATTAACAACAAGGAAGAATGGTTTTTTTTTTTTTAATTTCGATATTTTGTTCCCAAGACTTACATGGGACTTCCCCGGGATCGGTATGGGTATCGCCCCCTATTTTAAAAGTTATCGGGTACCATTCGGGTTCCGAACTTTTGGTATCGGAAAAATTGCTCAACTTAGTATGACTCTATAGAAAGTCACTTGTGTGTAAAAGACTATAGAATAGATCCCCTTTTGTGTAAAACTATAGAAAAGATCCTCTGTGTGAATGACTTAATGTTACTCTGGTGTAAAATCTCTATGAATAGATCACTGTTGTAATGTTCTATGATAGCACTTGTGTGTAATGTCTCTATGAAAAGTTACTGTGGTAATGCTCTATAGATAGATTTTGTGTTGTTGATATAGAATAGATCATTGTGTGAATGCTTTTAGAAAAGATCACTTGTGTGTAAAAAGTATAGAATAGATATCTGTTTATGATCTTAGAATAGTCACTTGTGTATAATGAGTAAAAATAGATCATCGTGTGTAAGTTTCTTAGAAAAAGATCACTCTGTGTGTAATGACTTATATAAAAAAGATCCTTTTGTGTGTAATGACTTATTTTAAAGATCACTCTGTGTGTAATGATTATAGAATGATATCCTTTTGTGTAATGACTATAGAATCGATACTCTTTTTGTGTATGACCATAGAATAGATTTCTTGTGTGAAAGACTAAGAATAGATCACTCTGTGTGTAAGACTATAGAAAAGATCATTGTGTGAATTCTTATAGAATAGACACTCTGTGTGTAATGACTTATAGAATAGATCATCTGTGTGAATGAGTATAGAATAATCTCTGTGTTTAATGATTATGAATGATCCTGTGTGTAAGACTATAGAATAGATCACTTGTGTGTAATCTCTATAGAAAGATCATGTGTGTAATGTTTATAGAAAAGTCAAGTGGTAATGATCTATAGAAAAGATCCTCTGTGGTAATGACTCTAAAGAATAGTTTACTCTGTGTGTAATGATATAGTAGATCACTCTGGTGTAATGACTTGTTTGAATAGATCACTCTGTGTGTAATGACTCTATAGAATAGATCACTCTGTGTGTAATGACTTATAGAATAGATCACTCTGTGTGTAATGCTCTATAGAATAGATCACTCTGTGTGTAATGACTCTATAGAATAGATCATCTGTGTGTAATGACTATAGAATAGATCACTCTGTGTGTAATAAGTATAGAATAGATCACTCTGTGTGTAATGACTCTATAGAATAGATCACTCTGTGTGTAATGACTCTATAGAATAGATCACTGTGTGTGTAATGACTCTATAGAATAGATCACTCTGTGTAATGACTCTATAGAATAGATCACTCTGTGTGTAATGACTCTATAGAATAGATCACTCTGTGTGTAATGACTCTATAGAATAGATCACTGTGTGTAATGTCTCTATAGAATAGATCACTCTGTGTAATGACTCTATAGAATAGATCACTCTGTGTAATGACTCTATAGAATAGATCACTCTGTGTGTAATGACTCTATAGAATAGATCACTCTGTGTGTAATGACTCTATAGAATAGATCACTCTGTGTGTAATGACTCTATAGAATAGATCACTGTGTGTAATGTCTCTATAGAATAGATCACTCTGTGTGTAATGACTCTATAGAATAGATCACTCTGTGTGTAATGTCTCTATAGAATAGATCACTCGTGTGTAATGATCTATAGAATAGATACTGTGTGTATGACTCTATAGAATAGATCACTCTGTGTGTAATAAGTATAGAATAGATCACTCTGTGTAATGACTTATAGAATAGATCACTCTGTGTGTAATGGTTATAGATGTCACTTGTGTGTTATGTTTAGAATAGATCACTCTGTGTGTAATGACTTATATAATAGATCACTCTGTGTGTAATGACTCTATAGAATAGATCACTCTGTGTGTAATGACTCTTAGAATAGAACACTCTCTGTGTAATGACTATAGAATCGATCACTCTGTGTGTAATGACTATAGAATAGATCACTCTGTGTGTAATGTCTCTATAGAATAGATCATCTGTGTGTAATGTCTCTATAGAATAGATCACTCTGTGTGTAATGAGTATAGAATAGATCACTCTGTGTGTAATGTTCTATAGAATAGATCACTCTGTGTGTAATGACTCTATTAATAGATCACTCTGTGTGTAATGACTCTATAGAATAGATCACTCTGTGTGTAATGACTCTATAGAATAGAAACTCTCTGTGTAATGACTATAGAATGATCACTCTGTGTGTAATGACTATAGAATGATCACTCTGTGTGTAATGTCTCTATAGAATAGATCACTCTGTGGTAATGACTCTTGAATAGATCACTCTGTGTGTAATGAGTTAGAATAGATCACTCTGTGTTAATGACTCTATAGAATAGATCACTGTGTGTAATGCTATAGATAGATCACTCTGTGTGTAATGTCTCTATAGAATAGATCACTGTGTGTAATGTCTCTATAGAATAGATCACTGTGTGTAATGACTCTATAGAATAGATCACTCTGGTGTAATGACTCTAAAGAATAGATCATCTGTGTGTAATGACTCTAAAGAATAGATCACTCTGTGTGTAATGACTCTATAGAATAGATCACTCTGTGTGTAATGACTATAGAATAGATCACTCTGTGTGTAATGACTTAGAATAGATCACTCTGTGTGTAATGTCTTATAGAATAGATCACTCTGTGTGTAATGATCTATAGAATAGATCACTCTGTGTGTAATGATTATAGAATAGATCACTCTGTGTTTAATGACTCTATAGAATAGATCACTGTGTAATGACTATAGAATAGATCACTCTGTGTGTAATGTCTCTATAGAATGATCACTGTGTGTAATGTTCTATAGAATAGATCACTGTGTGTAATGACTCTATAGAATAGATCACTCTGTGTGTAATGACTCTAAAGAATAGATCACTCTGTGTGTAATGACTATAGAATGATCACTCTGTGTGTAAATGAAATCTCTGTAGAATAGATCACACTCTGTGTGTAATGAGTATAGAATAGATCACTCTGTGTGTAATGATATAGTATAGATCACTCTGTGTGTAATGACTATAGAATAGATCACTCTGTGTGTAATGATTATAGAATAGATCACTCTGTGTGTAATGACTATAGAATAGATCACTCTGTGTAATGAGTATAGAATAGATCACTCTGTGTGTAATGACTTACAGAATAGATCACTCTGTGTGTAATGACTCTATAGAATAGATCACTCTGTGTGTAATGAGTATAGAATAGATTCACTCTGTGTGTAATGACTATAGAATAGATCACTCTGTGTGTAATGACTATAGAATAGATCACTCTGTGTGTAATGACTATAGAATAGATCACTCTGTGTGTAATGACTGCATAGAATAGATCACTGTGTGTAATGACTATAGAATAGATCACTCTGTGTGTAATGTCTCTATAGAATAGATCACTCTGTGTGTAATGTCTCTATAGAATAGATCACTCAGTGTGTAATGACTCTATAGAATAGATCACTGTGTGTAATGTCTCTATAGAATAGATCACTGTGTGTAATGACTCTATAGAATAGATCACTCTGTGTGTAATGAGTATAGAATAGATTACTCTGTGTGTAATGACTATAGAATAGATCACTCTGTGTGTAATGACTATAGAATAGATCACTCTGTGTGTAATGACTATAGAATAGATCACTCTGTGTGTAATGACTCTATAGAATAGATCACTGTGTGTAATGACTATAGAATAGATCACTCTGTGTGTAATGGCTCTATAGAATAGATCACTCTGTGTGTAATGTCTCTATAGAATAGATCACTGTGTGTAATGTCTCTATAGAATAGATCACTGTGTGTAATGACTCTATAGAATAGATCACTCTGTGTGTAATGACTCTATAGAATAGATCACTCTGTGTGTAATGACTCTATAGAATAGATCACTCTGTGTGTAATGAGTATAGAATAGATCACTCTGTGTGTAATGTTTCTATAGAATAGATCACTCTGTGTGTAATGACACTATAGAATAGATCACTCTGTGTATAATGACTATAGAATAGATCACTCTGTGTGTAATGACTCTATAGAATAGATCACTCTCTGTGTAATGACTATAGAATCGATCACTCTGTGTGTAATGACTCTATAGAATAGATCACTCTGTGTGTAATGACTATAGAATAGATCACTCTGTGTGTAATGACTCTATAGAATAGATCACTCTGTGTGTAATGACTCTATAGAATAGATCACTCTGTGTGTAATGTCTCTATAGAATAGATCACTCTGTGTGTAATGTCTCTATAGAATAGATCACTGTCACGCTGTATAGCAGATATATATATGTGATGACAGTAATCTATATCAAAAGGGCAACATACTATATAACATGCGCATAGATATATGATAACATAGATTTTACCTGACAGAATGTCCAGAGGGTCAAAACGGAATCCGTTATACGCTGTCTCCGGCTAGAGGGTGACCGGGATCTAAGCTGACCCTAAACTGGGGTCCTAACTAATCCCTCAACCTGGAGGTACTGTTAAAGGTACAGAGGTCCAGGCCACCAGCGTAAACCCTGTCTCCTATCAATCCCTGCCAACTGTATTCTAGTCCTAAGAAGGACCCTGAATACCACCAAAGGGAATGACCAGGTAACGGTTAATGAACAGAAAGACATACAAGAAAGATAAGAAATAAAGTAAATAAAGTCTTACATACAACACTCACACACAGTAGGAACACCTTAGGTCTCAGAGATAAACTATAAGCTGTAAGAGTAAAACAACTAAGGAGCTCTTAGCTTAAGTATTCCCAGAACCGATCCAGTCTGCTAAACTATATGAATGCTTTCACCGGCATCAAACACCCAGACTGGCAGAAATATAAAGGAAACTAATTAGAACATAATCCAAAGCAGCCGGGCGAGGCTGCACCTAGCCTTAGCAAAGAGCTAGGAAAAATTAACTCTCACATCACCAAAAAACAAAGAAACAGAAGCTCAGCTGTGAGAAGTCAGAATGTGCAATCGCGACGATCTTCGTGGCGATGCACCCATGACAGTACCCCCCCTTCTACGAGGGGCCTCCGGACCCTCATGACCAGGTCTGTCCGGGTGAGTTGTGTGAAAGGTCCGTCCACGTTATCATTGACCACCACTGAAGGAGGTAGAGGTGACGGTATGACTGGTGCCACATACTTTTTAAGTAATGACTTGTGAAACACATTATGAATTTTAAACGTAGGAGGGAGGTCCAGACGAAATGCCACAGGATTAATTATGGAGCTGATCCTGTACGGCCCGATGAATCTGGGACCCAACCTCCAGGAGGAAACTTTAAGTTTAATATTCCTGGTAGACAACCACACCAGATCATTCACCTTCAGATCTCGACCAGAAACTCTCCCCCTATCAGCCATCCGTTTGTAACGGTTCTCCGTAACCTTCAGTCTTAACTGATCTGGAACTATCAGTCTCCCTGGAAGACCCACAGGGGCGTCCCCCTGAGCCCCCAATACCTCCCCTCAAGCTCAGAGCATACAGCTGACACCACAACTCCCTCCTGAGGAATAGGAACCGGATCATCCATCCTCCCGGTCCCTGGGAAAGTACGAGATAAGGCATCAGGAAGCAACTTTATTGAGCAGTCATATGCGCGATGAGGAGGTAACTCTTTACCCCCTCCTCTGAGAACATCTCCCCAAAGTCCTCCAGAAAAGGAGGCAAAGTCCTAGGTACAACCGCACCGATGACCGTGCTCATGCAGTTATTCTTGCAAAATTCACCCCACTGGCTAATCTTTCTGGATTGCCAATCAATCACTGGGTTATGTTTAGCCAACCAAGGAAGTCCCAACACAATAGGAGCAGGCAGACCCTCCAACACATAACAAGACAATTGCTCTTTATGTATTGCCCCTACTCGAAGATCTATGTTATGAACAGCTTGTACCAAGCTACCTTGACCAAGAGGTCTAGAATCAATAGAGAGTATAGGGACCGGTTTGGCCAATACACTCAGTTGCATACCATGCACCTGGGCAAACCGAGCGTCCACCAGATTAGCCCCGGACCCACTATCAAGAAAAACAGAAATCCTCTCAGTTCTAGAACCAATCATCACCTCCGCAGGCACGAGAAACTGAGAGGGATTTGGGGACGAAATACACACTCCCAGGTTAACTCCTTGGTTCAAAGAGGTCCGGGATGGACACCCCCCAACAAAATGTCCCTCTCTCCCGCAAAAGAAGCACCTTCTAGTCTTGCGGCGCACCGCTGATTCCCTCCTACAAAATGATGTCCCTCCCAACTGCATGGGTTCCTCAGAACAGACCAGGGGAACCTCAGTATAAGGAACTTTAGTAGTAGGTGGAGTCATCACGGGGGGCGGAGTTACCTCGCGTCTTCCCCGAAGACGTCTATCAATGCGAATAGCGAGGGCCATAGCAGCCTCCAGTGATGGAGGAGAATCATACTGAGCCAACACATCTTTTAATTTGTCAGACAACCCTTGACAAAACTGGCTCCTAAGAGCTGGGTCATTCCACTGAGTATCTGTTGCCCATCTACGGAACTCAGAAGAATATTCCTCCGCTGGACGATTTCCTGCCGTATTTTACGTAACTTTGTTTCAGCAAGGGAAACTCGATCCGGATCATCATATACCAGACCCAGGGCAGTAAAAAATCGATCCACTGACTGGAGATCTGGGGAGCCTGGAGGAATAGAGAACGCCCAAGATTGAGGGTCCCCTTGTAAGAGCGAGATAACAATTCCCACCCTCTGCTCTTCACTCCCAGATGACCGAGGCCGCAGCCGAAAGTACAATTTACATGCCTCCCGGAAAGTAAAAAATTTGTCCCGCCCACCAGTGAACCTGTCCGGGAGAGCAACCTTAGGTTCAGATCTGGTTTGCTCCGGGGGGACAAAACCTTGGACTTAATGTCTGCCAACTCCATGGACAATCCCTGCAACTGCCGGGCCAGCTGGGCTACTGGATCCATGACAGCTGGGGAGAATCTTTAGTATGGCCGGTGAAAATGTCACGCTGTATAGCAGATATATATATGTGATGACAGTAATCTATATCAAAAGGGCAACATACTATATAACATGCGCATAGATATATGATAACATAGATTTTACCTGACAGAATGTCCAGAGGGTCAAAACGGAATCCGTTATACGCTGTCTCCGGCTAGAGGGTGACCGGGGTCTAAGCTGACCCTAAACTGGGGTCCTAACTAATCCCTCAACCTGGAGGTACTGTTAAAGGTACAGAGGTCCAGGCCACCAGCGTAAACCCTGTCTCCTATCAATCCCTGCCAACTGTATTCTAGTCCTAAGAAGGACCCTGAATACCACCAAAGGGAATGACCAGGTAACGGTTAATGAACAGAAAGACATACAAGAAAGATAAGAAATAAAGTAAATAAAGTCTTACATACAACACTCACACACAGTAGGAACACCTTAGGTCTCAGAGATAAACTATAAGCTGTAAGAGTAAAACAACTAAGGAGCTCTTAGCTTAAGTATTCCCAGAACCGATCCAGTCTGCTAAACTATATGAATGCTTTCACCGGCATCAAACACCCAGACTGGCAGAAATATAAAGGAAACTAATTAGAACATAATCCAAAGCAGCCGGGCGAGGCTGCACCTAGCCTTAGCAAAGAGCTAGGAAAAATTAACTCTCACATCACCAAAAAACAAAGAAACAGAAGCTCAGCTGTGAGAAGTCAGAATGTGCAATCGCGACGATCTTCGTGGCGATGCACCCATGACAATCACTCTGTGTGTAATGACTCTATAGAATAGATCACTCTGTGTGTAATGACTCTATAGAATAGATCACTGTGTGTAATGTCTCTATAGAATAGATCACTCTGTGTGTAATGACTCTATAGAATAGATCACTCTGTGTGTAATGACAATAGAATAGATCACTCTGTGTGTAATGACTGTATAGAATAGATCACTGTGTGTAATGACTATAGAATAGATCACTCTGTGTGTAATGTCTCTATAGAATAGATCACTCTGTGTGTAATGTCTCTATAGAATAGATCACTCAGTGTGTAATGACTCTATAGAATAGATCACTCTGTGTGTAATGACTCTATAGAATAGATCACTCTGTGTGTAATGAGTATAGAATAGATCACTCTGTGTGTAATGTTTCTATAGAATAGATCACTCTGTGTGTAATGACTCTATAGAATAGATCACTGTGTGTAATGACTCTATAGAATAGATCACTGTGTGTAATGAGTATAGAATAGATTACTCTGTCTGTAATGACTCTATAGAATAGATCACTCTGTGTGTAATGAGTATAGAATAGATCACTCTGTGTGTAATGTTTCTATAGAATAGATCACTCTGTGTGTAATGTCTCTATAGAATAGATCACTGTGTGTAATGACTCTATAGAATAGATCACTGTGTGTAATGAGTATAGAATAGATTACTCTGTGTGTAATGACTATAGAATAGATCACTCTGTGTGTAATGACTCTATAGAATAGATCACTCTGTGTGTAATGACTCTATAGAATAGATCACTCTGTGTGTAATGACTCTATAGAATAGATCACTGTGTGTAATGTCTCTATAGAATAGATCACTCTGTGTGTAATGACTCTATAGAATAGATCACTCTGTGTGTAATGACTCTATAGAATAGATCACTGTGTGTAATGTCTCTATAGAATAGATCACTCTGTGTGTAATGACTCTATAGAATAGATCACTCTGTGTGTAATGACTATAGAATAGATCACTCTGTGTGTAATGACTGTATAGAATAGATCACTGTGTGTAATGACTATAGAATAGATCACTCTGTGTGTAATGTCTCTATAGAATAGATCACTCTGTGTGTAATGTCTCTATAGAATAGATCACTCAGTGTGTAATGACTGTATAGAATAGATCACTGTGTGTAATGTCTCTATAGAATAGATCACTGTGTGTAATGACTCTATAGAATAGATCACTCTGTGTGTAATGTCTCTATAGAATAGATCACTCAGTGTGTAATGACTCTATAGAATAGATCACTGTGTGTAATGACTATAGAATAGATCACTCTGTGTGTAATGTCTCTATAGAATAGATCACTCTGTGTGTAATGTCTCTATAGAATAGATCACTCAGTGTGTAATGACTCTATAGAATAGATCACTGTGTGTAATGTCTCTATAGAATAGATCACTGTGTGTAATGACTCTATAGAATAGATCACTCTGTGTGTAATGTCTCTATAGAATAGATCACTCTGTGTGTAATGTCTCTATAGAATAGATCACTCAGTGTGTAATGACTCTATAGAATAGATCACTGTGTGTAATGTCTCTATAGAATAGATCACTGTGTGTAATGACTCTATAGAATAGATCACTCTGTGTGTAATGTCTCTATAGAATAGATCACTCAGTGTGTAATGACTCTATAGAATAGATCACTGTGTGTAATGACTCTATAGAATAGATCACTCTGTGTGTAATGAGTATAGAATAGATTACTCTGTGTGTAATGACTATAGAATAGATCACTCTGTGTGTAATGACTCTATAGAATAGATCACTGTGTGTAATGACTCTATAGAATAGATCACTCTGTGTGTAATGTCTCTATAGAATAGATCACTCTGTGTGTAATGAGTATAGAATAGATTACTCTGTGTGTAATGACTATAGAATAGATCACTCTGTGTGTAATGAGTATAGAATAGATCACTCTGTGTGTAATGACTCTATAGAATAGATCACTCTGTGTGTAATGACTATAGAATAGATCACTCTGTGTGTAATGACTCTATAGAATAGATCACTCTGTGTGTAATGACTATAGAATAGATCACTCTGTGTGTAATGACTCTATAGAATAGATCACTGTGTGTAATGACTATAGAATAGATCACTCTGTGTGTAATGGCTCTATAGAATAGATCACTCTGTGTGTAATGTCTCTATAGAATAGATCACTGTGTGTAATGTCTCTATAGAATAGATCACTGTGTGTAATGATTCTATAGAATACATCACTCTGTGTGTAATGACTATAGAATAGATCACTCTGTGTGTAATGACTCTATAGAATAGATCACTCTGTGTGTAATGACTCTATAGAATAGATCACTCTGTGTGTAATGACTATAGAATAGATCACTCTGTGTGTAATGACTCTATAGAATAGATCACTCTGTGTGTAATAAGTATAGAATAGATCACTCTGTGTGTAATGACTCTATAGAATAGATCACTCTGTGTGTAATGACTCTATAGAATAGATCACTCTGTATGTAATGGCTCTATAGAATAGATCACTCTGTATGTAATGACTCTATAGAATAGATCACTCTGTGTGTAATGACTCTATAGAATAGATCACTCTGTATGTAATGGCTCTATAGAATAGATCACTGTGTGTAATGACTCTATAGAATAGATCACTGTGTGTAATGACTCTATAGAATAGATCACTCTGTGTGTAATGTCTCTATAGAATAGATCACTCTGTGTGTAATGTCTCTATAGAATAGATCACTCTGTGTGTAATGACTATAGAATAGATCACTCTGTGTGTAATGACTCTATAGAATAGATCACTGTGTGTGTAATGTCTCTATAGAATAGATCACTGTGTGTGTAATGACTCTATAGAATAGATCACTGTGTGTGTAATGACTCTATAGAATAGATCACTGTGTGTGTAATGACTCTATAGAATAGATCACTCTGTGTGTAATGACTCTATAGAATAGATCACTCTGTATGTAATGGCTCTATAGAATAGATCACTCTGTATGTAATGACTCTATAGAATAGATCACTCTGTGTGTAATGACTCTATAGAATAGATCACTCTGTGTGTAATGACTCTATAGAATAGATCACTCTGTATGTAATGGCTCTATAGAATAGATCACTCTGTATGTAATGACTCTATAGAATAGATCACTCTGTGTGTAATGACTCTATAGAATAGATCACTCTGTGTGTAATGTCTCTATAGAATAGATCACTCTGTGTGTAATGACTATAGAATAGATCACTCTGTGTGTAATGACTCTATAGAATAGATCACTGTGTGTGTAATGTCTCTATAGAATAGATCACTGTGTGTGTAATGACTCTATAGAATAGATCACTCTGTGTGTAATGTCTCTATAGAATAGATCACTCTGTGTGTAATGACTCTATAGAATAGATCACTCTGTGTGTAATGACTCTATAGAATAGATCACTCTGTGTGTAATGACTCTATAGAATAGATCACTCTGTGTGTAATGACTCTATAGAATAGATCACTCTGTGTGTAATGACTCTATAGAATAGATCACTGTGTGTGTAATGACTCTATAGAATATAGGAGATTCACTTTTTGTATTGAAGAACTGAAATAAATTCACTTTTTGATGATATTCTAGTTTTGTGAGAAGTGCCTGTAAGTGACTGCAGTTAGATTTTCCATCACTTGCACTGTGACGATGACTAGAAAAACTTACTTGTCTTCCAGAAACAGCACAATCCTACGACTGTGTCCTGCATGTCATCATATCCTCTTTTATTTAAATGGGTTCTTGAAAGCTGCAATACCAGACACAAGCTGCAGACAACAGTGGCGCTATTTCTAAAAGAAAAAATGCCATAAATTCTGGGGGACCATAAATGGGACATCACATTCCATTGGATCCCATAGTGCCAAAAAGTGGCCCAAAATTTAGTAAAGTAAGCAGATCTTAAAGGGGTTGTCCAGGCTTGTGGCTCAAGTCTGTAGTCACAAAGTGACTGCAGACTTGTGAATTCTCACATCACGTACACTGTGCACTGTCAGGATTCTCCAATGGTGGAGCTGAGAGTGGGCAATCAAGCATGTGATTTGCATACTTCCGATCACAGTCGACTAGTCGTGTCTAGCCTTAGTCAATCCACTTGTATTGCGAGAGGCAGTTGACGTCTAGTCGGCGTGTGACCGCATATATGCAAATTGCATACTTTGTGGTCACGTGCCTGCACACTCCCATCACCGACACCGGAGAATCTGAGTGCCTGCAGACTTGTACCCAACACCTGGACAATCCCTTTAATGATTATCATGGGAAATCTTTTTGAGAAGACACTCTTAACCTTTTAAATGTCAGGAGCGCTGACAATAATATCTGATACTGAGGACGGTTCATGATTCACTGCTGACTCCACCATCTCAGCTACCTAGTCTCCCTTTGGAAACAATCATTGTGAAACCTGCCTATCTTGGCTTACGCCGTACACAAGACTGGTCATTCTGCAGTTTACTTTCATAGTTACATGGGCTGATAAAAGCCCACGGTCATCAAGCTCAACCTTTCTCCACCAATTGTACATTTCTTGTCACTAATTTAACTATAGCTCGCGAATGTTCTGTATAGTGAGGAAGTCAACCGGCCCTTATATAAAAGCTGCCATAGTGTCGGCCATTACTACCCCTGTGGTCGGCGTTACACAGTCTGACTGCTCTAACTGCAAAGAACCCTGAGCAGGTCAGCAAATTCCCGACATTGGCGGTGACAGATGACGTATGTGCTGGAGGCCGGATACAATATTGCTCTGGAATCGTTTCCAACTGCTCCGAGGATTAAAAAAATAGAAACTACAAAGAAAAGGAAAATAGTTCAAGAACATTTCTGTATCTTATATATCTACAAAGCACCGAAAGTTCCAAATGACAATTTATAGATATTAAGCTATAACAGAGAAGCTTCAAACTAGGAGAAATTGAGACTTTTTATTATTTTTTTAAATTTAAAAGTTGTTTCCAATTCTGGCGGCGGCAAAATGTGAACAGTAGCAGAACGGAACAACACAGCGCCGTCACCGGTATAGTGGCTGCAGTGGGGTACTGCAGATCCATGTGTAGTCATGTGAATGTGCAGTGCCACCACCAGCATCGGGAACAGCTAATCGGTGGAGGGGATCCCCACTGATCTGGTATTGATGACTTATCCTAAAAATAGGCCACAAATGTAATAGTACTGGACAACCCCTTTAAGCAGGTAGCGATATAGAAATCTACCTACAAAACTATGCATCACAAAAATGCTCAATCAGTTGTAAAGGTACAGCAAGAAACCAATAACGAAAAATTGGTGTTTAAAGGGAATCTGTCACCAGGTTTTTGGTATGTAATCTGAGAGCAGCATGATGTAGGGGTAAAGACCCTGAATCCAGCGATGTATCACTTAGTTTACTGGGTGCAACAGTTTTCTCTGCTGCAGAATAGCAGAGGAATGCTGATCCCTGAATAACTCCGCCCACATCACTGATTGGCAGCTTCGTGTGTACAGTGTATACTGACAAAAAACTGTTACTCTGTCATGGGGGCGTGGTTGGACTAGAAGGCATGAGGTCAGTAGTCCTGTAGTGATAATCTCCTGTTGATAAAACACTGATTTTATTGAAACAGCAAAACACAGCCCAGTAAGTGAGATATTGTTGAAATCAGGGTTTCTGCCCCTACATCATATAGCTCTCATCTTGTATATCAACAATCTGCTGACAGATACCATCACTAGAAAAAGAGAATACAAGAAACTCTGCTACATATTTTAGGACAGAAATGTTTGTTTCTCCACTTACAAGCAATGTCTTCATACTCCTACTAACCTACTGTAACATACTAACCTAAGTGTTTACTTCATGTCAGCGCTGGATTCACAGCTACACTGCTCAGCACTGTTGTATAATGTCCTCCAACCAACTGCTGTCTAGTAAATGCTTACTCTCACCACATAGCTGGATTCACAGCTACACTGCTCAGTACAGTTGTATAATATCCTCCATGCTACTGCTTTCTAGTAAATGCTTAATTTCACCCCATAGCTGGATTCACAGCTACACTACTCAGCACTGTTGTATAATGTCCTCCAACCTACTGCTGTCTAGTAAATGCTTACTCTCACCCATAGCTGGAATCACAGCTACACTGCTCAGTACTACAGTATAATCTCCTTCGTGTTGCTGCTGCTTCTGAACATTTGCTACATAGAGAGAGAAGAGTACGAAATTCCTCCCTCATGTCTGTGTGTGCTGTGTATGGTAGCCATCATGGCAGCTAGACTGCACCCACCAGCCAGAGACAACTGAAAATTAGAGATGGAGCCTGCAGAAGGTAAAAATGGTGAAAAATGCAGGATACAAGTCATATAATGGAGCACTTTAAGAAGCCGCTTATCAGGTATTTCCTTCTCTGCTTTCTTACATGATATAAGTCACTGGTAATGTTGTATCAAGAGTTAACTTATGTGGAAGGAAACAATTTCCCTGACATAATCTTCCCTAAATACGCGCAGACATCATTAAAATATTGTCTTCTCTCACACTCCTAGTTGATGATGATCCGCTAAAATTAAATGCTGAGGAGTTAATTAGTCGTCTCTGGCTTTCTATAATTAGCATGTTCCATGATTGAGGCCACTTGTAAATGTTTAGGCTGCAAAAAAAAAAACTGCCACAATTTAATGTATCTAAAATAATGACATCTGCAAACTAAAAGTAACGATGAGGGAATTTATTCATCATATTGGAGTTTTGCTAAATTGTAAATTTTTTAAATGTTCAACCAACCAACTATTATAAAATTACTCGGAGATGGGGCTGGGAGATTTTCGAGTCTGTGATCTGTCAGTATCACTGGTGCGCTATTCAAAACATGTAACATCTAATATACTTAATTTTGCCTACATAATTAGGGCAGAAGTACTGTAGATAACTTGGTACCACCTTGGTGTAACACACATGACCCGGGTGTCCTGGGCTCCGCTTCCTTCCCCTCGGACTGCTGCCCTCTGTTGTGCTCCGCGTCTGTCTTTGCAGGTTGCCTGGTGTGACTCGGTGACGTTGCCTCCCTAATACTATTTAAGACCCACCTGCAGCTTAGTATTATGACTTTAGTGTCCTGTATTTGATGTGCTCCAGCACTTGTGCTCGAAGTCTGATCCCTCACACCTACAGCTCGGCAGTTTAACCCTTGTTTTGCCATCTCTGTTTTCACCCTTGCTTCGTTCCACTGCAATGCCTTCAAAATGTGGAGATGGAGAAGGACGTCATCAATGCCAGGAATGACAAGAAGAACAAATAAATCCATTTTGGAACAAATCGAGCCGGATACTCGTACGTCACAGAAGCGAGGATCACCAAGCTACGACTTACCCACTTTAGACACATCATACGAAGAGAGCGATCACTGGAGAAGGACATCATGGTCGGAAGAAGAGAAGGAACAAGGTGAAGAGGAGGACCGGCAACCCGATGGCTTGATACCATCAAGATAACGGTGCAGAAGATCTTGGAGGTCCCATCTAGGCTGCACAAGATCGATCTTCCTGCAGATCGCTCATCCATCAAGTCGGCATGGTTCACGCCAAAGGCCATTAAAAAAAAAAGATAACTTGATTCCACCTTGGCCTAAGAATCTAAGCTCAGCTCTAAATGTAACAATCTTCACAGACACAGATTATAAGGTCACAAGTTTACTACGATCCACACAGAAGACCGGGAACAATTTGAGCAAATGACAGACAAGTAATTTCAGTGAGTGAAGGACTTATATGTCACCTCCTGTACTAGACAGCCCGGCTCAACAGTGGTGACATCATAAGGTGATGAACCTTTCATCCTTAATTCCAATATTAAAGAATAACCTTTGTTTTATTTTATTTCCTTTTCCATGAATCAATAATACATGAGAAAATAAGAAGCTTTGTAATAAATCTTATCAGAGAAATCGGATTCTTTCTTCTCCGGGATTTATTTTCATTCTCAGTTCAGAGTGAAAGAAAAACCTGGCTTAAGTGAATTAATATTTTCACAATTCTAGGACAGTTGCTGCTCGTAACGTTCTATGGAGAAGGAAGAGTGGATGAAACGGTGGGAGCAAGTGGCTGACACAGACATTCTGCTGCAAGTTCTCCTGAAACGACAGCTACACTTCATAGTTTACTTGTTGTTACAGGAGAACTTGCAGCAGAACACATTGTGATAGATTCTAGCACTTCCCATCTCCATAGACCTTTATGAGCAGCGACTGTCAAATCCTATGTCAGAAATGGGAAAATTGGAGCTCACTTAAGACAGAACATATCCAGATATTTTAGCCTAATTCATAACCTGAAACTTTTTGAAATGTTGCTAAACTTTTCCCAATTGTACTCTAGTGTCCTACTGGAGCACAAAATGTAATGTTTTTGAGCAGCAATCAATATTTTTGATTTTGTGGAATTTGGAGTAATAAAAGTAAATGGCAACGAATACTGCTGAGCATGCGAAATCAAGTGGCACTCCACTGCTCTAGTGTAGCTATGCATCATATTCCACTACCATAGGGTCATAGCATGGAGCTGTTGTGGGGTCCTTGGAAACAGGTTGTCGTCCCCTTTACTTTTGGGTGGTAAAACAAGAAGCTGTGCAGGTCTCCCTGTCCCGAAAGCGTGCATTATTACCCAACGGGGTAAGGAGTGGTGAAAAGAGGAAAGGGGACGGACGCTCGTCCCATTTATACTGGGTGGCAAAGCCCCGTACCGAAATGGGGGGCCCAATATGAACTTTACAGTTGGCGACCCCTCTCTTCTTCGTACACCACATGCTTCCTCTACTGTAAAAGTTGCACACCCATCGGGGGTAACATTCTTCATTCTTCATTCCTGGCATTTCGCACTCAAGGAAGTTTTGTTATATGTTCCCTAAATAATATAGAAAATTGTACAAGATGGAAGATGCTTTCTTTTTTTTTTATTTCATTCCAGCAGCTCTGAGTTCATTTTAATACACATTTAATTGGGATTTAGGATCTCGGAGTTAATAAGGTTTAACCATCTGTTCACGACTCAGCGATGTCGGCTGTTACCACAACACGACGCGCGCTCGAGGGTCATTGATCCTGACCCGCAGTGAAGGATTAGTCAATGGTCGGATGTTAGTTTATTAGTGTTTACCGTGTTTATTGCTCAAATTTACCAGTCCCTTCCGCTGCAGAGGCGAGATAACGAGGCACCACTGCGCTATGGAGAAAACACTCTCCAAAAGTAATGGCGGCTTTACACCGGCTGCACCTGAACACAACAAGGACAGGAGGTTTATACAGGACCGGATTCTATGTTTCTATTCAGAGAGGAGGACGCGATTTGCATATTTAATTTCCCAGAGGAGCATTACATGGCCTATAAGTCTCCTTACACTGACATGTCAGGCCAAACATGTCACTCTCACAAAGAGAAACGTTACCCCTTACATTTATTTTTGATGTAAGACAATATTTCTATTTTATTTATGGTGTTTATATAGGAACTATTGTTTTGATATAGGACTGACAGTGTATATTAATGATCTATAGTGTTCAGATTTCATTTATTATATTATTTATTATTATTAAAGTGTCATTTATTACATGGTGCTTTACATGTGATATAATAATTTAATTTGTGATTATATTACAGGATCTGTTTTTTTTATAGGACTTCTGGTGTTTATATTGTATTTATAGTATTTATTTATCATATGTATCTAATATATGACGTGCCTTTTACCAGTGTACTAACTACGCCCCTATATCCAACCTTATTATTTTTTTATACAGGTTGTATGGGTGTTTATTTAGGATTAATGGTGTAAATATAATTATATAGGTTGTATGGGTGTTTATTTAGGATTAATGGTATAAATGTAATTATATAGGTTGTATGGGTGTTTATTTAGGATTAATGGTGTAAATGTAAATATATAGGTTGTATGGGTGTTTATTTAGGATTAATGGTGTAAATGTAATTATATAGGTTGTATGGGTGTTTATTTAGGATTAATGGTGTAAATGTAATTATATAGGTTGTATGGGTGTTTATTTAGGATTATGGTGTAAATGTATTTAGTATTATTTATTTGTTTAATTTAGGATTAAGTGTAAACTAGTTTTAAAATTATATAGGTTGTATGGGTGTTTATTTAGGATTAATGGTGTAAATTAATTATATAGGTTGTATGGGTGTTTATTTAGGATTAATGGTTAAATGTAATTATATAGGTTGTATGGGTGTTTATTTAGGATTAATGGTGTAAATGTAATTATATAGGTTGTATGGGTGTTTATTTAGGATTAATGGTGTAAATGTAATTATATAGGTTGTATGGGTGTTTATTTAGGATTAATGGTGTAAATGTAATTATATAGGTTGTATGGGTGTTTATTTAGGATTAATGGTGTAAATGTAATTATATAGGTTGTTGGTGTTATTTAGGATTATGGTGTAAATGTAATTATAGGTGATGGTGTTTATTTGGATATGGTTAAATGTAATTATATAGGTTGTATGGGTGTTTATTTAGGATTAATGGTGTAAATGTAATTAATTAGCGTTTTAATATAGTACATTATGGTTTTATTAGGATTAATGGTGTAAATGTATTTTGGTTGTATGGTGTTTATTTAGGATTATGGTAGTTATAATTATGGGTGTTTATAGGAATGTTAAATGTAATTTGTAGCACAGGATGGGCTTATGGTGCTAATGGTTTGTGTGTACTATGGTGACGTATGGTCGTTATAAAGGGTTTATGATTATTATTTAGAAGCTATGGAATAAATGTGGCTTGTAAGGCATGGTGGTATATATAGGACGACCCTCGGTGGTGTGCGAATGTCTCCTGCTGCGGAGATGTAGGGCAATCAGTTCTGATCGATGCACAGTTCGCTTCCCGTCGAGATACTTTTGGGAAAATCAATTGTTTGAAGCTTTAGATGAACTGAAGATGAATCGATCTGCACATTGTATGGTCTCAGATATACTGGATGTCTGCACTCGTCAGTTTTGCTTCTGATTATTTTCTATGGAGCCAGATTCAGTGAGCAGATAAGTAATAGCAGCGGTTGAGAGTGGTCATACAGTCACTAGGTCACCCCGGCTGCACGGAAATGCACAGTCCCTGCTCCGTCCTCGCACGTTCTCTCCTGTTTTATACGGACTTTCGTGCAATTCTTGATAATAGCAGAAAAAAAATCAAGCAATATCTCCTGTGAGAAGTGGAAGGAACAACAGCAACTCAGCCACGAAGTGGAGACCCCGTAATGTTACAGATTGGGGGGCTGAATGCTGAGGAGCAGAGGGCAGAAAAGTCACCAAAGCTCTGCTCACCCCATAACTGCAGAGTCCAGACTTCCCCTGATATAACATCAGCACAAACACTGCACCCCCCGCCGGGAGCTTCATGGCTGAGCAGCTTAATGGAGCCGTACATTACCAAGCACAATGCTGAGGGTCGGATGCAGTGGTGTAAAGCCGCCACCACTGGACTCTGGAGGAGATGTGTTCTGTTTAGTGACGGATCGCACTTCTCTATCTGCGTCTGATGGAGGAGTCTGGGTTTGGTGATTCCAGGAGGACGTTACCCCCTGACTGCATTGTGCCCCCTGTACAGATGGTGGAGGAGGATAATGCTATGTGCTGTTATCAGGGGGCGGCCTCGGACCCTCAGCTCCAGTGATGGGAAATCTTAATCTTCAGCACAAGAAACTGTGGACAATTGAAGCTTGAACAGTTTGGGCAAAACCCTTATCTGCCCCCCATGACTGTGCCCAGTGCACAAGCTCCATACAGACATTGGGGGGAGTTTGGTGGAAGAATAAGACTGGCCCCAAATAACAACTAGAGCAAAGGTGGTGGCCCGACCTCTCCCCAACATCAGGGTTTGACCTCACAAATCTGGCCATCTTCTTATCACTAAAAATGGCACTAGTCAGTTATTTTTTTTGATGTTTTAGTTTCATTTAGGACCTGAGAATAATAAGACACGCCACTAAAAATCAAAACTATACTGGGAGAACATCACAGGAATATCATATAGGATCCTGATTGCATCATCCTGTAACCCCAGAACATCTGCCCTGTGAACCATCACCAGGGAGGGATACATATTGTAGCTCGTGTCTTCGGTGCACATTGATTCCTCTTCCAGTTGTCGGATGCAGGAATCTATTGATCTCTATGTCTGTGCCCCCCGTCTCTCTCCCCCTGGATACAATCGAGGCTCCTGCACTTTTCCACGGGATTATTTGATGGATGAGAGCGGTTATTTAAAGTGAAATCTTAAATTGTATGTTTTCATTGGCACGGTGCTGCTTTCCCCGGGGGAGGGCCACATGATTATTTGCATGATGCATTGGGTAGAGGGTGATCCCGGCTGATTTATGGGGCGCCGCCGAGAAGACAACTCATTAAAAGCGTGTTCTATTGATCACGGGAAGAACACGAGTTCATTTCTTAAGTCTATCGAGCCCTTCAGCACAGGAGCAGCGGCAGCAGCAGCGTAAAGCTACTTCGCCTCCAGCTACGCAGCGAGGCTGAAGGGGAGAAGATGCCTGGAAAATTGGGTCACAACGACGAATGTACAAGCAGGTGATCATGAAGAAAGTAAAAATTGTATATTCCGGTGGTCGGACTGTAGAAGTGAATGAAAAGCGCAAACACCATCACTGAATAATATCATTTATTAGATTACAAGTTCCTGGAAACAGTCAGCAAGCCTGTCCAACGACACACCCAAATAAAGCCATGATCAATGCACAAAAAATGCCTAAAAATACTACTAAAGAGTGGTAATAACACTGCCATATAGTAGTGACGCGCACCACATTGGTGGTACCAGGGCTATGGGATACTCGGAACCGAGCCCATGGAAGTCTATGGGGAATGTCACTGGCAGCAGAGCTCGGTCCGTGGCCCTGGCGGTCATGCAATGGGGGATATTTACAGGGGAATTGTAGATTAGAATAGTTCGTGACGCCACCTGTGGTGTCTGATCAATTGGACCAGCGCTGCTATATCGATCTTCCTAGGGGATGTTATGGGGCAGCTGGATGGTAAGTCTCCCACAGGCGAGACTGGTCCCTGGAAGTCTATGGTGATGCAGGGTGCAGAAAAAGCAGTCACACACAGTCAGTCTCTTTGCATACCTTTACTGTGTGTTGCAGGTATGTCCCGGAGTACTGTAGGGTGAAGGATGCACATCCAGAGTCCTCCACTTGATAGGTGTATAGCCTCCTGTTCTCTCCCTTTCTTGTAATAAGTCCTGGCCTGCGTGTAGCTGGGCCTAGCTTAGTCTCTGTCTTGTACCTGGCTGACTTTGTTATTGGATCTTCTCTCTGAAAGAACAGGGTCCTGGATGGCCCGGCCGAGCCGGACTCCGTCCTCCTGATCCTGCTACGTATCAGCGCGGTGGTACTCCTGGGACTTGTAGTCCTCCAGGAACTCTGGTGTTCTCCTATTGGGTCGTGGAGATCCCTATAGGCTCGGATCCCAGTGTCCGGCAATACTTGTTGAGATGAGCTATTAAGGCTCCTCTGTCTCATTAAATTCCACTCGCCTTCGACCTATCTAGGTCCTTCTATGATCACACACACTGGCAGTTGGTGAGCTGCCTCTTCGCCGCTCTCTAAGCGTCGGCACGCTTGCCTCAGAGCCACACTTAATTCAGCTCTGAATAGGCTGGAGTGACTTCTCTGTGTCACTCTCTACTAGACTCCACTAGCAGACTGAACTGCGCTGAGCTGCTCTGCTCTCTGCCTGAGCTCTGACTGAACTCTCCAAGCAGACAATCTGTCTGTCTGACAGTCTCTGGAAGTCTGATCTTATCTCATCTCTGAGGCAAACTGAAACTAACTTCTTGTTTTTATATGCCTATCACAGCTCCCTCTGGTGGTCTCTAGGATGAGCTGTGGTGTGTGCATGTGTATAATGACCTCTAGTGGGATCTTCTGTCAGTGCACCCCTCTGGGAGATATGGATTCAGTCACAGCTGGGCTCCACATTCCCCCCTAGTAAAACTCAGCACTCCGGGGCTGAAATACAAAAACAGGTAACAGAACAATAACATATAAAAACAATTCTTCCTTTACAGGAGGTAAGGCACTCTTGAACTGTTGCATAAACGGTAACTGAACAACTATGTACATTAGTATAATGAGGAATTGAGCAACCATAAAAGTCCCAGTCTCTTTTGGAGAAGGATGCTCAAAAAGGGAAAGGAAAACAAGTAGAAAATCAATGTCCATTTCTCTTGTTTCAATATTGTAGAGGAAAACAGATTAATAAATAACGGTATGATACAACATATTATTAGCAAAAATATATACATTATACACAGTGGTCATAGATAGTTATTTACATGAGTTAGGTTCTACTCTCTGTACCTAACAGGTAATTGCCCCTTTGTTATACGTACTGACCTACGTGGTGTGGTGTCAGGTATAGCAGCCTCTAGCCTGTCTGTCCTGCGTGCTGACAAATTGTAATACCGCCTTAACCTCTCTATGGATCTGGCAAGCACACTGGTGGCTGGGCGATGCGGTTCTGTTCCGCCAGGGGACTCTTCTTCCTGAGATTCACTTTCTTGGGATTCTGCTTCCTGAGATTCACTTTCTTGTGGTGCCGCTTCTTGGGGTTCCACTGGTTGAGGTTCTGCCGGAACAGGTCCTTCTGGAACTGGCTCTACTGGCACAATTGGTGCAACTGGATGTAGAGATTCTTCTTGCGGTTGATAAAATTGAAGCACAGGAATGATTACAGCGTCTCCAATTCTGGGCCAATCTGCGGTAAATCTCCCAAATCTGTATGTATGACTGCTTCATCACTCTCTTCCTGATTGACACAGGTTCTTCCTCACGAAGCTTTAATGGGTCCGGACACAACTTCAGGTGATCTCTGGACACAGTTGCAGTCGTTTTTCCTCCATCCTTGCTTATTATGCACGTCTTCTTGTTATCAAACCTCAAACTCTGTATGATATAGGGCTCTCTTTCCCACTGATCGTCAAGTTTGTGTAATCTTCTCTTTCTTTTTAGTACGACTTCACCAGGTGCGAAAGGTTCAGCTGGCGCGCTTTTGTTGTAGCGATCTTCTTGTTTAACCCTTACTCGATTAAGACTATCTTCAACACAGGCCTGTACTTTCCTGTACTGTTCCTGTCTGTGGGTGTCCCATTCCTCTGTAGTCACATCTGCGTCTGGTTCTACCACACCAAGCTCCAAATCCATGGGCAGCTTTCCTGGTCTTGCCCGCATTAGATAAGCTGGGGTGCAATTGGTGGAACTCACAGGTATGTGATTGTACAAATCTACTAGGTCAGGTAGTAGGTCTGGCCACCGATTCCTCTCTTCGAGTGGTATAGTCTTCAGCAGGTCAATGACGATGTGATTCATCTTCTCACAGAGACCATTGGTTTGTGGGTGGTAGGTGTGGTTCTTATTTTCTTACACCCGTACAGGTGACAGAACTCCTTGAACAATTCGGCCTCGAAGGCTGGGCCTTGATCAGTTAGCACCTGCTCAGGATAGCCGTGTGGTCTGCAGAAATACGCTTGGAACGTCTTTGCTGCTGTTTCTGCCGTCATATCTTTGACAGGGGCGACCACCAGGAACCTGGAGTAGTGATCCACCATAGTCAGGGCATGGGAGTATCCTGACCGGCTGGGTGACAACTTGACATGGTCCAGGGCCACAATCTCCAAGGGACGAGTTGTCTTGATGGGTTGCAGGGGTGCCTTCTGACTGCTGTAGTCTTTTCTTCGGAGGCCACAGGGTCCACATTTCTGGCACCATCTCTCAATAGAGCTGCGCATTCCCACCAGTAGAAACGACACTTCAACAGGGTCTCCAGCTTCTTCCAGCCAAAGTGTCCCGCCTGATCGTGGTAGGCTTCTAACACCATCTGAATGTCTGCTCTGGGAACTACGATCTGCCAAACCATTTCATGGGTCCTGGGGTTGACGTATCTCCTGCACAGCTTCTCACGGTAGATGAACAACCGGCTTCTCTCATTCCACAGCTGCTTAGCTTTTTCAGGCGCATCCTTCTCCAAGGAGGAACCTTCCTGAGTTATCAGCTCCTTGATATGGCTGACAACGGGATCGCTGTCCTGATTCTCCTTCCAGCTGTGGTGAGGTAAAGGATTTAACGTCTTGTCACGCGGCTTCCTGCTGGCGTGTTGCTCATGGATTATCCCATTCCTGTGAAAGGCAGGTAGTTCAATCTCTTCCAGATCATCCACTTCCTCTTCTGTGTCCGATTCATGAGGCATCCTGGATAAGGCATCAGCATTGGCATTCTTGCGGCCTGCTCGGTACTTGATTGTGAATTGGTAATTCGACAGACGAGCCATCCATCGTTGTTCCATGGCTCCCAGCTTAGCTGTTTCAAGATGCGTCAAGGGGTTGTTATCAGTGTAGGCAGTGAACCTGCTGGAGGCTAGGTAGTGCTTAAACCTCTCCGTGATGGCCCAGACCAGTGCCAGGAACTCCAACTTGAAGCTGCTATAGTTCTCTGGGTTTCTCTCGGTCGGGCGGAGCTTCCTGCTTGCATAGGCGATGACTTTCTCCAGGCCATTTTGCTTCTGACTGAGAACTGCTCCCAATCCTTCATTGCTGGCATCTGTATACAGCAGGAACGGCTGGCTGTAGTCAGGATAGGCTAGGATCTCATCACCTGTCAGGATCTCCTTCATTTCCTTGAATGCTTCTGCCTGTTCTTTACCCCAGTGGAATGGAGAATTTCTGCTCTTGAGAGACTGTCCCACCAGGAGGTCTTGCAGAGGGGCCGCTTTCTTAGTGTAATCCTTCACAAACCTCCTGTAGTAACCTGTCAGTCCTAGGAACTGTCGCACCTCCTTGAGATTTTTCGGCTCCGGCCATTTCTGGATGGCGGTGATTTTCTCGGGGTCTGGCGCTACTCCTTCTGAGCTGACAATATGTCCCAGATACTGCACCTTCTGCTTGAGCAGATGACACTTTGAAGGCTTTAATTTCATTCCATACCTGGACAGTGACTCGAATACCTCTGCCAGGTGCTTCAAGTGATCTTCATACGTTTTGGAGTACACTATAACGTCGTCCAGATACAGCAACACAGTTTCAAAGTTGAGATGTCCCAGGCAGCTCTCCATCACTCTCTGGAACGTTCCAGGGGCACTGCTGAGTCCAAATGGCATTCTGTCAAACTCACAGAGTCCCATTCGGGGTGGTGAAAGCGTTTCTCCCGATCCTCCTCAGCCACAGCTACTTGCCAGTACCCACTAGTGAGGTCAAGGGTGGAAAAGTAGTTAGCAGTATTTAGTGCAGCTAAGGATTCCTCAATGCGTGGTAATGGGTATGCGTCTTTATGTGTAATGTGATTTACTTGTCTGTAATCTACACACATTCTCATGCTCCCATCCTTTTTCCTGACTAGGACTAGAGGTGCTGCCCAGGGATTACAACTATCCCTTATCACCCCTGCTTTCTTCATGTCACGCAACATCTCCTTGGCTTTCGGTAGTGTGCTGGTGGTATAGGCCTGTACCGTTCTTTGATGGGAGGATGATTGCCTGTGGGGATGTGATGTTGAACCCCTTTTATTATCCCAAAGTCGAGTGGGTGTTGGCTGAATACCTGGCATATCCTGAACCACTCGTATACCCTTGTTTCTGGTGGGCTGGAGTGGTGTCTGTCCCGACATGGAGCTGCTGACACCAATCCTCCACCTGGGTGGTCGGACCGTTATCCTCCACTGGTTGTGGGGAGGTTAAGGGCTCCGCTGGGTGAATGGAGTTATTATCCACAGCATGTAACTTAGCAACAGTGGCATAACGTGGTAGTTTGACTTCATCTTCTCCCCAGTTGAGAAGACGCACTGGCACCCTCCCATTATGTACCTCCACTACCCCTCTGCAGTTAAGAGTGTAGGTCTGTGCTCTGAACAATGGGGCTCTACTACTGCTTGGTAGTTCCATCCTCTTCAGACCTATTGCTGCTCTACACCAAATAAGCATTTCACTCATGGGGGTATCACAATGGGTTCGGGGTCTGTTACCGTACATTACCAATCTCACCACCGGTCAGTTTCACTTGCTGCTGGCACATCAGGGTTCGGATCTCCCTCCGGATCTCTCCCTTTTGCCTTGGTCTGGCAACTTCAGCGAGCTGTTGGAGTAAAAACACAACCTCCTCCAAACAGTTACTAATAATGTTAGTGCCTAAGACCACATTCAACCCATTTTCTTCATTAACAGTCTTTACTACAAGAAGTCCCTTCTTCTTTAGCTCCACTCTCCCCACTTTTACGTCTACATCTTTAGCCCCCCGTAACTCAAGAGGGAGACCATTAGAGGCGTATACGGCAAAGTCAGGGTTTGGGGTTGGAGACTGTCATGGACCAGTATTTATTGTAGAGAACATCAGGTATAATGGTTACCTGGGATCCAGTGTCCAGCAGGGCAGGGATTGCGATCCCGTCCAGTATGATGGACAGGTATGGTCTTCCTCCCACAAACCTGCGGTTCCAGTCTCAGGGGCCTGAGGAGTCTATTCCTGGGGTTTGGCCCTCGGACCCAGGACTTGCTCGTTTAAAGGACACAGACGTGCTGGGTGACCTTCCCTGTGGCAGCGGTAGCAGATGATCTCTCGGCGAGGATGATGCTGGTCGCGGGTCCTTCCTGGGGGTGGCGTTGTCCTCCTCGATGGGGCGACGTCCTCCCTCTCCTCCGGCGCATCCAAGGGACATCCTCCGGGCAGTCAGCCAGCAAGATCTTTCCTTCTTCTTTCATCGGCAATTGCAGGGCACTCATTACAGTGGCCAGGTTTTTGGTCAGCTGGCGCACTTCTGAGCGCAGACAGTCCAGCTCAGTAGGGGGCGCCACCTGCGTTTTGGCTTCCGCAACCAATGGGGAAAAGGTGGATGCTGCTGGCTGTAGGGTGGCTTCACTCAGGTGACACTGGGTTGCCATCCCGGGTGTTTCCAGGGGACGCAGTCCTTTTATAGCCATGTCCTTAAGAGCATCAAAGGTAGCATCAGGATGATCTACGGACCACCAGTGCACAGTCCTGCTTCCGCTTGAGACCTCAGTCCCCGTACAAATTGTTCCTTTAACATTTGATTTTCGTTAATGATGCTTATAGGGTTAACTTCTTTAAGAGTTCGCAGGGCCCCTTGCAGTCGGCAAGCATAGTCCCTAATGCTGTCATCTGGTTTCTGGGAGCATTGATAGAAACTCATCCGGAGATCTGTTTCAGTGCGGTCCTCAAAGATAGTCTGTAGCTTTAAGAAGATTGCAAGCACTGATTCCTGATCTGCAGCTATCCAAGTTTCTACTTCTCTCTCAGCAGCCCAGTTAATTGCCCTATTACTACTGCAGCTCTTTGCTTTTCTGTCATAGGGTACATGTCCATTATGCTGCAGATTTTTCGCTTGAACCCGGGCAGGGTGTCTGGCTTGCCGCTGTACTGAGGGAGCCACTTTGCTCCAGGCATGTATGGCAGCGTAACGGTACTATGGGGACCACAGGACCGGGTGAGGGATCTGCATCTCTATCCTGCGCTGCAGCGCCAGTTGGTAAGTCATTAGGGCCGCCGGCCGGGGCCGCGCTGTCAGCTGGCTGCTGGACATGTTTGCGCCCCTCTAGTTAATCGGAGCCTACCTTCTCTGAAGGCTGCAGCTCTGCAGGCACAGCGGTGGAGACAGGACCTGCGTCGCTGGCGCTCTGACGTCAGAGCGTTCACTGGAGCTCTCCACAGGACCTGCCGCCGCGTCAGCGTTGGGGGCGTGTCCAAGGCTCAGCGCTCTTTTTCAGGTACGCCCACTATTTTTCGCGCCGTGGCGCTGTAAATGGCGGTAAAATTGCGGAAAATGGCGCCAAAAATCACACAACAGCACAGTCTTTTTGGCACAAAACAGTCCAATAGGCAACACAGGACTCACAAATTGTAAGTTTCAAATCCTGTTTGTGACGCCAAAGATGACGCGCACCACATTGGTGGTACCAGGGCTATGGGGTACTCGGCACCGAGCCCATGGAAGTCTATGGGAGTTGTCACTGGCAGCAGAGCTCGGTCCGTGGCCCTGGCGGTCATGCAATGGGGAATATTTACAGGGGATTGTAGTAATAATAGTTCGTGACGCCACCTGTGGTGTCTGATCAATTGGACCAGCGCTGCTATATGGATCTTCCTAGGGGATGTTATGGGGCAGCTGGATGGTAAGTCTCCCACAGGCGAGACTGGTCCCTGGAAGTCTATGGCGGTGCAGGGTGTAGGCAAATAAGCAGTCACACACAGTTCAGTCTCTTTGCATACCTTTACTGTAGATGTTGCAGGGATGTCCCGGAGCACTGTAGGGTGAAGGATGCACATCCAGATTCCTCCACTTGATAGGTGTGTAGCCTCCTGTTCTCTCCCTTTCTTGTAATAAGTCCTGGCCTGCGTGTAGCTGGGCCTAGCTTAGTCTCTGTCTTGTACCTGGCTGACTTTGTTATTGGATCTTCTCTCTGAAAGAACAGGGTCCTGGGTGGCCCGGCCGAGCCGGACTCCGTCCTCCTGATCCTGCTACGTATCAGCGCGGTGGTACTCCTGGGACTTGTAGTCCTCCAGGAACTCTGGTGTTCTCCTATTGGGTCGTGGAGATCCCTATAGGCTCGGATCCCAGCGTCCGGCAATACTTGTGAGATGAGCTATTAAGGCTCCTCTGTCTCATTAAATTCCACTCGCCTTCGACCTATCTAGGTCCTTCTATAATCACACACGCTGGCAGTTGGTGAGCTGCCTCTTCGCCGCTCTCTAAGCGTCGGCACGCTTGCCTCAGAGCCACACTTAATTCAGCTCTGAATAGGCTGGAGTGACTTCCCTGTGTCACTCTCTACTAAACTCCACTAGCAGACTGAACTGCGCTGAGCTACTTTGCTCTCTGCCTGAGCTCTGACTGAACTCTCCAAGCAGACAATCTGTCTGTCTGACAGTCTCTGGAAGTCTGATCTTATCTCATCTCTGAGGCAAACTGAAACTAACTTCTTGTTTTTATATGCCTATCACAGCTCCCTCTGGTGGTCTCTAGGATGAGCTGTGGTGTGTGCATGTGTATAATGACCTCTAGTGGGATCTTCTGTCAGTGCACCCCTCTGGGAGATATGGATTCAGTCACAGCTGGGCTCCACAGTAGTTACATAAGTGCACCATAGAGTGAAGAAATAACAGCCATAGTACAGCGACCGCCGCACCCACATAGGAGAACTTGGAGCACAATGTCCGGATCTGCCGCTTGCTCTTCTCTCCATAGAATTGTACAAGCACCAACTGTCATCTCCTATCTTATTAATAGGATTGTCTGTTTTCACTGAATACAAGTTTTACCCATGAATTAAGTAAGAATGATCCGTCCTGGAGGGGAAAAAGCAGCTTTATCTGATAAGATTTATTACAAAGTGTCTTATTTTCATGTGAACTATTAATTTATGATATAAAAATTGAATCGATTGTTACTTTTTGAGGGTTTTAAATGAACAGTACCATATAGAGCAAACGTAGAAGAGATACACAGTGTCAACAAAATACTGCCATATAGTAACCACATAATAGTACTAAGCAGTGAACACATAGTAGCATCATACAGTATCCAGAAGATAATGCTAAAGGGGGCATATAATAAGCAATAATAAAATACTGCCATATAGTAACCACATAACAGTACTATACAGTGAACACATACCTATATCACACAGTATCCAGAACATACTAATAAAGGGGGCTTATAAAAGAGCGGCATATAATAAGTGTGAGGTCGGGACCGCCACCATCTTAGATAGGGCCTATACCAGCCTCCATTTTGTCGGTTCACAGAGCCACAGACTTCTAACTACGCAGGGCCTATTAGCATATTCAGTACGACCAGTTTTGATGTTCACTATGAATCAATAGGGCTTTAACATGCTAATTGGTTTAGGCCAGTGTCTGAATGGGATGGTCATTGGTATGTTGAATGGCTCGGACTCAGGCCAGTGTTTCCTGCTCCATATGAATTGCAGGCCAGTTAATATGCGTGCTTCAAAGCAAAGGGGAAGGACCTAGCAGTTTTAAGAACTGTAGCCATGAACAGGAGGGTGCATTCCATTTACTCACAGCAGCAAGAAACACAAGGGACAGACCTTGCCAAGGGTGCAGCAACACATGCTTTGGGGACTATCCAGCAACTGAAGACTGTATCTGGGGACGGCAGAGCCCCCTGCCTTCCCATGACCATACTACCCGGTAATATTGATCTATAGCTTATACCTTTAAGCCTTGTACATTATCGTTGTATTTTTTTCTCTGACTGCAAATCCATTGTAATTACGTTGTATAGCTTTACTGTATATTTCTGTAATTATCTAGTGCGCCCTTAAGGCGATTAAACCATAAAATTAATCTTGGGCTGATGCTTTTACTCTGATCACGAATCTTAGAATACCCAGTGGGTAACAGGACACCTTCCCCGGCGGCCATTTGCTCTAGGTGCAGTTCCCTTACTGACCTGAGAGACGAAGGGGGCGCCAGAGAGCTGTACCTGTGGAGTTACGTCCCATTGGTGACGTGGGAGGAAAGGGGATCGTCCGTCACATTTGGTAGCGGCGGTGGTATCAGAAGCTGTGGTACCCAGGCTACCATGTGGCGGTCGGCTTAGTTCCTCACAATTGGTGGCAGCGGTGGGATCAGAAGCTGTGATACCCAGGCTACCGTGTGGTGGTCGGCTTAGTTCCTCACAATAAGCAATAATAAAATACTGCCATATAGTAACCACATAATAGTACTACATAGTGAACACATACCTATATCACACAGTACCCAGAAAATACTAATAAAGGGGGGGATATAAAAGAGAGGAATACAAAAAGCAATAATAAAATACTGCCATATAGTAACCACATAATAGTACTATACAGTGAACACATACCTATATCACACAGTACCCAGAAAATACTAATAAAGGGGGCTTATAAAAGAGCGGCATATAATAAGCAATAATAAAATACTGCCATATAGTAACCACATAATAGTACTAAGCAGTGAACACATAGTAGCATCATACAGTATCCAGAAGATAATGCTAAAGGGGGCATATAATAAGCAATCATAACATACTGCCATATAGTAACCACATCATAGTACTACACAGTGAACACATACCTATATCACACAGTACCAAGAAAATACTAATAAAGGGGGGATATAAAAGAGAAGAATACAAAAAGCAATAATAAAATACTGCCATATAGTAACCACATAATAGTACTATACAGTGAACACATACCTATATCACACAGTACCCAGAAAATACTAATAAAGGGGGCTTATAAAAGAGCGGCATATAATAAGCAATAATAAAATACTGCCATATAGTAACCACATAATAGTACTACATAGTGAACACATACCTATATCACACAGTACCCCACAATACTATGAAACCTCTTATAGAGAAGAGGTATAAAAGGTAACTAAGCAGTCCTTACAGTACATGATTAACGGGCACATACAGTGCACATATAACAAAGCAATACCAGGTCCACAACATACTGCGGTATAGTACATGTTATAGGCAGTGTCATACATAAAACACATAAGAAAGTCATTAGTGGCCACATAACACTGCTATAAACAGTATCTTAGAGGAAAACCAAAGGCCAAAGAATAAGCAAAGGGCTCTTATCAAGTAAGCAAATCTAGAAAAAAAAACTATAAAATACCAGGAAATAATGGACATCCTGGAAAAACCTATCTCAGTGTAAAAATAACAATAACCAAGGTGATAGGGCTAGGAGATCGGCTCTATAGTCCTTGATTTAACCTTCAGGTACCCTGACCTGTCCTCGGAGGGTAGAACGATATGGGCCCCCGCCCAACGTGGACTGACCCTATTGGTGCCTGAAAGACACTATTCCAAAACTGAGCACAAAGAATTATAGCGTCACACTAAACAATGTAACAATTACAGTATATATTGGATAGCACACTGGTAACCAGGAACATGTGTAGGATAGATACTATTTGTCTATTATTATGGCATTCACGTTACAAGGACGTACAATCCCACAAAATGCTCCAATACTGTACCTATATAATAGTGCCGCCACATCATACAACCATATAGTCTCCTTCTAACACCAGTATGGACTACAGAAATAAGAGCGCCACACGGTGCTGAATGGAATTTTATAAGAAGCCGCTTCATTTTTTCGTGCAGAAAATTTGCTGCGTTTAAGGTTACGAGCGCGCTAAGTATTAGCTGCAGAAATTTCACCACCATTTCTGCATCTCTTGGCACAAAACAACACAGTGTACAATCAGCTCATTTTTGCCGCACTTTTGCTGCAGTATTTCCCCACTTATTAGTACGGGGTGAAACCTGCAGCAAAAACCCTGAAAGAATTGACACACTAAAAAAGTGAGCAACTTCTGCATGAGGCTTCAGGAATCTCATTCACTTTGCTGGGACTAGGAAATCCTCCGGGTTTTGGGTCAAAACGGCACAGAAAAAAACACGTGACAAAAATGCAACGTGTGCACAGACCCTAAGAGAGTAAATGGATGTGATTTCATGAAAACTGACGGATAACTGCGCGTTTACAGACGCCGTAGCACTGTGCGTTTTGTTCCTAGGCTTCTGCACGGAGCTTGAAAAAAACATGTAAAACAAAAAAGCAGTGAAGTTTTTAAAAGTAGAATCGTAGTGTGTGTGCACTAAAAGTGTGCTAAAGAAAAATACACGAAAAACGCAGCAAAAACGGGGAGGAACGCAGAAAAAACATGCAAAAAAATCTAAACACAGTGCTAGTACCGTATATTATTTGGTGCAAAACTGTACAGAAAAACGTAGCGAAAAAAAAAACCAACGATGTGGCAAGTGCGAACAAGGCCATAGAGAAAGGCTGGTGGATGTTTCCTGTAACCCTGCGATTTACTGGACACCTGTAGGCATATAAATACCTCCGCTCTGCTACTGCGACAATAGCCCCCCATGTAAGTGTATATATATATATATGCACTCGTCAGCTCTAGTATAAGTCCTGCGTCTCCTGTCCACACCCGCGCTGCTACATTTACAGATGTCAGAGGCAAAAGGGAGGTTGTAGATGTTGGGCTCCTGGGAACGTGGCATTTACTCCAGCGCTCGTACAATGGACCCCGCGCCGGCGAGGGACGGACACTGAATGGAGACATTATTGGACATTCTTCGTGATTGCTATTGACAAACTGTTCTTGAAATCCAACTAGCAGAAAGAAATTACAGCCGCCGCCATAAAGCAGCGCCGACCGCTGCCAACTCGAGCGCACCACGAGCAGATGTCACATCCAGCTTCTAATATGTGGACTTGGTGTCTGAAAACCTCAACGTCAACAACCAGAGATTGATACAATGTTTATAAATAGAGCAATGATATAACATGCCACTTATATGTCCTGACAGTGGAAACAGTCAGCAAGCATGCTCCTAGCTGAGATACTTCACAGATACAAACCACCAGGATAAGCTCTGAGCACACTAAGAAAGGAATAACGTGGAGCAGCGAGTGCAGCTCCGGAGTATAATACAGGATGTCACTCAGGATCAGTAATGTAATGTATGTACACAGTGACTGCACCAGCAGAATAGTGAGTGCAGCTCTGGAGTATAATACAGGATGCAACTCAGGATCAGTAATGTAATGTATGTACACAGTGACTGCACCAGCAGAATAGTGAGTGCAGCTCTGGAGTATATACGGATGTAACTCAGGATCGTAATGTAATGTAGACACAGTGACTGCACCAGCAGATAGTGATGCAGCCTGAGTATAATACAGGATGAACTCAGGATCAGTAATGTATGTATGACACAGTGACTTGCACCAGCAGAATAGGATTTGCAGCCGGAGTATAATACAGGATGTCACTCAGGATCGTAAATGTACTGACACAGTGACTGCACCAGCAGAATAGTGAGTGCACTCTGGAGTATAATACAGGTAGTAACTCAGGATCAGTAATGTAATGTATGTACACAGTGACTGACCAGCAGAATAGAGAGTGCAGCTCTGGAGTATAATACAGGATGTACTCAGGATCAGTAATGTAATGTATGTACACAGTGACTGCACCAGCAGAATAGTGAGTGCAGCTCTGGAGTATAATACAGGATGTAACTCAGGATCAGTAATGTAATGTATGTACACAGTGACTGCACCAGCAGAATAGTGAGTGCAGCTCTGGTATAATACAGGATGTAACTCAGGATCAGTAATGTAATGTATGTACACAGTGACTGCACCAGCAGAATAGTGAGTGCAGCTCTGGAGTATAATACAGGATGTAACTCAGGATCAGTAATGTAATGTATGTACACAGTGACTGCACCAGCAGAATAGTGAGTGCAGCTCTGAGGTATAATACAGGATGTAACTCAGGATCATAATGTAATGTATGTACACAGTGACTGCACCAGCAGAATAGTGAGTGCAGCTCTGGAGTATAATACAGGATGTCACTCAGGATCAGTAATGTAATGTATGTACACAGTGACTGCACCAGCAGAATAGTGAGTGCAGCTCTGGAGTATAATACAGGATGTAACTCAGGATCAGTAATGTAATGTATGTACACAGTGACTGCACCAGCAGAATAGTGAGTGCAGCTCTGGAGTATAATACAGGATGTAACTCAGGATCAGTAATGTAATGTATGTACACAGTGACTGCACCAGCAGAATAGTGAGTGCAGCTCTGGAGTATAATACAGGATGTACTCAGGATCAGTAATGTAATGTATGTACACAGTGACTGCACCAGCAGAATAGTGAGTGCAGCTCTGGAGTATAATACAGGATTAACTCAGGATCAGTAATGTAATGTATGTACACAGTGACTGCACCAGCAGAATAGGAGTGCAGCTCTGGAGTATAATACAGGATGTAACTCAGGATCAGTAATGTATGTATGCACAGTGACTGCACCAGCAGAATAGTGAGTGCAGCTCTGGAGTATAATCAGGATTACTAGGATCATAATGTAATTATGTAACAGTGACTGCACCAGCAAAAGAGAGTGCAGCTCTGGGATATACAGGATGTAACTCAGGATCAGTAATGAATGTAGTACAAGTGACGACCAGAGAATATGATGCACTCTGGAGTATAAAATGTACTCAGGATCATATGAATGAATTACACATGCTGCACAGCAGAATAGGAGTGCAGCTCTGGAGTATAATACAGGATGTACTCAGGATCATAAGTATGTTTACACCTGACTGCACACAGAATATGATCAGTCTGATATAATACAGAGCAACTCAGGATCATAATGTAATATGTCACAGTGACTACCAGCAAATATGATGCGCCTGGGTATAATACAGAGTAACCAGGATCATAATGTATGTATGTACACAGTGACTGCCAGCAGAGGAGTGCAGCTCTGGAGTATAATACAGGATGTACTCAGGATCAGTAATGTAATGTATGTACACAGTGACTGCACCAGCAGAATAGTGAGTGCAGCTCTGGAGTATAATACAGGATGTCAACTCAGGATCAGTAATGTAATGTATGTACACAGTGACTGCACCAGCAGAATAGTGAGGCAGCTCTGGGTATAATACAGGATGTCACTCAGGATCAGTAATGTAATGTATGACACAGTGACTGCACCAGCAGAATAGTGAGTGCAGCTCTGGGTATAATACAGATGTCACTCAGGATCAGTAATGTAATGTATGTACACAGTGACTGCACCAGCAGAATAGTGAGTGCAGCTCTGGAGTATAATACAGGATGTAACCAGGATCAGTAATGTAATGTTGTACACAGTGACTGCACCAGCAGAATAGTGAGTGCAGCTCTGGAGTATAATACAGGATGTAACTCAGGATCAGTAATGTAATGTATGTACACAGTGACTGCACCAGCAGAATAGTGAGTGCAGCTCTGGAGTATAATACAGGATGTAACTCAGGATCAGTAATGTAATGTATGTACACAGTGACTGCACCAGCAGAATAGTGAGTGCAGCTCTGGAGTATAATACAGGATGTAACTCAGGATCAGTAATGTAATGTATGTACACAGTGACTGCACCAGCAGAATAGTGAGTGCAGCTCTGGAGTATAATACAGGATGTAACTCAGGATCAGTAATGTAATGTATGTACACAGTGACTGCACCAGCAGAATAGTGAGTGCAGCTCTGGAGTATAATACAGGATGTAACTCAGGATCAGTAATGTAATGTATGTACACAGTGACTGCACCAGCAGAATAGTGAGTGCAGCTCTGGAGTATAATACAGGATGTAACTCAGGATCAGTAATGTAATGTATGTACACAGTGACTGCACCAGCAGAATAGTGAGTGCAGCTCTGGAGTATAATACAGGATGTAACTCAGGATCAGTAATGTAATGTATGTACACAGTGACTGCACCAGCAGAATAGTGAGTGCAGCTCTGGGTATAATACAGATGTAACTCAGGATCAGTAATGTAATGTATGTACACAGACTGCACCAGCAGAATAGTGAGTGCAGCTCTGGAGTATAATACAGGAGTACTCAGGATCAGTAATGTATGTACACAGTGACTGCACCAGCAGAATAGTGAGTGCGCTCTGGAGTATAATACAGGATATAACTCAGGATCAGTAATGTAATGTATGTACACAGTGCTGCACCAGCAGAATAGGAGTGCAGCTCTGGAGTATAATACAGGATGTAACTCAGGATCAGTAATGTAATGTATGTACACAGTGCTGCACCAGCAGAATAGTGAGTGCAGCTCTGGAGTATAATACAGGATGTACTCAGGATCAGTAATGTAATGTATGTACACAGTGACTGCACCAGCAGAATAGTGAGTGCAGCTCTGGAGTATAATACAGGATGTAACTCAGGATCAGTAATGTAATGTATGTACACAGTGACTGCACCAGCAGAATAGTGAGTGCAGCTCTGGGTATAATACAGGATGTACTCAGGATCAGTAATGTAATGTATGTACACATGACGCACCAGCAGAATAGTGAGTGCAGCTCTGGAGTATAATACAGGATGTAACTCAGGATCAGTAATGTAATGTATGTACACAGTGACTGCACCAGCAGAATAGTGAGTGCAGCTCTGGGTATAATACAGGATAATCAAGTAGTAATGTATGTACACAGTGACTCACAGCAGAATAGGAGTGCACTCTGGAGTATAAACAGGATGAACTCAGATCATAAGTATGTATTACACAGTGACTGCACAGCAGAATGAGTGCAGTCTGGAGATAATACAGGATGTACTCAGGATCAGTAATGTAATGTATGTACACAGTGACTGCACCACAGAATAGTGAGTGCAGCTCTGGAGTATAATACAGGATGTAACTCAGATCAGTAATGTAATGTATGTACACATGACTGCACAGCAGATAGTGAGTGCAGCTCTGGTATAATACAGGATGTAACTCAGGATCAGTATGTATTATGTACACAGTGACTGCACACAGAATAGTGAGTGCAGCTCTGGTATAATACAGGAGTAACCAGGATCAGTAATGTATGTACACATGACTGCACAGCAGATGTGAGTGCAGCTCTGAGTAAATACAGGATGTACTCAGGATCAGTATGTAAGTATGTACACAGTGACTGCACCAGCAGAATAGTGATGCAGCTCTGGAGTATAATACAGGATGCACTCAGGATCAGAATGTAATGTTGTACACAGTGACTGCACCAGCAGAATAGTGAGGCAGCTCTGGGGTATAATACAGATGTAACTCAGATCAGTAATGTATGTTACACAGTGACTGCACCAGCAGAATAGTGAGGCAGCTCTGGGGTATAATACAGATGCACTCAGGATCAGTAATGTAATGTATGTACACAGGACTGCACCAGCAGAATAGTGAGTGCAGCTCTGGAGTATAATACAGGATGTAACACAGATCAGTAATGTAATGTTGTACACAGTGACTGCACCAGCAGAATAGTGAGTGCAGCTCTGGAGTATAATACAGGATGTAACTCAGGATCAGTAATGTAATGTATACACAGTGACTTACCAGCAGAATAGTGAGTGCAGCTCTGGAGTATAATACAGGATGTAACACAGGATCAGTAATGTAATGTATGTACACAGTGACTGCACCAGCAGAATAGTGAGTGCAGCTCTGGAGTATAATACAGGATGTAACTCAGGATCAGTAATGTAATTATGTACACAGTGACTGCACCAGCAGAATAGTGAGTCCCAGCTCTGGAGTATATACAGGATGTAACTCAGGATCAGTAATGTAATGTATGTACACAGTGACCGCACCAGCAAATAGTGAGTGCAGCTCTGGAGTTAATGCAGGATTAACTCAGTAATGTAATGTCAGTATGAAAAAACTTACTAAACTTTTTACATCAAATATTGTTTAATAGTAAAGCTTTTCTTCCATGTCTGTATTATAGATTGAGAGCTGCTCTCACAATTTCTGTAGGTATCAGAGCTGAAATCTCGCAGGGTTTTGGATAACATGCAGGGGTTGAAATCTGTACAGACCTTTTTTTCGAAAAATGAACAATTGCCTCAATAATATCCAGTCTAGACAATTCCTTGTGAGGTTAGAAGATTAATCTGCTTGGATCTCACACTGACATCTGTATGTTCAGTATCTGTAAACAGGAGGGTGATAATACAGGAGTGGTGACGGGTTTCTATTATACTTTTCCCTCTCCTGGTTTTGGCTACAAATAATGAACGTGTGAATTTTTGCCTTAACTGCCTGATAAAACGCTCTATAAACACAATCTCAGCTGTGAAAAGTCTGGAGGGTGTTCAGTGACTGACAGCAAGCAGAGATCATGGAATTGGGGGTAGTAGAAGATCATGTATGGAGGCAGCCCTGCTCATCTCCCATCACCATGTGTCATGTCAGGATGGTGGAGATCGGCACCAGAGCGGTTACAGCTTCTTCTAAATGGCGACATCCATCAACATTCACAGAAACGTTCCACGAGGTTTAACAAGTGACAAGATGAAGAGGACACAGATGTCACCGCTACATGGTGCGAAACCAGACGGCGCAGGACAGTGGGAGTCTGAGGAGGATGCTGGGATTATCACCAGGGTCTGCAGAGATCTTTCCACGTCTGCCCCTGTGGAGGCTGAACCCCGCTGTGCAATGTTACAGGTGACGACTACTTGGATTCGGCTTTGTCGAAGGATTTTGTGTTAACACAATATATTCCAAGTATTTTTCGTGCATGTCCTGAAAGTCACTTTTATGACACCAAATCTTTAAATGGAAAATTACAGTAAAAAAAATGGCTTCTGCTCTCTTGGAAGGAAAAATGCAGCAGCGTAAAACTTGTGTTTTTACAGCGTTTTTGGTGCAGAAATTTTCCCCATTCATAATTTCATGAATGCTGCAGATGTAAATCGGCCCCAATCTGCAGGTCACAAATAAGCAGCAGGAGACTTGGGAGTCTCATGCACATGTTCTTATTCGTGACCTGCGATTTGGCGGAGATTTACATTTGCTGCAGACTTCACTCATACTAATGAGTGGGGAAAAAATCTGCAAAAAAAAACAAGTAAAAATGCAGCAAAAAATCGTGTTATTTCAGCTGCGTTTTCCTGCCAAGGATGCAAAGAAATTTTTGCACCAACACTGAACGTGGCACAGACGCTTACGGTTTTGGTTTGCAAAATGTTATTCACATGATACGACGTTATCTACCAGAAACCATTATTGATACGATTACAGATTGATAGGCCCCGAACTATAAAGACCCTAGAACAAGAGATGAGTGAAGTTGTTCGAGACTGATTCAACAAAAAAATTGGATTCTCCAGATTAATTTTCGAATCGCTTTTGCACCATTTTGCTGAATTGTACAAAGTTGTTTAGTATAGAACCACCAATCAAAAAGAGGCTGGAAAACGCAAGGTAGAAAGGTAGATAAATTGAAATATAAATGTAATAATAGTTTTAAAAAGGGACCCTCCGGCCAAAAACCAATAAACAATAAACATACAATGACTAAAAACACCAGCAACATTGTTTTTTGGTGTGTGAAACAGTGAAAAAATGTGTCCTCATACCAGTAAGAAAATAGCTTATAACCTATAGGTTAGCAGATAATATATAAATGGGAACAACTCATATCAAAGTGGAGGATCCTTTTGGAAGTAAGGTGGGGGGGGCTCATTTCATAGCCACACATTACCCCGCCAAAAAGAACCTCATAGGATCGCTGCAACAATGCCCCATGGTACTCCCAACACCTTTCATCTGGCGAATGTTTAGAGGGACTAAAAAAAATTCAGAAAAAGCCATCTGATTCTATTGTCAGCTTGGGGACAAGATTTGGTGTCAAGGTATGAAATTTAAAGTAAGTTTGATGTTTTATTGATTATGATTCAACAGAGCCATAAAATCTTGAAGATCATGTCAGTGCACCACCAAATGATGAACATGTCACAATATTACGATACCAGTACGAGCATGAGAGGGGAGTGTGTGCACCATCCACCAAAACCCTCCTCTCCGTTCCTGAGAAAGTTAACATACAATGGCGCACACGTCGGCCCATCGCAGTACCACATTTTTGTAAAAAGAACCTGTCTTTGAAGGTAAAGTAATTATGGGTCCAGTATGAATCGTATGAGTTCCAGAATCAGAGTGTGTAATGGCCCCTCCAAATTGCTCATATTCAGAAAGAACTCAACTGCCTCTATTCCATGCAAATGTTGAATACACGTAAAAGGGACTCAACATCTGCCGTAACAAACAGCATATCAGATTACAAAGAGAGACCATCCAATCACCGCAAGACATCTGTAGTGTCCTGAGTTTCGACCAACGGATGCAAATAGTAATTCATAAATTTACATACCGGGTCCCCAGCCGTCCAATGCCAGAGACAATCGGATGTCCTGGTGGTTCAATGGGTTTTATGAACATTGGGGAGTAGGCACAACATAGGGGTGATCGGATTTTTTCAAGTAGACCCTCAAAATACTTCTTTAGGCATAATTCCCTGGGAGAAATCTTTATCTAGGATCTGAAGATTTATTTTGCAAAACTAGATTGCAACTTAAAAGATAAATCCGTATATGCCTCCCTATCCTCAGAGCTGCCTAAAAGCCAGTTTCTTATATATCGCAACGGGCCAAATAATCTGTCCCCCCATTATCTGCTGGTTTAAACACAACATTTCTCAGTGATCTTAGTTCACTAAGTGCCCTCCTTTGCTCTCTAGAACGGTTATCATCCATCCATCTTGATGGATTTACAATCCTCATACACAGTTAACTAAAGATTTCAACTTGGAGGCACAGTGAGTTGGAGGGGACATGGATAGACCTAGAAAGAACAGAGGTAGCAAAAATGTACCGCAGAAGGCCCAGAACTCCCCTCTAGCCTCCAAGATCAAAGTAGCTTCCTGTTCGTTCCTGTGGTAAGGCCCAATGCAGTCATGCAAGAGTTACTTAGGAAGTGGTGTCCTAATGAGGGAAGCTGCAGTATAAAGCATGAGGAAAGAGACAGCAAGCAGATTTAAGACCCCCTCAGATGCTTCAGTGGTCACATGATCAAAGCTGCATCCTGGTGGAGTAGAGCAGCAGTGTAAAGCATGGAAGAAAGTCAGATGATCAGCCTGAGCTCTGATTTAGCTATTTTAACAGCAGAATTAATAAGAAGATTAAAGCCCATAATGTAACAAGCACTTTAGTAATGTCAGATTCTGTCCCCCTGGACCTTGCGGTCCACATCATACTGATCCCTTCATCCATCCTTGCCCGGTACACATAACAATGGTGCTGATAATTGGGTGTAATCTCGAGTAACATCCACGTCCGCCGCTACACATAAAATTCTGCTGGCACAAGCACACTGTGAATTATTCATGTCAATCATCGCTCGGGCCATAAATCCATCCAGCTCGGAAAACTGATTTATGGGGAATCTCCGAGGCTGCTTCCTTTATATTAAATATTAATATAGCTGATATATATGTTGTCCCTGAGGGAGCTGTCCACGCCGCTGTATTTCTAGGGATCCATTTCGGCAGTTCATATGGCCATATTTCCTATTCTAACGGCGAGATTGCTATATAGTAATTTATTATGCAGACTCCCCAAGGTTACAAATATTTAAAGTAATGTGGTAGCACCGATGCGTATTTATGACCCCAAGTGCTGGCGGCCTCATTGCAGCACAGCTCTACACTTCAGCAGTGTCTGTGGGAGTCTAGGGGGTCGAAACAAATTTTTCTTTATGGGCCCTTTTCTGCTCTCATTTCCTACTATGACTGCAGCCCGTTTTTCATTTGGGGTCCCGGGGAAAGCCAAAAACGGGAACTGGCTTCTGAATGAATTTGGGAGGAAAGGTGCAATAAAACAGAGAAATGGGGGGTCACGTAATGGGGACAAAATTTTTGTTCTTACTCCAGTCGAAACAAAGTCTGTGATGTTTCCCTGTTTGGGGGAAACATACGACAGTTTTTATTGTCATGGTGTTGTTCTTTGTTTGTTTTTTTGTTTATGAAAAAAATTTTCCCCTTTAAAGTTTTCCTTTCCTTCCCCTGTCACCCTCCCTTCCCCCTTTTTACTGTTGACGGGCCTCTTAGAAGCCATGTGTTGCAGTCCCATTTCCAAAAGTTTTTTTTCCCCTGAGTGCATATCCTAGAATTCAGCGGGAAAAAAAACCCCTTTTTTGGAATCTTATAGGCCTCCTCCCAAAATTTAAAAAAATTTTTTTTTTTTGGAAATTTTGGTTTTTTATTTGATTAAATAATTAAAAAAGGGGCGAAAATAATTTTGGGTTTGAAGGCCCGATTAAAATTCATTTTATTCCCCCCTAACTGTAAAAAAAATAAAATTATTGGGTTCATAAGTGGAACCCCTTTACAATTGGGGCTGGGGTTTTTTTTTCAAATTACCAACACTGTAACCTCATGACAAAACAGTCATTGCGGGGGCACCCCTTTTTTTGGGGTTCTGTTTAACCCTGTAAAAAGTTTGCTATTCTACAAGGGTTTTCCTAACTTTTAAGCAAACCGGTAAGAACCCTGAAACACAGCAAAAGTATCAGTCAGGAAAAGGGGACAACATTTTCCAAATGAGCTTGTAAGACACATCAAGAACTGGTTTCATTTGGCCCAATAAGATTTACCTGGAATTGGGCATGTGCAAAGATTGAAATTTTGTTTTTCTGTTTAAAAAGACCCACCAAAAAAGGCTGAAGTGAAATTGGTCTGGGTTGCCCCCACAAAACCCCGGGCTGCTAAATTTTCCCTGTCCGGTCGGGTTTGAAAATTTCCGACGGTTCCGGGTTTTTAACTTCCTGGGCCCCCCCCCCCAAAAAAACAAAACAAAAACTTTGTTTTGTATTAAAATTTTTAATTTTTTTTTCCAATTTCCTTCTGTGGTCTCCAGAAAAAATCTCCTGGTGCCTGTGGTTCCCTTTACCTCCATACTTTTTGAGTTTTTCCTGGCTTTTCATTTCCCCCCCTACATTTATAGAACTTGTTACCTGTCGCGTTAGGGATTTTTCCGGTCTG
>JARQOD010000005.1:537104392-537197671 GCA_033576555.1 Oophaga sylvatica | reverse complement strand
ATTTATGACCCCAAGTGCTGGCGGCCTCATTGCAGCACAGCTCTACACTTCAGCAGTGTCTGTGGGAGTCTATGGTCGTCTGAAATCAATGTTTTCTTTCATGAGAGCCTCAGGTTGCTGCATCGTCACTTTCCATACTCATGACTGCAGCTCCGTCTTTTCAGTTTGGCTCCCGGGTAGAAGCACAAGATCGGCAACATGGCAGTTCTGAATGAGATCTGGGATGGAAAGGTGCAATGAAGCAGAGAAATGGTGGATCACTGTAATGGGCAGCAACTTATTGTTACTTACTGCCAGTCTGAAATCATAAGTCTGTGTCATGTTCCATGATTTAGGAATCATACAGACAGTATTGCATTGTCATGGTGTTGTTCTATTGTGTTGTTTTGTTGATATGCAAAAAAGGTTTGCCCTCTTTAGAAGTTTGTCCTTCCTCTCTCCCTGTCATCCCTCCCTTCACCCTCATTCACTGTTGATCGGCCATCTTAGAAGCTCATGTGTATGCAGTCCTATTTCCGAAAAGTCTTTTTTACCTGCTGTATGTGCATATCCATGAGAATTCAGCTGGAAAATAACCCTTCTTCTGGAATCTTCATACGCGCCTCCTGCAGTCAAGTTAAAACTATTACTTTATTTTGGAAACTTCTGGTTACTTATCTTTGATTAAACTATATTAATAAAGTCAGAAACATAATTTGAGTTCGATAGGACCCGATGTAAAATTCACTTTTCATGTCACCCATAATCTGTACAAATCAATATAATTATGTGGTTGCATAAGTGTGAACACCCTCTTACAATTGGGGCTGTGGTTGTGTTCAGAATTATCCAATCACATGTAACCTCATGACAAATAGCAGTCATTGCATGGACACCATCGTTTTCAGGGATTCTGATTAACCCTGTAGAAAGTTCTGCTATTCTACAAGGATTTTCCTAACATTTTACAGCACAAGCCATGGTAAGTAGACAGCTGACAACACAGCTAAAAGTATCAGTCAGGAGAAGGGTACGAACATATTTCCAATCCATGGAGCTCTGTGAAGACATCATCAAGAACTGGCTTACATTTGGCCCAATACTGATATTACCTGGAATTGGACATGTGCAAAGATTGACAATTCTAGATGTTCTGTGTTAATAGACTCCTACCAAAAAGGCTGAATGTGAAGTCATGGGTCTGGGCTCTGCTCCCTACACCCCGGTCTGCTAAAGTTTCAGTGCTCCGCGTCAGGCTTTGAAATTAGCCAGACGTGCTTCCGTGTGTTAAGCTTCCTAGGCCTACCAAGACACAAACACACACTTGTGTCTTGTATTAAAACTTTTACTTTGTCTTTCCAATTTCCTGTCTGTGGTCTCCAGAACATCTCCTGGATGCCTGTGGCTTCCATTACCTCCACTACTTGTCTGCAGTCTTCCTGGACTTCTGCTATGTGTCCACCTACAGTTTATAGTAACTCTGTTACCTGTCTGCAGTCTATGGGATGTTTCCGGTCTGCCTGCGGCTTCTAATATCTCTGTTTCTTGTCCTTGGGTTTTCCAAGACCTCTCTACCTGTCTTCACAATTCAAGGACCTCTGCTACGTGTCCGTCGACATCTTCCAGGATGACTTCTATCTGCCTGTGGTTTCCAGTACCTCTGCTAACAGTCTGCTGTCTCCTAGATGTCTCCAGTCTGCCTGTGGCTTCCAGTACCCCTGCTAGTTTGTCCTCAGTCTTCCAGGATCTTTGCTACCTGTCTGCAGTCTTCAGGATGCCTCCTGTCTGCCTGAAGCTTCCAGTACCTCTGCTAACGCCCTCCTGTCTGCTATCTGGGTAAAATGTCCCCCATCCTGGTTTAATTACCTTCCATTCTGGTATAATGTCCCTATTCTGGTATTATGCCTTCCATTCTGGTATAATGTCCCTCACAATAGTATTTCTTGAATTTGGGTTTCTCGTTTTTATGTTGTGATTTTTTTTATATATATTTATAATAAAAATTACTATTAAAACAACCTTTTTTCGCTAGTATTTTTTTAAAGGACTGTAACAATTAAGAGAAAACTAAATGTATCTCTGTTTTGTTATGCTTTATGTCCTTTAATTTTATGTTATTTTTTTTTTAAATTTTGGAATTTTCAAATTTTTACTATTTATCTTTCACCTCAGTTAAACTTTATGAAAGAGAGACTTCAGACATTATTTCTTGACAGCCCCAACAGATTCAGTTAGGCCCAGCACGGTCTCTTAAAACCATCCAGCCCTACAATAGCAGGGCCGTGGCTATGGTAGGTTGACAAATCAAAGCCCTCCTCTTTGTTGATGCTGTGATTGCTAGTGATTGTAGCATCTCAAATATTTAATGCCAGGATGAGAGATTTTTCTTATGTTGGACGTTATCCTTGTGAGTGCATCAACCAAATGAGTGTTAAAGGGGTTGTCCGTTACTAGATAACCCCTGCTTAACTACGAATTTAGGATCTTGATTAAAATAAAATCAGTGTATATTCACCTCCTGTGGTGACGTCCTTCCGCGAATTGTGTTCACGTGCCGGCTGCTGTCAGCAGCAGCTTATCAATATTCCACCATGGAGGACGTCCATTGGACTGCCAAGGGCCCACCAGTAACATTGGCTCTGGAGGCTCGTTGGTTCAGTTACATGCAAATATTACATTATCCTCATTCACAATTTACCTTTCCTCTATATAACTAAATAAACAGGGTAGTTAGTTAATGAATGATTAGTTGCGGTTTCTGTTTGTTGTTGTTGTGGGGGCCTACCCGGGAATTCACCTATCCTCCTGTGGGCCAGTCCAAGCCTGGCCGCAGCTGACAAACGACCGCTCACTGGATGCCACTGGCATGTGACACAACAATGTCACGACATTGCAGGAGATGAATATACACTGGTTTTAATTAATTCTGAGTTATAAATTAAGTAGCCTGGGGTTGTTTAGTAGAGATAACTATTTTAAGTTCCAATGATCAGCTATTTATACTTACAAGTAGAAGTGGGGAGTGGCTGGTAATAAAAAAGTGAAATTAATAAAAATTATATACAGTAATAAAACATACAGTTGTGCTCAAAAGTTTACATACCCCGGCAGAATTTTTGCTTTCTTGGCCTTTTTCAGGGTCATTTGGATGTTTTGAGTTGTCATTATGATTTAAAAAGAGAAAACACAGTAGTGACAATAAATGGCTTCACCCAACCACTAACCATGAGTGGAGAAAAAGTTTTGGTGTTATCATTCATATTCTCTGAAAAAAGGCCAAGAAAGCAAAAATTCTGCCGGGGTATGTAAACTTTTGAGCACAACTGTATAATATAAAACAAAAATTAAACATAATTATTATTTTTGAGGGCGATACTAATTATCTTAACAAAATTATTCTAAAGCTTTGGCCTCACATGGATAGACTGTGTGAGTAATTGCATTACATTTCACTACCTGAACAGTTTTCTCAAACTAAACAATATAAAAAAATAATCTAAGAAAAACAGATAAAAGGGGAGATAAGAGAATGCAGAAAAACAAAAAAAAAAAATAACGTAAGAAAATATCTGATGAGAAAAGTAGTTTAAAGCAGTGACAAGAGATGAAGCAATCTCCGGGTGCCGGCAGAAAAATTCAATAAGTTGCTCTTTACAAGACAAGATAAACGAGGACATAATAACACATAAGAGCACTGCAGCAAAAAGAAAGTTCTGAAGAAGAAAAGTTCCCAAAACTGAGACACAAACTCCTGGTGCTATTACCTCCTGCACAGATCTGTACACTACAACTCCCAGCATATCCCGCAGCACAGGCTTCTCACACTGTCGTGTAGGAACACTGGACCCACAACCCGCGCACCCACCGCCGGCACTGAATGTTGGGGCTGTTGGTGCCACTTGTGTTGAATGAAGTCACACCCCTTATATAGGGGCCGCGAATCATCACATGATGTATCCGGTCCACATGGCGTCCACCATCACATCCAGCCGCCACTCACAATCCGCCGTTCACATGCGTTTACCCCTTCTTTAACCCCTGCACTGCTGGCACTTGGTGATCTCAGTACACGACACCATGTCCTTCTGCATCTACTGGAGTCATGTTTGCTGCGACTTCCTGGGGCGTCTCATAACCCTCTCCTGGATATTTGCACCAGACCGTGCATCAGCCATGTCACCTCCACACCTAACCGGTGCCGGCATATTACTGGAGAGCAGTGGTGTGTCTGTGACTGAAACTATGCGCACATCGCCTCCACTGTCACATACGCCATGCTGTACTGTCACACACATCACGACTGCCATCCGCAGAGGAACACCGGCCGCCAGACGGAAGCGACGGCCGCAGTCATTTCTTACACAACTGAGGTAAAATGAGAGCTGAGCCCTGATTAGCTGCTATGGTAAAAAAAAAAAAAAAAAAGCGAGCACTGATCGGTTGCTATGGTAAAATGAAAGCCAAGCTTTGGTTGCTATGGTAAAATTAAAGCCAAGCTCTGGTTGCTATGGTACAATGAAAGCCAAGCTCTGGTTGCTATGGTACAATGAAAGCTAAGCGCTGGTTGCTATGGTACAATGAAAGCCAAGCTCTGGTTGCTATGGTAAAATGAAAGCTAAGCACTGGTTGCTATGGTAAAATGAAAGCCAAGCTCTGGTTGCTATGGTAAAATGAAAGCCAAGCTTTGGTTGCTATGGTAAAATTAAAGCCAAGCTCTGGTTGCTATGGTACAATGAAAGCTAAGCGCTGGTTGCTATGGTACAATGAAAACTCAGTTCTCATAGGTTGCTATTGTAAAATGAAAGCTAAGCCCTGATAGGTTGTTATGGTAAAATGAAAGCTGAGCCCAGATTGGTTTCTATGGTAAAAAAAAATAGAGCTCTTATCGGTTGCTATGGTAAACTGAAAACCAAGTTCTGGTTGCTACGGTAAACTGAAAGCCAAGTTCTGGTTGCTACGGTAAAATGAAAGCCAAGCTCTGGTTGCTATGGTAAAATGAAAGCTAAGCGCTGGTTGCTATGGTAAAATGAAAGCCAAGCTCTGGTTGCTAAGGTAAAATGAAAGCCAAGCTTTGGTTGCTATGGTAAAATTAAAGCCAAGCTCTGGTTGCTATGGTACAATGAAAGCTAAGCGCTGGTTGCTATGGTACAATGAAAGGTAAGCGCTGGTTGCTATGGTAAAATGAAAACTCAGTTCTCATAGGTTGCTATTGTAAAATGAAAGCTAAGCCCTGATAGATTGTTATGGTAAAATGAAAGCTGAGCCCAGATTGGTTTCTATGGTAAAAAAAAAATAGAGCTCTTATCGTTGCTATGAACTGACAGTGTGTCGGTAAACTGAAAGCCAAGTTCTGGTTGCTACGGTAAAATGAAAGCCAAGCTCTGGTTGCTATGGTAAAATGAAAGTCAAGCTCTGGTTGCTATGGTAAAATGAAAACGGAGTTCTCATAGGTTGCTATAATAAAATGAAAGTTGAGGCCGGATTGGTTGCTATGGTAAAATAAAAATAGAGCCCTGATTGGTTACTGTGGGCAATAAAGGCAGTTTTACTAGGAGACATTTCTGATGAATGACACCCCAAAAGCGTCACCTTGTACAGACCACACAAGACACTGGGGGTCGGTACTCGTAGCCCACCCTGTAGTTCCACTGATTTAACCCTTTCCATACAGCCATTTCTGACCTTCTCGCCAGGGGCCGTTTCCACTGTATGAAATCTACATCCGTCTAGAGAGCAGTTTCCAATTACCAATATTTAATTAGAGTGAAGCAGGAAACGCTGATTTGCTTGTGGACGTGTAATCCCGTCGTGTCGGTAAGGCATGTGATAAACATTTTGATATACTAATAATTGCGTTCCTTTTATTGCCGCCACCATAACGAAACATGACAGCGCCTGCTTATCCGTGCGAGATTGTGCTGCGCCTCTCACTCCGCGCACCTGCACCCGGGACGCACATGTGCTCGGCTCGGCGAGATATTGCCGGTGGTAATTCATTCCCTGGCTGCCAGGCCGCTGATAAAATCCCGCAGATAAATCAGTGAGCAGACGCCTCACTGGGAGGAGAAGGTCCCCGCTGTGTGCTCTGCTTAATTATCAGCCACGACGTCTTCCCATCCAGTGACATGTTTAGGACTTCATCTACCAGATTTTTTTTTATACTGCCATATTGGGGACGGGGACAATAAAATAACATTTATTAGAGAGACACTTTTGTGTTCGTAAATACATAAAATTATACGTATACTTCCCTCCTGTGACATATATGACCACCGCTGCCCACTACCAAAATACACAGGAAAAAAGGATTCAATGGTATGTCCAAATATTGGGACCAGTGATCGAGAGACAATTATTAAATACTGCTAATAAAGGAAATATGTAGAAAACCAAGGAGAGGGTGATCAATTAAAATTAAAAACACATCTACCTATGTACATACATTACTTATCCTGAGTTACATCCTATATTATACTCCAGAGCTGCACTCACTATTCTGCTGGTGGAGTCACTGTGTACATACATTACATTACTGATCCTGAGTTACATCCTGTATTATACTCCAGAGCTGCACTCACTATTCTGCTGGTGCAGTCACTGTGTACATACATTACATTACTGATCCTGAGTTATATCCTGTATTATACCCAGAGCTGCACTCACTTTCTGCTGGTGGCAGTCACTGTGTACATACATTACTTATCCTGAGTTACATCCTATATTATACTCCAGAGCTGCACTCACTATTCTGCTGGTGAGTCACTGTGTACATACATTACATTACTGATCCTGAGTTACATCCTGTATTATACTCCAGAGCTGCACTCACTATTCTGCTGGTGCAGTCACTGTGTACATACATTACATTACTGATCCTGAGTTAATCTGTATTATACTCCAGAGCTGCACTCACTGTTCTGCTGGTGCAGTCACTGTGTACATACATTACATTACTGATCCTGAGTTACATCCTGTATTATACTCCAGAGCTGCACTCACTATTCTGCTGGTGCAGTCACTGTGTACATTACTGATCCTGAGTTACATCCTGTATTATACTCCAGAGCTGCACTCACTATTCTGCTGGTGCAGTCACTGTGTACATACATTACATTACTGATCCTGAGTTACATCCTGTATTATACTCCAGAGCTGCACTCACTATTCTGCTGGTGCAGTCACTGTGTACATACATTACATTACTGATCTGTGTTACATCCTGTATTATACCCAGAGCTGCACTCACTATTCTGCTGGTGCACTCACTGTGTACATACATTACATTACTGATCCTGAGTTACATCCTGTATTATACTCCAGAGCTGCACTCACTATTCTGCTGGTGCAGTCACTGTGTACATACATTACATTACTGATCCTGAGTTACATCCTGTATTATACTCCAGAGCTGCACTCACTATTCTGCTGGTGCAGTCACTGTGTACATACATTACTTAGATCCTGAGTTACATCTTGTATTATACTCCAGAGCTGCACTCACTATTCTGCTGGTGTAGTCACTGTGTACATACATTACATTACTGATCCTGAGTTACATCCTGTATTATACTCCAGAGCTGCACTCACTATTCTGCTGGTGCAGTCACTGTGTACATACATTACATTACTGATCCTGAGTTACATCCTGTATTATACTCCAGAGCTGCACTCACTATTCTGCTGGTGCAGTCACTGTGTACATACATTACATTACTGATCCTGAGTTAATCCTTGTATTATACTCCAGAGCTGCACTCACTATTCTGCTGGTGTAGTCACTGTACATACATACATTACTGATCCTGAGTTACATCCTGTATTATACTCCAGAGCTGCACTCCTATTCTGCTGGTGCAGTCACTGTGTACATACATTACATTACTGATCCTGAGTTACATCCTGTATTATACTCCAGAGCTGCACTCACTATTCTGCTGGTGCAGTCACTGTGTACATAATTACATTACTGATCCTGAGTTACATCCTGTATTATACTCCAGAGCTGCACTCACTATTCTGCTGGTGCAGTCACTGTGTACATACATTACATTACTGATCCTGAGTTACCTCCTGTATTATACCCAGAGCTGCATCACTATTCTGCTGGTGCAGTCACTGTGTACATACATTACATTACTGATCCTGAGTTACTCCTTATTATACTCCAGAGCTGCACTCACTATTCTGCTGGTGCAGTCACTGTGTACATACATTACATTACTGATCCTGAGTTACCTCCTGTATTATACTCCAGAGCTGCACTCACTATTCTGCTGGTGCAGTCACTGTGTACATACATTACATTACTGATCCTGAGTTACATCCGTTATTATACTCCAGAGCTGTGCTCACTATTCTGCTGATGGAGTCTATGCTGTGACTATCTTTTAAGCCATGTTTCTTACACCAGGCATCTGCACTTGTATAAATGTGTGAGATCAAAGTTTCTTAGGTTTTCTCTCTCCTCTCACAGATGAGGGCAGAGGAGACAAAACGGCTCATGACTTAAGTGGCTCCACAAGAAAGGAGAACGGTGCCTGACCGTGATTGTCATATTGTAAAGTTACAGAAATCAGTGACCCTACCTGTAATGTCTGGTGTCCTTAATGGCACGGTCACTCGGGATACGCTCACTTTCTCTCTGGTTGAAGGCGTACAGCTTGTAGGGATCTTCTCCGGGTTTCCATCTTTGAGCATTCAGGTATCTGCGCTCATCAAACTGGTCCCACAGATCATCCCAGTCCACATCCGTGTCCTGCAATAGGAAGAAGAAACTGAGTTGTCTTCTGTGACCAAGAGGAAAAAGTTTAAATAACTTTGAAAAACTTTGCAAATAGTTTATTTACACTGCAACATTGTGGTTTATTAATTATTTCTGATGCTTTAAAGCTGCGTTCACACTTTTCTCACTACCACGGAGATTTCATTAGCACTGCAGCTTATGCATGTTTCCTAGGGGAGTCCTGTTATTACAGAAATCTGTACCGACACAGTTCCTTTAAGTGAGCAATACAGCTCTGCTACGTTGGTAAATGTAACCAGCCTGCAATATTGCATATAATGTAAACATCAAGGAGATGCACATCTGACTGTAACAACACATGGATCCGCCAGATACGGTACGCAGCTCTCCTGCCACTAATGAAAGCTGCCTGCAATCCATCTCTCGCTATCTAGCATGTTCTCTAAGCAAATGCACAAAACTGGAGATTGGGAGAGTGAGATATTTATCCAATAATTGACTTTTATTCACTTACGGGTCCGACATTCATCATGGTAATAAGATTCGGAGAAGCTATTTATTTATAAGTTTATGAAGGAGAACGGCTGGTAACACGGTATCGCCCCATCTGTCCGCCTCCGCCTAATAAGTCTACTATTATATGGAAAGAATGGGTGAGATGTGCGCTCCGTGGTGTGCGGGATCTTATCAGAGCCGGGTCATACACTCACGGTCAACCACACATAAATACAGATGATTACACTTCTCATCTACACTTTTATTTTACAATTTATTTCAGTTACTATTTTTGCTTCTTTTGTAAAGTTGCAGAAAAACGTGTCCTCATGTGTGAACTGTGCAGACGCAGGACATTTTATTTCATTTTTTTTTTTTTCAATCACCCATACACTTTTACTGGGTTATACCTGTGAGCTATAAAAACGCCATGAAAAAAATAAAATGTGGATTATTAATACCCAAAATACGAAGGAGACCACAGGCATGTATATATGTGCACAAATCAACCCGCAAACACAAAATAATAATGTATATAACAAGCAAACATAAGAATACACATATGGAGGTACATAATTATATACACACAGGACTGTGCAAAAGTTTTAATCAGGTGTTGAAAAAAAATGCGGCTATGTAAGAAGTTTCAGGACCGGAAGTGTTAATAGTTTATTTATATCAATTAACAAAATGCAAAAAGTAATTCAATGGTTAGTGTGACTGCCATTTACTTTCAAAACAGCATGAAAGCATCACTGCTTCTCGGTCACTTGTCACTAGCACACAGGATGGAACTAGGCAGGAGATTGTTCCAAACATCTTGGAGAGCTGACCCCAGATCTTCCGTGTATGAGGCTTGTGCGGATCCTTCCGTCACTTGACTTTGTTTCCATGTGAATGTTCTCGTTTTTTGGCAGCAATTCTTCAATAACGATGACTTATGGCTAAACGTCTCCGACCAGCAGATGGGTGTAGCCAGTTCCCACTGGTTGCTGCCAGGTCTGAGCTGATGACACTGCTGGACATCTTTGAATTTTGAAGGGAAGTAGCATGATGTCACTTTCATCTTCTCCACTAAGTTTCCTTGGCCGACCACTGCTTCTACAGTCCTCAATGTTGCCCATGTCTTCCTGCTTCTTCAAAAGATCTTGAATGGCACATCATGAAATTTCAGTCTGCTTTGAAATCTTTTCCTGGGAGAGACCTGGTCGATGCAGTATAACTACCTTGTGTCTCGCCATAGTGTATGACCTGTGACAAGAAACTCACCCAGTTTTAAGCCTAATATACAGCTGTTTGTTTCAGTTAATGACTGTGCTGCATCCTATGAAAATGATGATCACCCGCACGTGTGGTGTAATTACTCATACATCTGACAAACATACGACAAAATTCAGGTGTAGTAATTAGAATTGATGCTCTTTTGAACGCAAGGGACGGTCACCAAATACTGATCGGATTTAGATTTATTTTTTTTAATCAATTTTACATTTCGTTAATTGATCAAAATAAACTAAACACTTCTAATTTTCAAAATGGTTCTAACATTGCAGCATTATGTGATCATTTGCATAATGCTGTTTATATACTCATCAATCTCCAGATATATCTGTTTATGAACATACTAAATAAATATATAAATACAAACTATATATATATATATATATATATATATATTCGAGAGAGACTGCCACCACCATGGTGCCTGCAGTGAGACCTGGTGGTGCACGTGTCCTTATGTGGGGAGGCACGAGCTGCTGCTGTCAGAGGGCGACATTTAATTGATGGGTTCATGAATTCACAGATGTTCTGCCTTACAGTGATAGAGAAGATGCCGCAATCACTCCGTGCCCTCAGTAGACGAGCAATTTTCCAACATAACTATGTTAACCATCTAGATGCTGTAGTCATTATTGACAGCAGTATACAGGGGGTTAAACAACTATTATCGGAATTAACACTGATCGGGGCTGATGCAGCAAGTTGTCAGCTATAGTGTACGGCCGACAGCTGCTGGATTGTCACCTGTCTGAGGAAACTAGTCTCTCATATCTCAGGTCAGTAAAAAGACGCATTGGTGGTCACTAAGGGGCTAGAAGATTTAGTGCGTCCTTAAGGGCCTGTGCACATGTTGCGCATTTGTCTGCGGATTTTTCCGCACAGAATCCGCACCTCTTGGCAGAAAATGCAGGTGCGGTTTTGATGCGGTTTTTGTGCGGATTTGCCCTGCGGTTTTACACCTATAATGGAATAGGTGTAAAACCGCAGCGGAATCCGCACAAAGAATTGACATGCTGCGGTTTTAAAACCGCACCAAATCAGCGCAAAAAATTCCGCATCATGTGCACAGCTTTTTTTTTTTCCATAGATTAACATTACACAGTGCCCTGCCTCCTGCGTAACCGCAGGGCAAAACCGCTGCGGAAGCGCAGGCAAATCCGCAACGTGTGTACAGGCCCTAAAAATCAAGGAGGTCATACAAAATACTAGATGTAGTAATATTTTTATATGGAGTGAACTTATTTTTCATCAACAAATTCGAGTGAAACTGAAGATTTTGTAATGAAAGTTATATTAATAAAGGAGACCTGTCACCAGGTTTGGCCGATATGAGATACGGCATTCTAAAAAGCTGTACATCTGTCCCCAACCCAACCTGTAAGAGAAAAAAAATAACTTATTATACTTACCTGCGGGGTGGTCCGGTCTTTAGGGTGTCGCTAATCTAGGTCCGACGCTTCCCCCCTTCTTCTTGCAATGTCATCCTCCTCCTTTCTTCACGTGGATGACGCGGTAAAAAAATATTCTCTGAAACTCCGTCTTGTCAACATTTTTTAAAACTGTTCTTGTTTTCAATGAGATAATGATTAAAATCTTACTTTATAAAGGGGTGTACTCATTTATGTGGAGTACATTTGCATATTGTTTGCATATTATGTATGTTGGCATATGTATTCACACACAGTACATACATGTATTTTTGCATATAATACACACATATACGGACACATGTACATACACTTATTAAAGTACATACTGTGCATTCATAAACATACACTGACTTCTACAAAAGTGAATGGAGGTGCTGGTGTGAGAGGTGGGTCCTGCATTTATGAGACACAGAGGTAGATATTTTTTATTTTTATTTACAGTTGTGCTCTAAAGTTTACATACCCCAGCAGAATTTTTGCTTACTTGGCCTTTTTTCAGAGAATATGAATGATAACACCACAACTTTTTCTGCACTCATGGTTAGTGGTTGGGTGAAGCCATTTATTGTCACTACTGTGTTTTCTCTTTTTAAATCATAATGACAACCCAAAACATCCAAAAGACCCTGATCAAAAGTTTAACACACCTGGTGATTTTGGCCTGATAACATGCACAGAAGTTGACACAAATGGATTTGAATGGCTACTATAGGTAACATCCTCACCTGTGACCTGTTTGCTTGTAATCAGTGTGTGCATAAAAGCTGAGTGAGTTTCTGGGATCCAGACAGACTCTTGCATCTTTCATCCAGCCACTGACATTTCCGGATTGTGAGTCACAGGGAAAGCAAAACAAATGTCAACGGATCTACAGGAAAAGGTAGTTGAACTGTATAAAACAGGAAAGGGATACAAAAGATATCCAAGGAATTGATAATGGCAGTCAGCAGCGTTCAAACTGTGATTAATAAATGGAAAATCAGGGGCATTGAAAAAACAAAACCACAGTCTGGTAGACCAACAAAAATTTTGTCCACAACTGCCAGGAAAATTGTTTGGGATGCAAAGAAAAACTCACAAATAACATCAGCTGAAATACTGGACTCTCTGAAAACTAGTGGTGTGGCTGTTTCAAGATGCACAATAAGGAGGCACTTGAAGAAAAATGGGCTGCATGGTCGAGTCGCCAGTAAAAAAGCCATTACTGTGCAAATGCCACAAAGTATCTCACCTACAATACGCAAAACAGTACAGAGACAAGCCTCAAAACTTCTGGAACAAGGTAATTTGTAGTGATGAGATTAAAATTTAACTTTTTGGCCACAACCATAAACATTACATTTGGAGAGAGGTCAACAAGGCCTATGATGGAAGGAACACCATTCCTACTGTAAAGCATGGAGGTGGATCGCTGATGTTTTGGGGATGTGTGAGCTACAAAGGCACAGGAAACTTGGTCAAAGTTGAAGGAAAGATGAATGCAGCACGTTATCGACAAATACTGCTGAGCATGGGATGTACTTGGACGTTTCAACATGACAACGATCCAAAACACAAGGCCAAGTCGACCTGTAATTGGCTACAGCAGAACAAAGTGAAGGTTCTGGAGTGGCCATCTCAGTCTCCTGACCTCAATATCATTGAGCCATACTGGGAGATCTGAAGTATGGTGTTCAGGCTAGACATCCCAGGAATTTACAGGAACTGGAGGCTTTTTGCTAAGAATAGTGGACAGCTTTACCTTTATGTGAGAAGATAAAGAACCTCATCCACAACTACCACAAAAGACTTCAAGCTGTCATTGATGTTAGAGGGGGCAATACACGGTATTAAGAAATGGGGTATGTGAACTCTTGATCAGGGTCATTTGGATGTTTTGGGTTGTCATTATGATTTAAAAAGAGAAAACACAGTAGTGACAATAAATGGCTTCACCCAACCACTAACCATGAGTGGAGAAAAAGTTTTGGTGTTATCATTCTTATTCTCTGAAAAAAGGCCAAGAATGCAAAAATTCTTCAGGGGTATGTAAACTTTTGAGCACAACTGTATTTTGCTTGCCATTAATTTCCACAGCGCTTTACAGACATCATCATCGCTGTCCCCATTGGGTTTCACAATCTAGATTCCTCATCAGTATTTCCGGGGAGACATGATATAAATGTCCCCGCTGGTTGCACTCCTTATACTAAGCGGCCTCCGTTTGCTCTCGAGGTTTCCGCTCTTGGATATCTCCCCGGTCAATAGACAGACTTGATATAAGACGCATTATGCAAGGAGATGACTTGATGCCTAATAATATTAGTAAAAGTAATAATAAGACTATGTATCCTTGATGAGCGAGAACATTATATCAGAGGTAATAGAGTTAACATGATTTATTCCCCACGTCTTCGCTCGTGTTGCAGCGTCGTTTGATATTAATTACAGCACCAGTCTTGAAGGTTTGCACGGTCTGATAGGAACTATGACAAAATGTCATCTCCAGTGGAAGATGTACTGTACGTCCGCGCCGCGATAAACCATTCACTTCATTGTTATGAAACGTACACATTAAAAAACACTTACAGCCTCTAATTATCACGAGATCACCTCAGCCGTGAAGAATTAGAGCTTGGATTCAAGGTCTTTCATGAGAAGCATCACCGGCTCGCTGCACCGGCGAGATAACACCCGCCATACTGCAAGAAGACGAAGGTTTCATCTGAGAACTTGTCAGACAATTTGGAAGAGTTGTAAAATGAGACGGTGAGGTCAGTGGTTACTCAACGAACATAAGATGAATGAGGCAGCAAAGGATGTGGATTATCCCACTGCTGGAGAAGCAGGATTTAATATGTATCACTTTAAGAAGAGGTAGGCTGGGTTCACATTGCGTTTAGGCAGTCCGTTAACGCTGCCATTGAACCCCATTGTCGGGCGCATCGCGACGCATGCTGTAATTCAGTGACGGAGCCTTGGACGCGGGCTGCAGCGTCTGGGCTCCGTCACCGCTAGCACAGATGATTCATCTGTCCTAGCACACTGCACCAGTGAGTATAGCATAACACGATCGCCCATCAACGCTATGTGTTGAACGGGCTGGTTAAACGCAGTGTGAACCTAGCCTTACAAACCTGTCACTACTGTCATTAAGTACTGGTGGCGTCTCTTTCTCTTGTTATCTGCATCCAGCAAACAATATTGCCGCCTATGTACAAGAATATAAATATTATAATACTGCCCCTATGTACAAGAATATAATTATTATAATACTGCCCCTATGTACAAGAATATAACTACTATAATACTGCCCCTATGTACAAGAATATAACTACTATAATACTCCCTATGTACAAGAATATAACTACTATAATACTGCCCCTATGTACAAGAATATAACTACTATAATACTGCCTCCTATTACAAGAATATAACTACTATAATACTGCCCCTATGTACAAGAATATAACTACTATAATACTGCCCCTGTGTACAAGAATATAACTACTATAATACTGCCCCTATGTACAGAATATAACTACTATAATACTGCACCTATGTACAAGAATATAACTACTATAATACTGCTCCCTATGTACAAGATATAACTACTATAATACTGCCCTATGTACAAGAATATAACTATATAATACTGCCCCTATGTACAAGAATATAACTACTATAATACTGCCCCTATGTACAAGAATATAACTACTATAATACTGCCCCTATGTACAAGAATATAACTACTATAATACTGCCCCTATGTACAAGAATATAACTACTATAATACTGCTCCTATGTACAAGAATATAACTACTATAATACTGCCCCTATGTACAAGAATATAACTACTATAATACTGCTCCTATGTACAAGAATATAACTACTATAATACTGCCCCTATGTACAAGAATATAACTACTATAATACTGCCCTATGTACAAGAATATAACTACTATAATACTGCCCCTATGTACAAGAATATAACTACTATAATACTGCCCCTATGTACAAGAATATAACTACTATAATACTGCCCCTATGTACAAGAATATAACTACTATAATACTGCTCCTATATACAAGAATATAACTACTATAATACTGCCCTATTACAAGAATATAACTACTATAATACTGCCCCTATGTACAAGAATATAACTACTATAATACTGCCCCTATGTACAAGAATATAACTACTATAATACTGCTCCTATTACAAGAATATAACTACTATAATACTGCCCCTATGTACAAGAATATAACTACTATAATACTGCCCCTATGTACAAGAATATAACTACTATAATACTGCCCCTTTTGTACAAGAATATAACTACTATAATACTGCCCCTATGTACAAGAATATAACTACTATAATACTGCTCCTATATACAAGAATATAACTACTATAATACTGCCCTATGTACAAGAATATAACTACTATAATACTGCCCCTATGTACAAGAATATAACTACTATAATACTGCCCCTATTACAAGAATATAACTACTATAATACTGCTCCTATATACAAGAATATAACTACTATAATACTGCCCTATTACAAGAATATAACTACTATAATACTGCCCCTTTGTACAAGAATATAACTACTATAATACTGCCCCTTATGTACAAGAATATAACTACTATAATACTGCCCCTATTACAAGAATATAACTACTATAATACTGCTCCTATATACAAGAATATAACTACTATAATACTGCCCCTATGTACAAGAATATAACTACTATAATACTGCCCCTATGTACAAGAATATAACTACTATAATACTGCCTCCTATATACAAGAATATAACTACTATAATACTGCCCCTTATGTACAAGAATATAACTACTATAATACTGCCCCTATGTACAAGAATATAACTACTATAATACTGCCCTTTACAAGAATATAACTAATAATATGTCCTATATACAAGAATACTACTATAATACTGCCCCCTATGTACAAGAATATAACTACTATAATACTGCCCCTATGTACAAGAATATAACTACTATAATACTGCCTCCTATATGCAAGAATATAACTACTATAATACTGCTCCTATATACAAGAATATAACTACTATAATACTGCCCCCTATGTACAAGAATATAACTACTATAATACTGCCCCTTATGTACAAGAATATAACTACTATAATACTGCCCCTATGTACAAGAATATAACTACTATAATACTGCTCCTATATACAAGAATATAACTACTATAATACTGCTCCTATATACAAGAATATAACTACTATAATACTGCTCCTATGTACAAGAATATAACTACTATAATACTGCCCCTTATGTACAAGAATATAACTACTATAATACTGCTCCTATATACAAGAATATAACTACTATAATACTGCCCCCTATGTACAAGAATATAACTACTATAATACTGCTCCCTATGTACAAGAATATAACTACTATAATACTGCCCCCTATGTACAAGAATATAACTACTATAATACTGCTCCAATGTACAAGAATATAACTACTATAATACTGCTCCAATGTACAAGAATATAACTACTATAAGGGTATGGTTCCACGTTCCGGAACCACAGCGCTTTGGACGGAGCGGAAACCCCGCTCCGCCCAAAGCCCTGCCGCCTTCTGAACGCGCGGTGAATCCGGATGTGTCCATTGAACACATCCGGAATCACCGCAATGCTACATAGGACTGTGTTATTTACCTTGCGGCGACGGAGCGGCAACGCAAGGTAAAAGGACATGCTGCGATCTGAAAAGACGCGCCGCATGTCCGTTAACGCAGGTCTGCCGCCTGCGTGTTTTAACGCATAGTGGAGACCGGATTTAATGAAATCCCCTCCACTATACTGTAACATCTGGACGCTGCGTGTTTGACTACTATAATACTGCCCCCTATGTACAAGAATATAACTACTATAATACTGCTCCTATGTACAAGAATATAACTACTATAATACTGCCCCTATGTACAAGAATATAACTACTATAATACTGCTCCTATGTACAAGAATATAACTACTATAATACTGCCCCTATGTACAAGAATATAACTACTATAATACTGCTCCTATGTACAAGAATATAACTACTATAATACTGCCCCTATGTACAAGAATATAACTACTATAATACTGCCCCTATGTACAAGAATATAACTACTATAATACTGCCTCCTAGCTGTGAGGTTGTGTTTTGTGGATCTCCTCATGTCTGGAGCAAGCCCAGGGAGGGGCCACCCTGGGCGGGGAAGCTCCCCAGGCAAGGCCCAGGCTTCCCGGCCTACACTGGGACAAGCCTCCCAGGCCTCTCCTAATGGGAATGTTAATCCCAGAGCCACTGTCAGAGCAGTGAATGCAGCGAGCCAAAGCTGCAGCAGTTCTGTGAAGGAGGAAAAAGCCGTCAGTAAAGTTTTGGGAGGAAAACCTTCTCCAAGTCCAGCAAAGAAGCAAGAAGGAAAAGTGTCGGTCAGTGAAGGGTTACAGCACAATGTGAAGTCAGGTAACTCCCCAGTCAGCAAGCAGCTCCTGCCGGGTGCACAGATGAGATCAGCCCCAGCTGTGCAGATCACCTCTCCTGCTCCCAGGCAGAGACGGACGTCTTTGGAAAGACAAACCATCCAGGAGAACTTACAGCAGCATGGCAGTATGGCACGGTCAGGACGCACACGGTCGCAATCAGGTGGCAGCGATAAACCTGATGCGGAGCCTGCATCCAGCCAAGGAGCCACAAAACCATCTGTGGTGGAACCGCACAGGACTGTGTTCAGAAGCCCTGGACCCGTGGTGAAGACTAAAGCTGTGGAGCCGGCGCGTGCACCCGAGCTGCAGCTAGCAGATGAGATACCGGGACTGGTCAGAAAACTGGGTGAGTTACAGCAGCAAAAAAAAAGCGCTGCAAATGGAAGTAGACTTTACCTATACCCTAAAGACCACTAATCCTGCCTGTAATGATGCGTATGACCTGAGACTGAACACACTGGGTGTACAGCTGGCTAGTGTTGTGCAGGACATTGAGTCTGTGATGGAGGGCATGGGGCCCCTTGCAGAGACCTACAGGAACCGGGAGCGGTTCGCCTCCTATAAGCAGGGCTGTGCTGTAGAGACCAGGACCCCTGATGCTCAGGACGGGACCCCCCAGCAGCGGACACGGCCAGTGTTACAGGCTGCCCGCTTCTGCTTCCAGGAGGGAAAACAACCGCAGCAGCAAACAGCGAAGTGTGAACAGGAGCATACACTTCAGACTCCAGCAGAGGCACCACAGGTCCCAGAGTGCCCCACACAGGAGCAGGACAGTATATGTGAGACTGTTTGTGCTGATGAGGCTGAGGCAGCTGAGTGTGAACAAGAACATACACTTCAGACTCCTGCTGAGGCACCACAGGTCCCAGAATGCCCCACACAGGAGCAGGACAGTATATGGGGGACTGTTTGTGCTGATGAGGCTGGGGCACAGACTGTGGCTGGTGATGTTGTGCCCATGGGGTCGGGGGTTGGAGGGGTTTCACATTCTGCAATTGACGTGACACTGTCTGATGATAATGATGCTGCTAATGATAATGTGCATGATATGTGTGACTATCCCCTTTACCATCTAGTCCTCAAGGTGTGACAGGCCCCCCTGCTGCAGGCCCTCTCCCTGTCAGTCAACCCAGTGTGACCCGTCAGGTGCCCCCCAGGAATGACTGGAGCCGCGGCGCCCCATCCTTCACTTCCAGCGCCAGGTATACCGGCCAGACATTCAGACGCATTAATGTGGTGCGGTTTAAATACTTAGGTGCCAAGGAGGATCTGCCACAACGCAGGTATGTGGTGAGAGAGCTGCTATGCGGCCAGATGGGGTTTGAGGTTAATCAGATACTGGCGGTGTCTAATCTTCAGGACAGGCAGGGCTATGAGGTCAGCTTCAAGCTCATGTCTGACCTGGACAGATTCTGGGCCAGTTACCCCAAGTTCAGGGATGCTGAGGGCTGGAATAAGTTTATGATGGTTCCTATCTCCAGACCGGACACAGTCACAGTAAATGTCACCTGGAATGAGGCCGTTCCCCCGCAGGACATCGAGGTGTGGCTCCGGAGACACTGTGACCTTGTCTCTGGACTCACCAAGGTCAGAGATGAGGACGGTATCTGGACAATGGGGTGGAAAGCTGTAGTGAAACTGCAGCAGTATAATAACATCACTGCCCACTTACCCAACTCCTTCTTCATTGGGAGGGAGAAGGGAAGATGTTATTATCCCGGGCAGCCCAGAAAGTGTTTCAAATGTGGTGGCAAAGGTCATCTGGCTATCACTTGTACTGTGGTGAAGTGCAATCTGTGTGGGGCAATCGGCCATGTTGCTGCAGACTGCCGGGACGTCAGGTGCAACCTCTGTGGTCAGATGGGCCACGCTCACAGGGACTGTCCAGACGCCTGGCACAACATCTGCAGAGTCTTCCCTGATGAGGATGTGATGGCAGGGGCAGAGGCTCAGGTGGATGAGGATGTGGTGATAGGGGCGCATGGGGAGGAGGATTCAATGTCAGGAGAGATGCTGACCAGTACAGATGCCCACCAGGAGTCCACTCATGTAACACCAGAGCAGGAGGGTGCAGAGGGGAACATGGAGGTCGTCCCTCAGGCCCAGCAGCCTCAGGTAGCCCTCCCTTCACCATCACTGTCTGTATCTGATGACTGGAGTGTTAATCATAACAAAAGAAAGAAAAAGAACACGTCCTCCCGTAAACCTGAGGCAAAATATGACACCGGTCAGAGTGCGAGTAAGAAGGCTCCAAATCCTGCAGGTGTGATGGTCGTGTCCAACAAGTATGGAGTTTTATCTGAGTCCAACGATGATGACTATGAGAAAGAGTTGAGGAAAATTGATGTTGAGGATGACAGGGACATAGAAGACCATCCCCCGCCAAAGCGGAAGCCCTTATCTGTAGACCCTCAGGTAGAGTCTGACATGGACACCAGTGGTGGACAGAACATCTCTAACTCATGATGATGGCTGTTTCTCTGCTCCTTCTATATTGTGTTGTGATGGCGGGGTTCTCATTAACACTGACCTCCAGTAATGTCAATAGTATTAAGGCGAGGAGGACGAGACAAGCGGTGTATGAACATCTCACATATCTGGACACAGATGTTATCTTCCTGCAGGAGACACGACTGACATCTCTGGGGCTTATGAGAGAGGCTGAGAGGGAATGGCGGTCCGGTCCATCTTTCTGGTCGCTGGCTGTGGAGCCTTATGCCGGGGTCGCTGTCCTGTTTAACACCAATGATGTGACTGTGCATAGGATGACGGAGGTGGTCATGGGTAGATGTCTGGTCCTGGAAGTCACTATCCATGGTAGGCGACTCCGGCTTATTAACATCTATGGGCCACAGACGGTGACTGACAGGATCCAGCTGTTTAATGACGTCAAGCCTTACCTCTTCACTTCTCTTCCAGTGGTGATGGCGGGGGACTTTAATGCCATACTGACGTCAGGTGACAGCTCTTCAGGCAGGACAGTGACCAGGGACGGAAAGGTCCTACATAACATCATAACGCAGGCTGGACTGACTGACGTTTTCACACAGGGAGGTCGACAGCCAAAATTCACGTATTCATGTTCCAACAGGTGCAGTAGGATAGATTTTGCTTTTGTGAGTCCTACTGAGGCTGTCGGCACCCTAAGTGAGAAGGTCGTCCCTTACTCTGATCACCTCGCCTTGTGCTTCTGTCTGGGGACCTCTAACCGTCCGGACATTGGTAGAGGGTTGTGGAAGCTCAATTCCAGTCTTCTGGATGATGCCTATGTTCAGAGTCGTGTCCACTCCCTTATCCAGCTTCATCTAGACAGGGTTGACTTCTATGACAACATGACCGACTGGTGGGAGGACGTCAAGGAGGATATCAGATCCCTCTTAAAGAGACTGTCAGTTAATAAAGGGAGGAATAAGTACAGCCAGTACCTAAAGCTGCGCAAAGAATTGGAGTCACTGTATTCGGCGGGTGGGGATGACAAAGTGAAGATCGACCGGCTGAAATCTGAGATAAGGCAGTATCAGTATAGCCGGTATACCTCTCTGGTTCTTGAACGGGATTATGGGTCCTTAGGGGCCCCTGATCCCTTTGAGAATTGCAGGGAGAGGGTGGCCAAAAAAATGGTCACAGGTCTCATTGACTCCCAGGGTGTATTGCAGGATTCACGGGAGGGTATCCTGGAGGTGGTGAGATCTTACTATGCTGACTTGTTTCAGAGGAAAGTTTTGGATAAAGATAAGATGACTCAATTCTTGGAGGCAACTCCAGTGCCTGATACTAATGATCTGGACTTTTCTCCTTTGACAGCAGAATTAACGGTGGAGGAAGTTAAGGAGGCTATTGATAAATTATATCTGAAGAAGGCACCAGGTCCAGATGGTATAACAGCAGAATTCTATAAGAAATTCAGAGACCTCCTGGCTCCAATCCTTGTGGATGTGTATAGAAATTGTCTAGAAAATCACCTGATGCCTCCATCCATGAGAGTGTCCTCATTAATTCTGCTATCTAAAGGTAAAGAGCCGAGCGACATCAAGAACTGGAGGCCGATTGCCCTCTTGAATGTGGACAGGAAGATTCTAGCAAAGATTCTATTTTCTAGATTAGTCTGTTTGTCCCCGGCACTGTTGGCAGGCTCTCAGTTTGGCACAGTAAAAGGGCGGAACATCTCTGGAGCAGTCATCTCGATACGGGAGATGTTTGAGAGATGTAAAGCTCTGCGGTGTGGGAGATATGTTGCTAGTCTGGACCAGGCTAAAGCCTTTGACAGGGTTGATCATGACTATCTGTGGGCCACTTTGTCAAAGTACGGTATTCCGGGACAATTTGTGGATTGGCTGAAGACTTTGTACAGAGAGGCGGTGAGCTTTCCTCTGATTAATGGTTGGCAGGGTGACATTTTTGGAGTTGGGGCGGGGGTGAGGCAGGGTTGCCCACTGAGTCCGCTCCTGTATGTTTTTGCCCTAGACCCGTTTCTGAGGTCACTGCAGGAGTGCAATTTTCAGGGGGTACCGGTCCCCCACTGCCTGCCTCTGAATGTTGTTGCCTATGCGGATGATGTGACGTTGGTGATATCTAATCCTCAAGAGGTGCAGAAGTTATCTGCGTCCATCAGAAACTACTCAGAGGCCTCCGGGTCTCTGGTCAGCCTTGAAAAGAGTCAAGCTCTGTGGACATTAGATGCTGATCCCAGCTTTGATCTGCCGCAGTTTGCCAAAGCCTCCACCCATATTAAGATCCTAGGGGTTAAATTTGGGAGGGATGATAATGCCACGCTAAATTGGGAGGAGAAATTGGAAGCCGGAAATGCAAAGGTTCAGCGATGGAAGAACTGGAGGCTGACCTACAGAGAAAGGGTCAAAATGTTGAAGACTTACCTGGTCCCCGTTTTCTTGTATGTCTCTGTCATTTTCCCTTTGCCAGAATCTTTCTCAGCGAGGCTCTTCAGCCTGTTCTTCCAGCTCTTGTGGGGGAATAGGTTGAACCTAATAAAGAGGGGAATAACGTACCTACGGCGGAGAGAGGGTGGGCTGGATCTGTTGAATCCAAGGGTTTTCTTTGACTCCTTGTTTCTAAAGGTGAATTTTGGGAACATGGACTCAAACAGTAGCTCCCTGTGGGTAAATAGTATCAGGGATTGGATATTGCCTTTTGCAGAATCTTGGGTGCGAGGCGGCAGTCTCAAGAGGAGAAGATGGACAGGTGACCACCTCCCCAGTATCTGGACTACGGTCTGAAGTGTGTTAGGAGGTGGGGACTGGAGAAGTCTTACATTGAGAGTAGTACGAGAAGAGACCTGTATGCTCATGTATGTGGGACTTTCTTCTTCTCTCCACTGGCCCTGAGAGATTGTGTCACCACCACCCTGCAGGAAAGCCTTAGGTTCCTAAACGGGAAACGACTTCCTCCTAAACTGTTTGATGTCACTTGGCTTTCACTGCATAGTCGGCTCTTTGTCAGGGGCAACCTGAAACATCTGAGTGTCTCTGATCGGAATTGTCCGCTTGGTTGTCAGCAGGAGGAGACTATGGAGCACTTTATATGTGATTGCTGGGGAGGGAGGAAGATCTAGGAGGAAGTGTCAGCTAATCTAAAGATCCCCAGACTGCGGACCCTAAAGTACCCTGACATAATCTATGGTGTCCCCTCCACTGTTAGTAACATCGACAGAGAGACGATGTACATCATAATCAGTGTCATCAAATACTATCACTGGCACATGAGAACCCGGGTGTCACTGCACAATGAGCCGTTCGATCACACCGCTGCAGCCAATCAGGTTTTGTCAGAACTCCGGTGGATAAAATCACTAGAAGTTGGAAGGAGTCTGAGAAACATTAAGCTATGGAGGAACGTAAATTTCAGTTAGGAAATATGATGATTTTGTTTAATTTTCTTCTCTTCCTTCCCAGGTGTGGACTTTAATTTATTTATGAATATGATATGATTATTTAATGCTTGTGTATATATAACCTAGTAGTGATTTTGGATGTTTTGTAATCCTGATGAATTTATGTATTATTTTAAATTATTAGTTGTTAAAATAACTAAATCTGCCCCTATGTACAAGAATATAACTACTATAATACTGCCCCTATGTACAAGAATATAACTACTATAATACTGACCCTATGTACAAGAATATAACTACTATAATACTGCACCTATGTACAAGAATATAACTACTATAATACTGACCCTATGTACAAGAATATAACTACTATAATACTGACCTATGTACAAGAATATAACTACTATAATACTGCTCCTATGTACAAGAATATAACTACTATAATACTGCCCCTATGTACAAGAATATAACTACTATAATACTGCCCTATTACAAGAATATAACTACTATAATACTGCCCTATGTACAAGAATATAACTACTATAATACTGCCCCTATGTACAAGAATATAACTACTATAATACTGCCCTATGTACAAGAATATAACTACTATAATACTGCCCCTATGTACAAGAATATAACTACTATAATACTGCCCCTATGTACAAGAATATAACTACTATAATACTGCCCCTATGTACAAGAATATAACTACTATAATACTGCCCCTATGTACAAGAATATAACTACTATAATACTGCCCTATGTACAAGAATATAACTACTATAATACTGCTCCTATGTACAAGAATATAACTACTATAATACTGCTCCTATGTACAAGAATATAACTACTATAATACTGCTCCTATGTACAAGAATATAACTACTATAATACTGCTCCTATGTACAAGAATATAACTACTATAATACTGCTCCTATGTACAAGAATATAACTACTATAATACTGCTCCTATGTACAAGAATATAACTACTATAATACTGCCCTATGTACAAGAATATAACTACTATAATACTGCTCCTATGTACAAGAATATAACTACTATAATACTGCTCCTATGTACAAGAATATAACTACTATAATACTGCTCCTATGTACAAGAATATAACTACTATAATACTGCTCCTATGTCAAGAATATAACTACTATAATACTGCTCCTATGTACAAGAATATAACTACTATAATACTGCTCCTATGTACAAGAATATAACTACTATAATACTGCTCCTATGTACAAGAATATAACTACTATAATACTGCTCCTATGTGCAAGAATATAACTACTATAATACTGCTCCTATGTACAAGAATATAACTACTATAATACTGCTCCTATGTACAAGAATATAACTACTATAATACTGCTCCTATGTCAAGATATAAACAAAACTGCTCTATGTCAAGAATATAACTACTATAATACTGCTCCTATGTACAAGAATATAACTACTATAATACTGCTCCTATGTGCAAGAATATAACTACTATAATACTGCCCCTATGTACAAGAATATAACTACTATAATACTGCCCCTATGTACAAGAATATAACTACTATAATACTGCCCCTATGTACAAGAATATAACTACTATAATACAGCTCCTATGTACAAGAATATAACTACTATAATACTGCTCCTATATACAAGAATATAACTACTATAATACTGCCCCTATGTACAAGAATATAACTACTATAATACTGCTCCTATGTGCAAGAATATAACTACTATAATACTGCTCCTATGTACAAGAATATAACTACTATAATACTGCTCCTATGTACAAGAATATAACTACTATAATACTGCTCCTATGTACAAGAATATAACTACTATAATACTGCTCCTATGTGCAAGAATATAACTACTATAATACTGCCTCCTAGCTGAGAGGTTGTGTGTTTGTAGCTCTCCTGATGTCTGGAGCAAGCCCAGGGAGGGGCCACCCTGGGCGGGGAAGCTCCCCAGGCAAGGCCCAGGCTTCTCGGCCTACACTGGGACAAGCCTCCCAGGCCTCTCCTAATGGGAATGTTAATCCCAGAGCCACTGTCAGAGCAGTGAATGCAGCGAGCCAAAGCTGCAGCAGTTCTGTGAAGGAGGAAAAAGCCGTCAGTAAAGTTTTGGGAGGAAAACCTTCTCCAAGTCCAGCAAAGAAGCAAGAAGGAAAAGTGTCGGTCAGCGATGGGTTACAGCACAATGTGAAGTCAGGTAATCCCCAGTCAGCAAGCAGCTCCTGCCAGGTGCACAGGTGAGATCAGTCCCAGCTGTGCCGATCACCTCTCCTGCTCCTAGGCAGAGACGGACGTCTTTGGAAAGACAAACCATCCAGGAGAACTTACAGCAGCATGGCAGTATGGCGCGGTCAGGACGCACACGGTCGCAGTCAGGTGGCAGCAGTAAAAGTGCTGTGGAGCCTGGAGCCATGAAACCAGCGGTGGTGAAAATTAAGGAGACGTCTGGGTTCAAGCAGCCGGGGACATCGCTGAATGCAGGATCCCAGGAGGAGACGCCACGTGCACCTGAGCTTCAGCTCGCAGAGGAGATACCAGGACTGGTCAAGAAGTTCGGTGAGTTACAGCAGCAGAAAGACACACTACAGATGCAGATAGACACTTGCTATAAGCTAAAGGCTATTAATCCCGGGAGTCATGATTTTTATGATGAGACTCTGAACACACTGGGTGTATTGCTGGCAAAAGTGGTGAGGGACATGGACTGCGTCCTAGAGAGGATGGGGCCCCTGGCGGAGACTTATAGGAACCAGGAACTGTTTAATTCACAGAAGCAGAACTCTGCAGGTTCCAGGTCAGACATTGTCCCAGGTGAACCCCAGAAGCAGGTGCGGACAGTGCTGCAGCCTGCAAGTTTCTGCTTCCAAAAGGGGCAAATGCCGCACCAGCAGCAGCCTGTAGTACAGACCCCAGCAGACGTACCACAAGTTTCAGAATGCCCAGCACAACAGCCTGCAGCAGATTCCAAGCAGCAGCATGAAGGGCACATTCCAGTAGAGGTACAACAAGTCGCAGAATGCCCAGTACAGCCGCCTGCAGCAGATTCCAAACAGCAGCATGGACATTTTTCAGCAGAGGGACTACAAGTCTCAGAATGCCAAGCACCACAGTTGGGCAGTGGACATGTGCCGGTAGTTCCTGATGGTGCCCAGCAGGGCTCTGATGCTGGGGATAACCGCGCTGTATCTGAGGGGTCGGGGGTTTGGGGGAGCACAGTATCTTTGCTGGACGCTGCGCAGTCTGATAGTGACATTGATGTTGATGATAACAATGTTCATGATGATGTCTGTGATTTCCCCCCTTTAATTCCGAGCACACAAGGTGTAGCAGCCCCCCCTGCTGCAGACCCTCACCCCGTCAGTCAGCCTAGTGTGACCCCGCAGGTCCCCCCCAGTAATGCCTGGAGTCGTGGCGCTCCGTCCTTCACCTCTGGTGCCAATTATACCGGCCAGGCGTTTAAACAGAGAAACGTCGTGCGTTTCCGGCACACAGGTGCCAAGGAGGATCTGCCAGATAGAAGGTTTGTGGTCATGGAGCTCTTGTGTTCGCCAGATGGGGTTTGCGCCAGTCAGCATCTTGGCGGTGATTAATCTTCCAGACAGGCAGGGCTATGACGTCAGCTTTAAGCTCATGAGTGACCTGGACAGGTTTTGGTCTAATTTCCCCAAGTTTAGAGACACTGAGGGCTGGAGTAAGTTCAGCTTTATTCCTATCTCTAAGCCAGATACCGTTACGGTAAATCTCATCTTCTGGAATGAGTCTGTTCCCCCGCAGGACATTGTGGTGTGGCTCCGGAGGCATTGTGACCTGGTCTCTGACCTCACCAAAAGCAGAGACAATGATGGTATCTGGACGGGAGGGTGGAGGGTTTTGGTGAAACTGCGCCAGTGCGATAATATCACTGCCCACTTACCCAACTCCTTCTTTATTGGGAGGGAGAGGGGTGTGTGTTTCTATCCTGGGCAGCCTCGTAAGTGCTTCAAATGTGGCAAGGCGGGTCACCTGGCGAATACGTGTACTGTGGTGAAGTGCAACCTGTGTGGGGAGGTCGGCCATGTGGCTGCAGACTGCCAGAACATCAGGTGCAACCTCTGTGGGAAGATCGGTCACCCTCACAGGGACTGTCCTGACGCCTGGCACAATATCTGTAAGGACTATCCTGATGAGGATTTGGTGGCAGGGGCAGAGATTCTGGAGGAGGCAGCTTTACTGTCAGGGGAATTACTGTCCAGACCGGAGGCCCACCAGGGGTCTACTCAGGTGACACCAGAGCAGCAGGGTTCAGAGGGTGCACAGGGAGTATGGAGGTTGTCTCTCAGGGGCAGCAGTCACAGGGAAGCATTACTTCAGTACTACCATCTGTGTCTCAGACTAAAAGGAAGAAAAAGGACAAGACCTCCCGTAAACCTGAGAAGAGTATGACACTGGCCAAGGAGCCAGGAAGAAGGTCCAGAGTTCTGCAGGTGTAATGGACTTATCTAATAGGTTTGGTGTTCTGTCTGAGTCTGACGGTGATTTTGAGGATGACCTTAGAAGAATTGACGCAGAGTTTGATAGGGACGTAGAGGACTGTCCTCCGCCCAAGCGGAAGCATTACCTGAGGGCTCTCGGGTAGAGTCTGAAATGGAGACCGGCGGTGACCAGAATAACTCCGACCAGATCTGTGACGCGTCAACTAAATAATGTCCGACCCCAGATAGATAAAATCATTAGGAAATGTTAAGTTACGGAAGGATGTGTCACTGGGTTGAAATATGATGTTTTTGTTTTTTTTTTTTTTTTTTTCTTCCAACCAGGTGTATGGACTCTTTAAGATAATTTTATATGTATAATCCGGATATGTAATGAATGTACAATCCAAGTGAATTTATTTTTGTATTACCGGAGGAATGTCAGTATATTTGTATTTGTTTGGTTTTTACAATAAAAATTGCCCCTATGTACAAGAATATAACTACTATAATACTGCCCCTATGTACAAGAATATAACTACTATAATACTGCTCCTATGTACAAGAATATAACTACTATAATACTGCCCCTATGTACAAGAATATAACTACTATAATACTGCTCCTATGTACAAGAATATAACTACTATAATACTGCCCCTATGTACAAGAATATAACTACTATAATACTGCTCCTATGTACAAGAATATAACTACTATAATACTGCCCCTATGTACAAGAATATAACTACTATAATACTGCCTCCTATGTACAAGAATATAACTACTATAATACTGCCCCTATGTACAAGAATATAACTACTATAATACTGCCTCCTATATACAAGAATATAACTACTATAATACTGCTCCTATATACAAGAATATAACTACTATAATACTGCCCCCTATGTACAAGAATATAACTACTATAATACTGCCCTTATGTACAAGAATATAACTACTATAATACTGCCTCCTATATACAAGAATATAACTACTATAATACTGCTCCTATATACAAGAATATAACTACTATAATACTGCCCCCTATGTACAAGAATATACTACTATAATACTGCCCCTTATGTACAAGAATATAACTACTATAATACTGCCCCTATGTACAAGAATATAACTACTATAATACTGCTCCTATATACAAGAATATAACTACTATAATACTGCTCCTATATACAAGAATATAACTACTATAATACTGCTCCTATGTACAAGAATATAACTACTATAATACTGCCCCTTATGTACAAGAATATAACTACTATAATACTGCTCCTATATACAAGAATATAACTACTATAATACTGCTCCCTATGTACAAGAATATAACTACTATAATACTGCCCCCTATGTACAAGAATATAACTACTATAATACTGCTCCAATGTACAAGAATATAACTACTATAATACTGCTCCAATGTACAAGAATATAACTACTATAAGGGTATGGTTCCACGTTCCGGAACCACAGCGCTTTGGACGGAGCGGAAACCCCGCTCCGCCCAAAGCCCTGCCGCCTTCTGAACGCGCGGTGAATCCGGATGTGTCCATTGAACACATCCGGAATCACCGCAGCGCTACATAGGACTGTGTTATTTACCTTGCGGCGACGGAGCGGCAACGCAAGGTAAAAGGACATGCTGCGATCTGAAAAGACGCGCCGCATGTCCGTTAACGCAGGTCTGCCGCCTGCGTGTTTTAACGCATAGTGGAGACCGGATTTAATGAAATCCCCTCCACTATACTGTAACATCTGGACGCTGCGTGTTTGACTACTATAATACTGCCCCCTATGTACAAGAATATAACTACTATAATACTGCTCCTATGTACAAGAATATAACTACTATAATACTGCCCCTATGTACAAGAATATAACTACTATAATACTGCTCCTATGTACAAGAATATAACTACTATAATACTGCCCCTATGTACAAGAATATAACTACTATAATACTGCTCCTATGTACAAGAATATAACTACTATAATACTGCCCCTATGTACAAGAATATAACTACTATAATACTGCCCCTATGTACAAGAATATAACTACTATAATACTGCTCCTATGTACAAGAAATATAACTACTATAATACTGCCCCTATGTACAAGAATATAACTACTATAATACTGCCCCTATGTACAAGAATATAACTACTATAATACTGCCCCTATGTACAAGAATATAACTACTATAACACTGAACCTATGTACAAGAATATAACTACTATAATACTGCTCCTATGTACAAGAATATAACTACTATAATACTGAACCTATGTACAAGAATATAACTACTATAATACTGCTCCTATGTACAAGAATATAACTACTATAATACTGCCCCTATGTACAAGAATATAACTACTATAATACTGCCCCTATATACAAGAATATAACTACTATAATACTGCTCCTATTTACAAGAATATAACTACTATAATACTGCCCCTATGTACAAGAATATAACTACTATAATACTGCCCCTATGTACAAGAATATAACTACTATAATACTGCTCCTATGTACAAGAATATAACTACTATAATACTGCCCCTATGTACAAGAATATAACTACTATAATACTGCCCCTATGTACAAAATATAACTACTATAATACTGCCCCTATGTACAAGAATATAACTACTATAATACTGCCCCTATGTACAAGAATATAACTACTATAATACTGCCCCTATGTACAAGAATATAACTACTATAATACTGCTCCTATGTACAAGAATATAACTACTATAATACTGCTCCTATGTGCAAGAATATAACTACTATAATACTGCTCCTATGTACAAGAATATAACTGCTATAATACTGCTCCTATGTACAAGAATATAACTACTATAATACTGCTCCTATGTGCAAGAATATAACTACTATAATACTGCCCCTATGTACAAGAATATAACTACTATAATACTGCCCCTATGTACAAGAATATAACTACTATAATACTGCCCCTATGTACAAGAATATAACTACTATAATACAGCTCCTATGTACAAGAATATAACTACTATAATACTGCTCCTATGTACAAGAATATAACTACTATAATACTGCTCCTATGTGCAAGAATATAACTACTATAATACTGCTCCTATGTACAAGAATATAACTGCTACAATACTGCTCCTATGTACAAGAATATAACTACTATAATACTGCTCCTATGTGCAAGAATATAACTACTATAATACTGCCCCTATGTACAAGAATATAACTACTATAATACTGCCCCTATGTACAAGAATATAACTACTATAATACTGCCCCTATGTACAAGAATATAACTACTATAATACAGCTCCTATGTACAAGAATATAACTACTATAATACTGCTCCTATATACAAGAATATAACTACTATAATACTGCCCCTATGTACAAGAATATAACTACTATAATACTGCTCCTATGTACAAGAATATAACTACTATAATACTGCTCCTATGTACAAGAATATAACTACTATAATACTGCTCCTATATACAAGAATATAACTACTATAATACTGCTCCTATGTGCAAGAATATAACTACTATAATACTGCTCCTATGTACAAGAATATAACTACTATAATACTGCTCCTATGTACAAGAATAAACTACTATAATACTGCTCCTATGTGCAAGAATATAACTACTATAATACTGCCCCTATGTACAAGAATATAACTACTATAATACTGCTCCTATGTACAAGAATAACTACTATAATACTGCCCCTATGTACAAGAATATAACTACTATAATACTGCCCCTATGTACAAGAATATAACTACTATAATACAGCTCCTATGTACAAGATATATAACTACTATAATACTGCTCCTATATACAAGAATATAACTACTATAATACTGCTCCTATGTACAAGAATATAACTACTATAATACTGCTCCTATGTACAAGAATATAACTACTATAATACTGCTCCTATGTACAAGAATATAACTACTATAATACTGCTCCTATGTACAAGAATATAACTACTATAATACTGCTCCTATATACAAGAATATAACTACTATAATACTGCTCCTATATACAAGAATATAACTACTATAATACTGCTCCTATTATCAAGAATATAATTACTATAATACTGCTCCTATGTACAAGAATATAACTACTATAATACTGCTCCTATGTATAAGAATATAACTACTATAATACTGCCCCTATGTACAAGAATATAACTACTATAATCCTGCCCCTATGTATAATAAGAATATAATATAATGTTATGCACTCTATAACATTTACATGTTATATGTTGGTTTGGGGATTCTTTCATGGACTCATGTGATATCTGTGATATTATCACTACTCTTTTATGTGCAGCCTTTTCTTTTATTACTGGCTCGCTCTCCCTGTACAATAAAGCAGAGGTCATTATTATGGAAATAAGATGCATTGCGGCAGCGGTGAGGGTTGCGCTGGTCGCGGTCACCGGGGGCAGATGTGGCCATGGACTTTGCCCAGGGAGCTCATTAGGTCATGCCTGTTCTGCGGGTGGTTATTTGTGGCCAGATGTCCTGTTGTCACCGAGACGCATTTGTTGCCCTGAGATAAACAGAATATGAGATTTGGACTCCTGCATGTCGTTACGGTTCTGTATTTTTAGACTTTCAGCTGTAATATATAGTAGCAGTATGCTGCCGATACCGAGGTCAGAAAAGATATAAATTTACCATAATGTAACATTTGAAGAATTTGGCGCTGTGAAGCCAGTAAAGCTCCCGGAGCAGATGTTGGGGCCCAGGTCTTCACACGCTGGTGATTGTAGTGTATGCCAGGGCTGCTAGCGCGTGCCAGCTGTGCTCTTATTATTCCCACCATCATTTACTTCAGCCTGGATTACATCCCATAAACTAGGTTTCATCTCGGTCACAACACTCCTGCGCATCTCCCACTGATTTATAGGACAGATGCCGAAAACTCTTCATGATCAACTCTTCCTCTAATTGCTACATTTCATAGGCAGCGAACGTGGTCGGAATTCAGGAAATTGGGTAATTAAATGACGCTCTATGTGACTGGATACAGAATACTTATTTGTGACGGAGCCCGATCCTGGAGTCATGGTGGACCTCGGTCTCCCGGGTTAGGAAGACTAGAAAACAATGGACAATTGTTAGAAGTTATAGAATTGATTTACAGGACCCACGTCAGTAGTCCATGGATACCGAATGGAGGTCCTGCGAAACTAGCATGCTACCTCCAGAATTCCACTTGCTTCTACTAGGAAATCCAAAGACGAAGATCCAGCACAGTCAAGAAATGGTAAACTTTATTTTCCAATTAAACATGGCAGTGGAAGGATGGCAGGTAAAAAATCTTTGTGGAAAAGAAAGTCCCTCATTGAACTATAATAAATGACGCCTTTAGTGGCAAATGCCACTTGGTCATAAACCAGAATCAGAAGCGGTGCCGGCGTTTCCTGTAGGTAGGAGGTGGCTGATACGGCTCCTTGTGTGGTATTCAAAGACAACTGACGTGGCCGATGGATCAGGATACTGTAAATCGATTTGTTCCGTTCCAGCAGTCATCCTTTGAAAGTCCACATATATTAGAAAGGAGTTTTGTGGATAGGATTTCCGCGCTGCTGAATGAAGAGTTCAATCCAGGAGTTGGTAGATAAAGGATATTCGTGGTTTATTCAACGCGTTTCGAAGTTTCCATCACTTTTTCATCAGGAAGTAACCACATGTAAAGACACATGGTTACATCCTGATAAAGACGTGGTGGAAACTGGATTGACGTCTTCATTCTTTCAGGAGCGCGGAAATCCTATCCACAAAACTCCTCTCTAATATAGACACTGTTGGTCACTTGGTGACCCGTGGATCTGCTGCAGGTGATAACTACGCCTAAAAACACAAACCCCGGCTATATCAGATTAGCATAATCTGATAAGACACGTGTAGAGTATATTGGATAAGACCCTATTTGTGCTATTTTCTCCACAGCTTTTATAAAGTCCACTCGGTGGAAGTCGGTGGAAGACCTATGGGCTCGCTCAAACTTCAGGTGATATAGAACTTCTCTTTTGCAGCTGAGAATATTCCTCAACTCCTTGTAAGCCTTTTTGACTTTTTGGCACGCTACTTGCTCTCTTTGTGGGTTATTTGCTCATGTAGAGAAAAAAAAAAAATGTAGAAACTGTGTTTTCATAGACTAGGCTGAACAAACCAGAGAAAATAAGAATAAAGACCCACCAATCATCCAGCTATTTAAAAGGGGTTATTTCAACATGATAAATGTTTAAAATTGAAAAATGCATATAAAATCTAACCATTTTGCAATATACTTTTTTTTTTTTTTTTTTAAATCTTCTCTTGTCAAGGACAGAAGAATTTTTAATTCCGTAGTTTATTCCTCATCTAGTTTATCAGCGACCTCTGCAGTCCATCAGTGACCTCTGCAGTCCATCAGTGATGGTGGGCGCATCTACTATTCAAGAAATGAAGGACTGTCAAGCTGTTTGCTATGGTGCTTGTAAGCTCTGCTTTGTAGCGGTCAGGATCGGAGGGTCCAGCTACTTTTTCAGCACCACTGGGCGTCTCCGAATCTACAGGGCAAAGTTGCATTATGTATCAGCATCAAAAAGCACACAGTTTGGACAAGCGGCACAACCATGCTGTCAGCCTGAGCTACCGATCTTCCCAAGTGCAATGTCCCCTGGCAAGCAATAAGTCAGGACACAAGCGAGACGTCCATCTCTGAAGACTGACCTTCATAACTCCCCCTTAAGGCAGGTGCTTGCTACCTTTATGTGTTGCGGATTTTATCATGTCAGAACATAGGTTCTCTGGACAACCCTCACATCCTCTGATGGACCATTGCAACCTTTTTTGCCATGGGCAAGAGATCACGTCATTAATCGGGACAAAGCCAGTACTGAAACACTGTCTCAGAGTAATATTGCATTATCTTAATTAAAGGCAACCCCTGACAACATGCCCAAGATATATCATCAACTGTATATTTAATGTCATTTGGGTCCCCCTATATGACTCTTAACAGGAAGCCATACTTCAGCAGTCTTGGATGGCCATCCATCTAACCAGCCGACATGTAATGATTCATTTTCCTCACAGTGGTTACCTGACTGAAATGAGTTGATATTTGGACAGGGTTGTCACTCATGAGACAATCCCTTTAAATCATAAAAATTTTTGTAATAATTGAGTAATACATATAAAGACATGAAACCTTCTCAGGTGTGTATTTAGAGCAATACACTAAAATGCAAAACATGGAAGAGAGGGAGGAGGGGGATGCAGCTGCAGTCTTACCACTCATTATTTCAGTGCAGGAGGCGGGGAATTAATCAGATAGTCTCAGAACACAGAGTTCAGCTCTTACATCACACCAGGAGCCACAGATTGAATCTCCTGCCAGAAACATTCAGATTGTGTTGACCTTGAGCAGAAATGAAGCACAAGGGCTTATGAGATAGATACATTCCGTGCGCAGCCTTTTGGAACACGCCAGTGCAATCATATTAAAGGGACCCTGTCAAAGTTCTCCCTGTATAAACTATATCCACCACCTTTCAGTCGTCAATTGCAGGGAAACTGTGCAGTTTTGTACCCGACAGGACCCAACATTGCTATGGATCATGACAAGTTTCCATGCTTTCCCCCAACAAATTATCGATTCGGAAATTGACCTTCCATTAGAGACACTTCAGATCTTCTTCACCCTTTATGCCAACATGTAAAGTAATGAAGAGATCATGCTGAACTTTACAGCTTCTGGGGTTTGACCAGTCGTAGGGAATAATTGAGGAAGGTGGTTTTAGGCGTTGATGGGTAGCGATGGTGCTGAAGGTAGAGGGTTGGCTTGGCCTTTGTGTGGTGGTGATGAGGTCAATGGTATTCATTGGGTGATGGAGAAGGACAGTTCATTGGAGACCAATAACCGTACAGTTAATATACATTTTATATTCCCATAGTAAGCTATGAGCGGGACTGTGCCGTAATACACGGCCTCCACTGTGCCGCCAACCCTTGGATGATAACCGTGTGCGGCACGTGGCATTCAGAGTCGAAGATGGTGGTGGTTGGCACAATTATCCCTTTTGGTGGAAGTAGAAGTTCAGGCTATATACCTATAGCTGGCACCAGAGAGACAGCTTTTTCCTTAGGAGGAGAGCTAATTTGCATACTTTTTCCCAGGGAGCATTGCCAGTCCCTACCCAAGCTGAATCAATTCCACTCTAGATCGTGTCTAGATCACGTGAGGTCATTATTGCCCTCTACCCCTCTTTGGTCAGACCTCATCTGGAATACTGTGTCCAGTTTTGGGCACCACATTTTAAAAAAGACATCAACAAACTGGAGCAAGTTCAGAGAAGAGCCACCAGAATGGTGACCGGTCTGCAAACCATGACCTATGAGGAACGGTTGCAGGATTTGGGAATGTTTAGCTTGCAAAAAAGAAGACTGAGAGGAGACTTAATAGCTGTCTACAAATATCTCAAGGGCTGTCACATTGTAGAAGGATCATCTTTATTCTCATTTGCACAAGGAAAGACTAGAAGCAATGGGATGAAACTGAATGGGAGGAGACACAGATTAGATATTAGAAAAAACTTTTTGACAGTTAGGGTGATCAATGAGTGGAACAGGCTGCCACAAGAGGTGGTGAGTTCTCCTTCAATGGAAGTCTTCAAACAGAGGCTGGACAGACATCTGTCTGGGATGATTTAGAGAATCCTGCTTTGAGCAGGGGGTTGGACCAGAAGGCCCAGGAGGTCCCTTCCAACTCTACCATTCTATGATTCTATGATTCACTCAAGATTTGGTGGAAGATAAAAGGCTTGATGTTCCATGCCTGGAAGGTGTAAAAGTGTATTTTATTTTTTCTATGGGGGAAATAATTCTTCAGGGTGTAGCGCCTACATAGGATGTGCCTCCTGGAAGTTTTGAAGGTGGAGGACCCTTGTTTCCCATTTATTGGGGAGCAAACGTTGACTGAGGCTCTTGGTGGAAACTGGGCTTCCAACCCAAAAGGAAGAAAGCTTTCCAAGCTTTGGTGAAATAAGGCCACCGATTACTGCCACCTGCTATGGCCTGCTGGTGGGAGGCTTGAGAAAGGTTTTTTGGGTAATCTTCTCCTTTCGGAGAGGGCTAAAGAAAAACTGCGTTCTTGCAGACTTCTTTAGTACTTGGCAAAGATGATCACATTTTGGGGCTTTCAATCTAAAATGGATCTGGTAGGGACTGGTAACTGATTACCATAAGAGAACACAAGAGGAACATTTTTCAATGCTACCAACGCTTTTAATATTTGACTCAGCCAAGTGAAGAACCGCAGTGGATTGAACCTCATGCAAAATAAACTCAATCCCACATCATAAAAGAAAATGATGGCATTTGGCACGGCATCGGGGGAGAGTTAATGGAGTACACTGAGCGCTAAGGACGGCTGTAATTTAACTTTTTAAGGGAAACAGTTCTCCGGCGCGAATTTCCCTTATGAAATATCATCCAAACTTTATAACAGTAATAACTCTCGGGGACTATGAGGCCGTTCATCTAGCGAGCTGCCAAGAACATTATAGGTGGAGGCTCGATGTGATGTTGATCGCTGCAACGTTTATCAAATTATTGGAGTAATTATTCAATTTGGACTCTTCAGGGGATGAAGTTCTGTAGCTCGGAGTCGATTTAAGCAAACATTGTATTTCCTTATTGTATTAACTTCGCAATTTGTGACCGGACCATTATTTCTTACCTCTTTTAATACAAGGTGAAAAACGGGAGCTGAAAGGAAGTGGGTTACAATTTAACAGGTGGATAGTAAAGTTATTATGATGCCATATAAAATAAATTGTACCCAACAAAGATTTAGAGGGGTGGTCCTGCTGGGAATTGCTTTACTATGTTAGCACCTGCCAGCTAGATACTGATGTAGCAAAGCTTAAATTAATGATTGGCGTTCCACCAGGGTTCCGCTAATGTGCCGATCGTTCTAATGCAAAGTGCTCAACATTGCGCTGGGCTGGCTAAAAGAAAAGCTGCAAATGCCGGCAGGTAGGGACAGTTTGTAGGGCTTCTGTCTGGCGTCCAAGGAATACTTAGGTTGCCGCTGGATGAAGTTTCGGTGACTCGATTTGCTCATCTCTAATTACTTGCTCCAACATGTATCACAGGAGACCTTGTTCTCCCTCTCTTTGTGAAGACATCATGTTCCACTATGCCAGCTTGACAGTCTTCTTAAGGAAACACTTTACCCCTTAGATCTCCCATTGAAGGTCTCTTCCTTTGCACTGAAGAGGGGCAAGAACTCTGAAACAGGGGTCTGCAAATGAGATCTTTCCCTTTTTTGTAGTGGATTCCGACTTTATATCCCACGTCATGTGAGAAGGCTATTTATATATTTATAGGCTCAACATTGACTTCTAACATTGCTACTTTGAATAGGGGGTTCAAGAGACCCCTCTCTCTCTCTGTAAAGAGGTTATATTTCCCTACGCCAGCTTGGCAGTTTTCTTAAGGAGAAACTTTACCCCTTAGACCTCCCAATGAAGTTATCCTACTCTCACTGAAGAGGGGCAAAGACCCTGAAACAGGTGTCTGCAAGTGCAGGTCTTTCACTGTTCACAGGTGAGATAGCTCTTTAAAGGGTCAACATTAACTTCTAATATTGCTACTTTCAACAGGGGGCACTAGAGACCCTGGTCTCTTCCTCTGTGAAGAGCCTAATTTCATATAGCCACTACTAATTAATTTATGTCTTCTCCGAATTGGAAAAGTAGGTCGAAAGCAAAGGACACCCCTCTTTGACAGCTACAAACTCTAACAGAGAAGAGAATATAGACATGAGTATTTTTATGGGACAACCCCTTTAAAGTGACCCTCCTAAAGAGAAGGTGCCCATCCAAGCCCCAAAGTTGTAGTCACTTAGTATATAATGCCCTGGAAGTCTCCATGCACGTCACACAACACCTTGGCTACTTTTATAACCCCTGAGCAATGGTTGACATTAGATATCCAGGAACCTATATATTAAAGAACTCCTCTTCTATAAAGAATTTAAAGGCTTTCTCCATTTTGGTCCAATCCTTACTTGTTATAAGGGTCCATCACAAGAGCGCCACTGGCCCAGGAGGTAAGTATACACTGTTTTTAGTTTCCGCACCAGGTTGCATCTATTAAAAATGTTTTTTTATCATAGTGGACAACCTCTAATTCATAATGTTGCAATACGGGATACGAAAATGATTTTCTTAACTCAGAAAACCCCTTTAAGCGGCTCGATCTCCATAGTTTGGGAAAAGGACCTTTGACAATCACATTGATTTTTCATCTGTCATCTAAAAATGTCACTTCTGTGACCGGTTAATAATTCCATCAAATCCGTAATTAATTTTGATAAACGACATTATAAAAACAAACGTCCCCGACGCGCGCTCACACGACATTTCGTTAAACACAATAATTCATTGTCGATGGTTTGTAGACACGCTGATAAATTAGTCAATGTATTTTTACTTCTCGACACAAAGAAAGAAAAAAATAAGAAAAAAATCAAGTGAACATAATTACTTGTTTGATGTAACATTTGTGTAATTAGAGGCAAACACTCGGCGGAGCGCACGACGCATGAATGAACCAGTCACTGCCATTAAAAAATTACCGTACAATATGAAGTCCCGTAAATGTCAGGTGCGATTCAGTGACTATTCTGACCTGTGTAATTAAAGCTCCTGATATATTCAGAGCTGACATTTCAGCTGAGAAACGTCTCCGTGCAAAGAAAATTCTACACAGAAAAGAATGGTATGAAAAAGAAAATATGGAACATTCCCCGGCAGCGGAAAGTATGAGGAAGGAGCAGCCCGGAGCCGGATCTGGGCACCTAGGACGGATCCGCAGGCAGATGAACATCGAGGGATACATCCAGAGATTATCATTTAAAAGGTAAAGCCCCCAGATCGCACATATCTGCCACCGCTCTACAAGTCTGGCACCCATCATGATGTCATTCATAGACATGTGAGTAGCACAACACCAGGGTTATGGGGTACTCGGCACCGAGCCCGTTGAAGTCTATGGGGAATGTCACAAGTAGCACAGCTCGGTCCGTTGCCCTGGGCGCTCATACAAAGGGGGATATTTACAGGGGATAATAATAATTGTTCGTGACGCCACCTGTGGTTTCTGATCGCATTGACCAGCGCTGCAAATGGATCTTCTGAGGGGATGTTACAGGGCAGCAAGATGTTATGTCTCCCACAGGTGAGACAGTTCCCTCAAAGTCTATGGTGATGCAGGGTGCAGGTAATAAGTCAGTCACACACAAGCCAGTCTCTTTCCATACCTTTACTGATGAAGGTTGCAGGTATGTCCCGGGAAGCTGCTCAGGGTGGAGTATGTACATCCAGGTAGTCGACAAGTAGGTTTAAGGCCTCCTTTCCCTTTAAAGTGTATGAGTCCTAACCTGCGTGAAGTCAGGTTTAACTCTAAACAAGACAGCTTCGCCCGGCCAACATTGTGGTGGAAGTCTTCTTCTGGAAAGAACTAAGTTTATCTGGCTGCGCACGCCCGACTCCTGTTCTCCCTGACCCCAGTTACGTATCGGCACTTAGGGCTACCCTCTGTGACTTGAAGTCCAGCAGGGATGCCGGTGTTTCTCTCACTAGCCGTGAAGGATCTAGCAATACTTCGGACCCGGTGTCCGGTTAAGTCGAGTGCAGGTGCTCTGTCACCGAAGTCACTCCTTCCTTGGTCACCACTTGCCCGTCGCCCTACTTTCACCCTTAACATAAGCACGGGGTAGCAGTAGGTGTAGTAGTCATCAGCTTCCTTCCTTCTAAAGCTCGCTGACTGATTCTCAGTTAACTCGATGTTCTGCCAACTGTAGTCCCCTTCCTTCTGTTCCTTCAAAGACTCTGTCCAGAGCAGCTCTCAGGACCTTTCGTCAGACTGAATACACGCTCGCTCCGAGAGTCACTTTCCGCATTCGTTGGGAACTAACAGTCTAGGTGCTCCAAGATATCAGCTTGCAATCTTTCCTCCTCTGTCTTGTCTGACAGGAAATCTCCACACGTCTCTAGCTCAGACTGAGCTACGAATCACTTCAGACTCCCTCCAACTGAACTGACTTGTTCTCTCCTGCTACGTCTCCCACAACTCCTTAAATACTCTAAAGGAGCTCCCTCTTCTGGCAATCTAGGGAAATGTGGGTGTGAATGAATATCAGGTTTTGCAATTACCTTTCAGTACATACTCCTGGAAACATGTGTACCAAGCGCAGCTGGGCCACACACATGGAAGTAAACGGCGGGAGCCAAGATCACGGCAGCTCCCACGTCCATACTGGACCTAACATATAATGTTGGGCACAGAAACAGCGGCGACCCTCTCTCACTAAGGCTGTGTTCACATATACATCACATCGTTCCTGTCTAGGTTCTGGCATAGTCACATAGGTTATAGTCATTAGGGTCCATAGTAATAGATCATCCCAACTTAGGTCTCTAATATATTGCCAATAGGAACAGAGTCCATATATAGTGAACACAGATAGTACTGGCTCGCTGTCTTTAATTATAAATTATGTAGGCCACCCTGTCTTTCCCTATAAATGATATAGGTACAGATAGTACTGCCTCCCTGTATAAATGATGTACGCACAGATAGTACTGCCTCCCTTTCTTTCTTTATAAATGATGTACGCACTGATAGTACTGCCTCCCTGTCTTTGTCTATAAATAATGTATGCACAGATAGTACTGCCTCCCTGTCTTTCTGTATAAGTGATGTACGCACAGATAGTACTGCCTCCCTGTATAAATGATGTATGCAGAGATAGTACTGCCTCCCTGTCTTTCTGTATAAATGATGTATGCACAGATAGTACTACCTCCTTGTCTTTCTGTATAAATGATATATGCACAGATAGTACTGCCTCCCTGTCTTTCTGTATAAATGATGTACGCACAGATACTACTGCCTCCCTGTCTTTCTGTATAAGTGATGTACGCGCAGATAGTACTGCCTCCCTGTACAGTATAAATGATGTATGCAGAGATAGTACTGCCTCCCTGTCTTTCTGTATAAATGATGTATGCACAGATAGTACTACCTCCTTGTCTTTCTGTATAAATGATATATGCACAGATAGTACTGCCTCCCTGTCTTTCTGTATAAATGATGTACGCACAGATACTACTGCCTCCCTGTCTTTCTGTATAAATGATGTATGCGCAGATAGTACTGCCTCCCTGTCTTTCTGTATAAATGATGTACGCACAGATACTACTGCCTCCCTGTCTTTCTGTATAAATGATGTATGCACAGATAGTACTGCCTCCCTGTCTTTCTGTATAAATGATGTATGCACAGATAGTACTGCCTCCCTGTCTTTCTGTATAAATGATGTATGCACAGATAGTACTGCCTCCCTGTCTTTCTCTATAAATAATGTATGCACAGATAGTACTGCCTCCCTGTCTTTCTCTATAAATAATGTATGCACAGATAGTACTGCCTCCCTGTCTTTCTCTATAAATAATGTATGCACAGATAGTACTGCCTCCCTGTCTTTCTGTATAAGTGATATACGCGCAGATAGTACTGCCTCCCTGTATAAATGATGTATGCAGAGATAGTACTGCCTCCCTGTCTTTCTGTATAAATGATGTATGCACAGATAGTACTACCTCCTTGTCTTTCTGTATAAATGATATATGCACAGATAGTACTGCCTCCCTGTCTTTCTGTATAAATGATGTATGCACAGATGGTACTGCCTCCCTGTCGTTCTGTATAAATGATGTATGCACAGATAGTACTGCCTCCCTGTCTTTCTCTATAAATAATGTATGCACAGATAGTACTGCCTCCCTGTATAAATGATGTATGCAGAGATAGTACTGCCTCCCTTTCTTTCTTTATAAATGATGTACGCACTGATAGTACTGCCTCCCTGTCTTTGTCTATAAATAATGTATGCACAGATAGTACTGCCTCCCTGTCTTTCTGTATAAGTGATGTACGCGCAGATAGTACTGCCTCCCTGTATAAATGATGTATGCAGAGATAGTACTGCCTCCCTGTCTTTCTGTATAAATGATGTATGCACAGATAGTACTACCTCCTTGTCTTTCTGTATAAATGATATATGCACAGATAGTACTGCCTCCCTGTCTTTCTGTATAAATGATGTACGCACAGATACTACTGCCTCCCTGTCTTTCTGTATAAATGATGTATGCGCAGATAGTACTGCCTCCCTGTCTTTCTGTATAAATGATGTACGCACAGATACTACTGCCTCCCTGTCTTTCTCTATAAATGATGTATGCACAGATAGTACTGCCTCCCTGTCTTTCTGTATAAGTGATGTACGCGCAGATAGTACTGCCTCCCTGTATAAATGATGTATGCAGAGATAGTACTGCCTCCCTGTCTTTCTGTATAAATGATGTATGCACAGATAGTACTACCTCCTTGTCTTTCTGTATAAATGATATATGCACAGATAGTACTGCCTCCTTGTCTTTCTGTATAAATGATGTACGCACAGATACTACTGCCTCCCTGTCTTTCTGTATAAATGATGTACGCGCAGATAGTACTGCCTCCCTGTCTTTCTGTATAAATGATGTATGCACAGATAGTACTGCCTCCCTGTCTTTCTGTATAAGTGATGTACGCGCAGATAGTACTGCCTCCCTGTATAAATATGTATGCAGAGATAGTACTGCCTCCCTGTCTTTCTGTATAAATGATGTATGCACAGCTAGTACTATCTCCTTGTGAGTCGCACTTAGTACCAGGGCAATGGGGTACTCGGCACCGAGCCCATGAAAGTCTATGTGGTTTGTCACTGGCAGCAGGACTCGGTCCGTGGCCCTGGGCGCTCATACAATTGGGGGAATATTTACAGGGGATTATTAGGATAGGTAGTTTGTGACGCCACCTGTAGTATCTGGTTAATTGGACCACGCTGCTATTAGGATCTTCACAGGGGATGTTATGGGGGCAGCTGGGTGGTAAGTCTCCCACAGGTGAGACGGGTCCCTGGAAGTCTATGGTGATGATGCAGGGTGTAATTAAGAATTCAGTCACACACAATGCAGCTTCTTTTCATACCTTTTACTGGTAGATGGTTCAAGCAGATCCCGGGGAGCTGGTCGGGGTGGAGAATGCACATTTGGGTAACCGCTGAGCAGGTTAGAGGCCTCCTTAACTTCAATATGTATCTGAGTCCAAACTTGCCTGAAGCGAAGTTAACTCTGAATCTCCAGCTTTCTCTATAGCTGTACTGCCCGGCCAACATTGTGGTGGAGCCTTCTAAGTGGTGAGAACTAAGTTCTTACTTTTGTCTGCGCTTGACTCAAAGTCCCCGTTCTCCCTGACTCCGGTTACGTATTGACGCTTTGGGCTGCACTCTGCGACCTGTAGTCCAGATGCCTCCGGTTTTCTTGTTACTAAGCTTGAAACTGTAGCAACGCTTCGGACCCCGGTGTCCGGCAATTTAGTGCAGGTAATCCAATACCTGTTGCACTTCTCTAACTTCTCCACTGCGCCCTTCGCCCTGCTTCACGCTCTTAACATAAGCACTTGTAACTTTCAATGGCGAGGCCAGCTTTCTCTAGGGCTCGCTGAGCAGCCCTCAGTATCCTCTAAGTCCCGACTGGACTGACACTGAACTGATCCGTCCGAAGACAGGAACCAGATTCCACTGCTCTCCCTCCTAGGTTGGCTGACTGACTGACCACTTCTGATACGTGTCACTCCCCCTTATGCCTCAGATGGGTGTGTCTGAAAGTGTGAGTGACAGTGAATGCATATCAAGCGTTGCGATTACCTTCTTGTGCACTCCCTGGATTTTATGTGTGCCTGCGTAGCTGGGCCACACATCCCCCTTGGTAAAACACAGCACTCCCGGGCTGTAAAAGAGAAAAAGAAAAACATTTTTGTTTTGCATTAACAACAACATTTTAAACTCTTCCCATCCGGGAGGTAAGACTTCTTGAACGTTACAATTTGTACAATGAAGAATACAAAAGTATCAAAATATCAAGACATGCTCATAAATACAGGATACTTGTGGAGGACCCGCACCAAAAACCTCCCACGTGGGTCCTGGGTGGGCTGCAGGACTTCTGACTGCAGACCTCACTCTAGGCCCACCATACGGGTTTTTCTTCAGAGGTAGATAGATAGTAGTGGTTTCATGTAAAACCAAGATAATGCACCGAAGCGCAACTATTTACAACGACAAGTTCTTGGGCTGGCACAGTCCACAGCCTCTCAGTCCATTTGCATGTTTAAACAGATATATACACTTCAAGTATTCACATTATAATTTAACTGTATTTACCCAACCGGGGTAGTCTATGCAACTAGGCAATCATCACATTTATTCTTTAACTTTCTAAATTCTTTTTCCTTGTACCCAGCCGGGTATTCTACTCAATATGTAAACACTATACGTACACATTAATAAAGTGCAACTCTGCAAAATTTCTTCAAACTTTTTACAATTCCTGGATATGGTAAACCCCTGTCTGGGTCCTACCGGTCTTCACTTTTACAACTTTCAATGACGTCTTCCACTCCTGGGGCTGGAACGACGCGATGCTCTTTTGATCTCATTACGAATAAGTCATGGCCTGATATCAACGTTTGCGTAGCCACAGTTCTTGTTCTAATAGGGGACCCAACGGGTATTTCTCTGCGGTAAGACACGGTTTGCGTCGCTGCAAGAGCCACATTTACTTGCGATGCAGAATAGGGCGATGCAGAGTAAGTCGCCGTGTGTGATGCAGTGTAGATCGCTGATTGCGATGCTGGGTAGGTCGCCAATTGCGATGTAGAGCAGGTCGCTGTTTGTGATGCAGGGGGCGATGCCGGGGCACGACCTGGTGCGGTGGGAGCTCGGGACTGGGACGCCTCGGTACCGGCGTCGGGGACGGGGTCACTAACGATGGAGACGTTCAGGGCATACCACCCCTTCATACCCCAGTGACGGGTGTAGCTCACAATGTCCCCATTCATCAGGTCCCTCCCAGGATGACCGATTGGTAAGTGGGACTCCACGTCCCGGCGGCTCACGAAGACCCCTGCGAAGAGGCCCGGCTCACGGATAAAGCCCCAGCCCTTGCGGAGCTGAAACTCAGTAACGCACCCCTGCCGCCGCGGTTCCCGTAGGGTACCTTTATCCCGGCGGATGGTCTCCTTATCAGCGATGAACTCCTCATGCTGCCGTTGTCGGGACCGCTGGATGTTTCTCTCTTCCTCCTGCTGTCGTTTCACTCTCTCGCTGTGCTGCCAGGCATTTCCGGTCTGGAGGTCGTAAGTCATGTCGTCCAGACGCTCCATCTCACCCCAGTCGATTTCTGGCAGTGACGGCTGGGACCCCTCCGGTGATCTCGCTGGGGATCCATACTCTGCTGTGGCCTCCTGGCTTGGCTGGCACTCCGGACCGGACAGGACCTCCTCAGCCTCCTTCGCCTCCACCTCCGCATCGGTGGGATCAGGTACAGCACTTTTGGTAGCATCCTCTGGTCGTCCCTCAGCCTTCTTCAGCAGTGATTTCGGGAAATCAGGAGACGGCGTTATGCTTGTAGGAGAGAACACCGCGTCCCACAGCAGCCGCTGTGTCTGGGCCCGCCAGCATCTCTCCGTCTCCTTTAAATCGGCATGACTCTGGAGCTTCCTTCTCAACTCCGCGTTCTCCTTCTGTAGCTCTAGTATGGCGGGGTCGGCGTCCCGATCCGGGGACAGCTCTGGCACAGGCCGTACATCTTCAGGGGAGCAGGGCCGGTACGTCTCCGGTCCTCTGCACAAATTCTCCTGTCCTTCCGCCATCTCGTCCCAGGCCAGACTGTAGTTTCCATCAGGAACGATCTGGTCTCTTCCGTGGAGGCGGGTTTTGCGTCTCCTCCTCTTCGCATAGAGGATGAAGAGGAGGCGGATTTCTTTAGCAGTGGGGCAGGACCGCACATTATAGTAGCCTTTGGAGAGGGCGGCCATAACTTTCGCGCCTCAGGGGGGTACACGCCCACGAATGCACGCCCACCTTCTTCACCAGCGCCTCAGGGCGCCAACATGGCGGCAAAATGGCGGAATTTGGCGCCAAATGCAGCAAACAGTCTTTTTCACCAAACAGTTCAATATAGGCACACAGGACTCACAATTGCAAGCTTCGCATCCTGTTCGTGACGCCAAGGATGAGTCGCACTTAGTACCAGGGCAATGGGGTACTCGGCACCGAGCCCATGAAAGTCTATGGGGTTTGTCACTGGCAGCAGGACTCGGTCCGTGGCCCTGGGCGCTCATACAATGGGGGATATTTACAGGGGATTATTAGGATAGGTAGTTTGTGACGCCACCTGTGGTATCTGGTTAATTGGACCAGCGCTGCTATTAGGATCTTCACAGGGGATGTTATGGGGCAGCTGGGTGGTAAGTCTCCCACAGGTGAGACGGGTCCCTGGAAGTCTATGGTGATGATGCAGGGTGTAATTAAGAATTCAGTCACACACAATGCAGCTTCTTTTCATACCTTTTACTGGTAGATGGTTCAAGCAGATCCCGGGGAGCTGGTCGGGGTGGAGAATGCACATTTGGGTAACCGCTGAGCAGGTTAGAGGCCTCCTTAACTTCAATATGTATCTGAGTCCAAACTTGCCTGAAGCGAAGTTAACTCTGAATCTCCAGCTTTCTCAATAGCTGTACTGCCCGGCCAACATTGTGGTGGAGCCTTCTAAGTGGTGAGAACTAAGTTCTTACTTTTGTCTGCGCTTGACTCAAAGTCCCCGTTCTCCCTGACTCCGGTTACGTATTGACGCTTTGGGCTGCACTCTGCGAACTGTAGTCCAGATGCCTCCGGTTTTCTTGTTACTAAGCTTGAAACTGTAGCAACGCTTCGGACCCCGGTGTCCGGCAATTTAGTGCAGGTAATCCAATACCTGTTGCACTTCTCTAACTTCTCCACTGCGCCCTTCGCCCTGCTTCACGCTCTTAACATAAGCACTTGTAACTTTCAATGGCGAGGCCAGCTTTCTCTAGGGCTCGCTGAGCAGCCCTCAGTATCCTCTAAGTCCCGACTGGACTGACACTGAACTGATCCGTCCGAAGACAGGAACCAGATTCCACTGCTCTCCCTCCTAGGTTGGCTGACTGACTGACCACTTCTGATACGTGTCACTCCCCCTTATGCCTCAGATGGGTGTGTCTGAAAGTGTGAGTGACAGTGAATGCATATCAAGCGTTGCGATTACCTTCCTGTGCACTCCCCTGGATTTTATGTGTGCCTGCGTAGCTGGGCCACACATCTGTCTTTCTGTATAAATGATATATGCACAGATAGTACTGCCTCCCTGTCTTTCTGTATAAATGATGTACGCACAGATACTACTGCCTCCCTGTCTTTCTGTATAAATGATGTACGCGCAGATAGTACTGCCTCCCTGTCTTTCTGTATAAATGATGTACACACAGATACTACTGCCTCCCTGTCTTTCTGTATAAATGATGTATGCACAGATAGTACTGCCTCCCTGTCTTTCTGTATAAATGATGTATGCACAGATAGTACTGCCTCCCTGTCTTTCTGTATAAATGATGTATGCACAGATAGTACTGCCTCCCTGTCTTTCTCTATAAATTATGTATGCACAGATAGTACTGCCTCCCTGTCTTTCTCTATAAATAATGTATGCACAGATAGTACTGCTTCCCTGTCTTTCTGTATAAATGATGTACGCACAGATACTACTGCCTCCCTGTATAAATGATGTATGCAGAGATAGTACTGCCTCCCTGTCTTTCTGTATAAATGATGTATGCACAGATAGTACTGCCTCCCTGTCTTTCTGTATAAATGATGTATGCACAGATAGTACTGCCTCCCTGTCTTTCTCTATAAATAATGTATGCACAGATAGTACTGCCTCCCTGTCTTTCTGTATAAATGATGTACGCGCAGATAGTACTGCCTCCCTGTATAAATGATGTATGCACAGATAGTACTGTCTCCCTGTATACATGATGTACGCATAGATAGTACTGCCTCCCTGTATAAATGATGTATGCACAGATAGTACTGTCTCCCTGTATACATGATGTACGCACAGATAGTACTGTCTCCCTGTCTTTCTGTATAAATGATGTATTGCCAGATAGTACTGCCTCCCTGTCTTTCTGTATAAATGATGTACGCACAGATACTACTGCCTCCCTGTCTTTCTGTATAAATGATGTACACACAGATAGTACTGGCTCCCTGTCTTTCTGTATACATGATGTATGCACAGATAGTACTGCCTCCCTGTCTTTCTGTATAAATGATGTACACACAGATAGTACTGCCTCCCTGTCTTTCTGTATAAATGATGTATGCACAGATAGTACTGCCTCCCTGTATAAATGATGTACGCACAGATAGTACTGTCTCTCTCTTCCTGTAGGCACAAAGTTTGTTATAATATTGAAAGGTCACTGAGCCTTCTCTCCCCACCATGGGCCACTTTCTACAATGCGCGGATTCCTTTATTGAGTCTGCCTGCAGCAAAACCCTAGTGCACCTCTTAGTATTCAGGATTTTTCAGGCAACTAATAATTCCAAGGCCCTTGGATCCTTTATAAGGAAGGTCACTGGATGATATTCATTCTGCAGAAATACTATTTTAATAAAGTTTTTCACAGGCAGCAATAAAGAATATCTATAGTAATTTAGCCGCCCGAAATCGCCCCTTCACTTGGAGATTGCTTAAAAATCCTATTACACAGCGAACATTTAGATGCACAGAGCTATTGATATAAATATTCGCAGGGAATTCTGAGGGCGCTACTCAAAACTACTTATCAAACCCCAACAGCTTCACCTGGCCGTCGTTACACCACGAAGGTTAATTAAAGAAATGCTGCAGGTCAGCGGTGGCTGAATATACACGGCAAATAGCGGCCATAGATTGTGGTCAGGAGCATTGGCCGCGCTCAGGGATAACGAAAAGTGTAAAAAAAGTTATATAAATGCAGTCCTGATTATATCCAAAGATACACCTTTTAAAGGGGTCGTCCAATGTCAAGTATGTAGACCTTTAAAGGGATGAGAAAGATGCTGAGCGCCAGGATATACAGCTTTCTATCATCTTATCTAATATTCTCATGCAAAGTCTGATAGTCCGGCTTCCACCCCCAACCACAGAGAAAACCTTTGTATCCATCTTCTCCCATCTCCTTATAAAGAAAGCCTGAGAGTCCTGCGTCCCCCGACCACTTATAAAGAAAGCCTGTGAGTCCTGCTTCCCCCAACCACTGATAAAGAAAGCCTGCGACTCCTGCTTCCCCCAACCACTTATAAAGAAAGCCTGTGAGTCCTGCGTCCCCCGACCACTTATAAAGAAAGCCTGTGAGTCCTGCGTCCCCCGACCACTTATAAAGAAAGCCTGTGAGTCCTGCTTCCCCCAACCACTTATAAAGAAAGCCTGAGAGTCCTGCTTCCCCTTAGAAATCGACTGTATCATTAAGAAAGTCTGATAGTCCGGCTTCCACCCCCAACCACAGAGAAAACCTTTGTATCCATCTTCTCCCATCTCCTTATAAAGAAAGCCTGAGAGTCCTGCGTCCCCCGACCACTTATAAAGATGTGTAGCCCTGGTGTTAGGCACACGCAGTACCCTGGAGAGTGTGTGGCGAGACAGCAGTTTAATGCTCAATACCCATTCACTCAACATACACTAGACACACCCTTAGGGTAGTGTAGTAACTTGTTAGGGAGTGGTCAGGGTGTATATTGGTTGAGTGATATTAGAATAGTCGGTTTCCTGTCTTCGGACAGAGCAGACGTGTGGAGTCTAGCTGGGACTTGGAGGGAGGAAGCAGTCCAGCCTGGTTCTTCATCAGTTCAGAAAGTGGAGTCTAGTACCGGTGGTCTAGTCACCTCAGCCTAGTCAGAGCTGTACCTCACCTGAATACATTGACAAAGAAAGAAGAAGCTTAGTGCAGAATTACTTCAGTCACCTGTCTCAAGGACAGTGAAAGGTTCAGAGACGTGCTCCTGCCTAGTGGATAACTGAGAATCTGTTAACTAACTCTAAAGGAAGAGAAGAAGGGAGTGACTATACGACTTTTTGCAAGTGTGAGTGTTTATGCTACCAGCGAGGACAAGGCGAAAGGCACAGTGGAAAGATTATTGGAAAAGTGCTTTTGGATTGAAGAAGTCCTGCACATTGCTACCGGTCACTGGGGACCGAAGGATCACTATTAGCTTCAAGCATAGTGGTAAGAAAACCAGGGATTTACCGGACCTTAGGTCGCGGCAAACAGCCCCAAATAGTCAGTACGTAACTGGGGTCAGGGGGAGTGAAGACTTTGAGCCTGATCAGCAAGATAGGAATTCAGCTCTCTCACAGGAAGGCTCCTACCACAAAACTGACTGGGCAGTACAGCTATGGATTAGCTGGAGTTATAGAGGGAACTACGCTTCAGGCTGGTTGTACTCATCGTGTTGAAAGTAAAGGAGGCCCCTAACTTGTCCAGCTGCTGTCTCAAAATACACTCTCCTTGGATCAGCCTCCCTGGGACCTGCCTGAACATCTTACAAGTAAAGGTATGGAAAGACGCTGACCGTGTGAGTCTGTGTTATTTATCTGCACCCGACTTCACTAACTTCATAGACTTTGAGGGACCAGTCCCACCTGTAGGGGACCCGACATCTAGCTGCCTCACCATCCCCTCAGAGATCTACAGCAGCGCTGGTACAAATTACCAGAAGACTACAGGTGGCGTCACGAACTGTATATAAATCTATCCCCTGTAAATATACCCCCCAACATACGCCTGACCGCCAGGGCCACAGACCGAGCCACCGCTACCTGTGACAATCCCATAGACTTCTACGGGCTCGGCTCTGAGTACCCCATTGCCCTGGAAACCCACAATTGTGGTGCGTGGTCGAGACAAAGAAAGCCTGCGACTCCTGCTTCCCCCAACCACTTATAAAGAAAGCCTGTGAGTCCTGCGTCCCCCGACCACTTATAAAGAAAGCCTGTGAGTCCTGCGTCCCCCGACCACTTATAAAGAAAGCCTGTGAGTCCTGCTTCCCCAACCACTTATAAAGAAAGCCTGAGAGTCCTGTTTCCCCCAACCACTTATAAAGAAAGCCTGAGAGTCCTGTTTCCCCTGATCACTTATAAAGAAAGCATGCGAATCCTGCTTCCCCTGATCACTTATAAAGAAAGCCTGAGAGTCCTGCTTTCACCAACTACTTATAAAGAAAGCCTGAGAGTCCTGCTTCCCCTGATCACTTATAAAGAAAGCCTGAGAGTCCTGCTTCCGCTGATCACTTATAAAGAAAGCCTGTGAGTCCTGCTTCCCCCAACCACTTATAAAGAAAGCCTGAGAGTCCTGTTTCCCCCAACCACTTATAAAGAAAGCCTGAGAGTCCTGTTTCCCCTGATCACTTATAAAGAAAGCATGCGAATCCTGCTTCCCCTGATCACTTATAAAGAAAGCCTGAGAGTCCTGCTTTCACCAACTACTTATAAAGAAAGCCTGAGAGTCCTGCTTCCCCTGATCACTTATAAAGAAAGCCTGAGAGTCCTGCTTCCGCTGATCACTTATAAAGAAAGCCTGAGAGTCCTGCTTCCGCTGATCACTTATAAAGAAAGCCTGAGAGTCCTGCTTTCACCAACTACTTATAAAGAAAGCCTGAGAGTCCTGTTTCCCAGACCACTTATAAAGAAAGCCTGAGAGTCCTGCTTCCTCCGACCACTTAATAAGCAGGACTCACAGGCTTTCTAAAATAATTGAGCAGATAAAGCAGCGCTTAACCAAATAAGGGCCAGACCCAGCACATTTTTGTAATTTTTTGTACACATGGTTTTAAGAGCTTACAAAAAAATTTCTAAATCAGATATTCAAAAAACTTGTCACTTTTTCTAGGATGTCTAATTTAATGCACCATTACCCCCCTTGTTTTGCATGTTTTGGGCTCCTTTCACCTGATTGACAGCAAAGAGGCGTCAGGGAGGAGATCTGCCCGGCACCGTGTGTGCATGTAGCCATGCACCGACTGACTATAGGCAGCACTCGATCTAAAAAAGCCTTCTCTATCAGAAGCGGGGAACGTCCCGACATGCTGATTGGGGGGGTAACGGTGTGCCGCCTTGTCACAAAAGCCCCTTGACTGGATATGATTTACGGTAAGTTATTTTCTCAGACCCTGAACTAGTAATAGGTGCAGTACTAGTATGATTTTTATAGGGGCTCAGTTTGGGGGGTGATACCTTCCTCACCTGACTTGTACATCTGTGAGGAGCTATCAGAGGACTGCGGTGTCTATCAGCAGCTCTGCTCCATAGAAACAATGGTGAGATAAGCAAGACCCCCAGAGAAAAGCCCAGAATTCTCTGTGTAATAAAATGAGACCCGACGTCCCATTAATAACCATAACCCTGCACATTATATCCATTAGGAGCCCAATAATTAACATCGCTAACTCAGTCCTCTGGGGACGCCACCATGACAGATTGTATGTCAATCAGTAATTTACAGGCCGTCAATCAATTAGCTTATTATTTGCTTCATATAAACACCGGAAAGTTGTCTCCTCTCTATAGGACGTAGAGAACGCGGATATATGACATTTATTATAGCAACTGGGTCTAAGAGCCCCATACCCAACAGGTAGCGGCACCCAAACGATGGTTAACCAACAGTTTCTCCATCAACCATCTCTTCCAAATCCTCCATACACAATACAGCGAACGCCCCTGTGTTCTCCACTAGAGAGCCGCTGCCAGTGGAGGCTTATACTGCGGAGTACAATAGTATCAGCAGAAAATGGCAGAAGTCTGATATTTAACTCCCTCAATATTATCTGTAGGGGAAGAGTTGGGAAACACACATTCAGATGATGTCTAACGTGTACTGGGGCCTTTTACAGCCACCACTAGGGGGCATACACTACAAAGACATTTATACAGCCACCACAAGGGGGAGCGCACTACATATAGATTTATACAGCCACCACTAGGGGGAGCGCACTACATATAGATTTATGTAGCCACCACTAGGGGGAGCTCATTACATACACATTTATACAGCCACCACTAGGGGAGCTCATTACATACACATTTATACAGCCACCACTAGGGGGAGCTCACTACATATAGATTTATACAGCCACCACTAGGGGGAGCTCATTACATACACATTTATACAGCCACCACTAGGGGAGCTCATTACATACACATTTATACAGCCACCACTAGGGGAGCTCACTACATATAGATTTATACAGCCACCACTAGGAGGAGCTCACTACATACACATTTATACAGTCACCACTAGGGGGAGCTCACTACATACACATTTATACAGTCACCACTAGGGGAGCTCACTACATACACATTTATACAGTCACCACTAGGGGCAGCTCACTACATACAGATTTATACAGACACCACTAGAGGGAGCTCACTACATACAGATTTATATAGACACCATTAGGGGGAGCTCACTACATACAGATTTATACAGACACCAGTAGGGGGGAGCTCAGTGCATACAGATTTATACAGCCACCAGTAGAGGGAGCTCACTATACATAACGCTAGATACTAGATTACAGCCACCAGTAGAGGGAGCTCACTACAGACAGATTTATACAGTCACCACTAGAGGGAGCTCACTACAGACAGATATATACAGTCACCACTAGAGGGAGCTCACTACAGACAGATATATACAGTCACCACTACGGGGAGCTCACAATTTATGGATATATATAGCCACCACTAGAAAGAGCACACTGAATATGGATTTACACAGCTAGTTGTTTAATTAAAGAGGATGTCTCCCGTTCTTTGATTTAATAGCGCACCGTCTAGGCTTCTAGTTTGCAGTACGCTACTGAAGAGTGACAGTTTGGACCAATGGGCTGCAAGCAGAGTCAGATTTGGTTCTGGAGTATTACAGGAACTGAAACTGATTGGATTTCCCGAAATGTCTCTGGCCACAAAACAGCGCAAAGAGTGTGCAAACCTGCGCTCCATGCCCAGTAGATCGGCCATCGCAAAAAGAATAAAGTGAGTCATAGCCATTAAACCCGCAACAAAACTAGTCAATTCAGGTCATTAATGGCGGGAGGGCACCATGGAGTTAATCTCTGCGTGCACACTTTTCCACCCTGAATAATCATGTTACAGCGCAGAGAATAGCGGTCACTGGACGCCCGGTGGGACGGCTTCTGCTTCAAACAAATATTTCTTACGAAAAACTAATTAAACCTTCTACAAACAATGGCGATCACCGCAGGAACACTTGTCGGCTGCCGCAGGTCGCTGCTGTCCTTGCTAAAGATCTCAGACTACATTGTCAGCCGTTGTCCCGGTCAGTCAGTAATTGACTTTCAGGTGTAAGAGGAAAGCAAACAAGTAACGCCCTATAATAAGTAGAATGATCTAAAAGGAATATTAAAAGGGGCAGAAACCACAAAGTTACATGCAGTCAGATACATAAAGGATCGGAGTAACTTTAAATATCCGATGTGGCAGATAATCCTGGATAAAACAGAAGAAAAATTACTAAAATAGGAAAAGTCATGGCCAAAAAAATAACAGCAACTGGAACTGTTCTTTGGGGTTTTCTGGCGCATTGAAGTCTACAGGAAACATCGTAACGGATGATTTCCATTTTGCATCCATTTGTCTTTTTAACTGCTGAATGGGTTCGGTGCAAACAGATGACAACTGGACACGTGAACAGATCCTTAGACCCAATGAAGCTGGTAAAATTACCCTGAAGATCCAAATAATCAGAATAATTGTAAAATCATCATTGAAAGTTTTCCTGCCCAATATTAAAATGTGTTCTAGCCGATCTCATAAAACGCTTAGTTTAATGTAAGGCTATGTGCACACGTTGCGGATTTTCCGCTGCAGATCCGCAGCAGAACTGCAAGTGATGTACAGTAGCATCAGATTCAATGTTAAACAAAAAACGCAGTGCACATGCTGCAGATTTTTCCGCGCGGAATTGGGTGCGGATTTAAATCCGCAGCATGTCACTTCTTTTGTGCAGTTCCGCAGCGTTGTCAGACCTGCTCTAAATAGAAATCCGCAGGTCTGAAAACACAGGGGAAATCCGCACAAAAACCGTGGCAAATCCGCATCAAATCCGCAGGTAAAACCCAGGTCATTTTACCTGCGGATTTACCAAAATTTGCGCGGAAAATTCCGCAGCACAATCCGCACGTCTGCACTTAGCCTAAGGATTATACGCCCATTCTGACAGTAAGTCCATCAGTGTCCTCAGGTCTAAGACCTCTATTAATAATGTATACAGTTTGTACTGTGAAATCTGGAAACTCTGAGGCTACGTTCCCACGATGAGGAGTTTTAAGCTGCGTATTCTAGAAAAAATGCAAGTAAAATATTTTCTTTAATGGTGCAAAAAATCTGCAACATCAAAAACTCTTCAAAATCTCATCATGGGAACTTAGCCTTAGGGTCGATATTAAAACAGCAATATCAATAAGCAGTTTTAAGAGATACAAAAAAAAAACAGCATTACTGCCACTGATTTCTGTTTTTTTTATTTTTTATTTTTATTTCAGGCTTACCATTCCGTATATAATAAAAAAATAATAAAACTTGATTCTACAGGTCAAACTTTAAAAAAAAAAAAAAAAGAAAATATTTTCCATATTTTTAAGTTGACTTAAAAAACAAAAACAAAAAAAAACCTTTATGGCGTCGGGACCGAAGGATTAAAAAGTTATAAATGTACAGTAATATATGTTTTATGGTGGAAGAGTCGTGTAAATCAACGTCCAAGCAGGTTGTATTTCCCTACTGTAAATGGTCAGAATTTTTGTCAGTAGCCAATCAATCTGCGTAGGAGGGAGATGCAGCTGCAGAATGTCTCCCTTACAGTGACTGAGGGTTCATGCTGTGAGAGGGGGAAAGAGCAGCAGGACCGAGATTTATTTTTCTAGGTAAAAGGACGGTTTATGACCCCCTCCTGGGTCTGCGAGACGCTTCAAGTCACCCGATGCCCAATTGTACTTTTAATAACATCACTTTGCCTGAACAATGGAGAGCTTCAATATGCAAAGTGGTTATGTGGTATGTGACGGTATTACATATTCAAGATATTACATTGACCCTTTAATGCAGGGGTGGGGAATATTTTTTCTGCCAAGGGCCATTTGGATATTTATACCATCCTTCGGGGGCCGTACAAAATCCGCCCACAAAGTACATCCTGACTCTGGCACTGGTGTCAGGACGTAATCTTTCATTGCATGACCTTCAGTGTTCTGTAGTGAACACTACATGTGTGCTCACAGAGCAAGAAGAAATAAATGAGCTGGTGGCAATCAAAATACAGCTCCCTGCCTAAGCACAGCAGTCCCTGAGAATCTCCCGGGGGCCGGATAAAAGGTCATCGAGGGCCGTAAATGGCCCTGGGGCCTGAGGTTCCCCACCCCTGCTTTAATGCATCATCTCAACATAACAACTCACCTTTAATCAAAAGGCATCACAGATGTCATTTTTGGGGAACAGTTTCAGGGTTAAGGATACATAACATAAATCCCACTCAATAGAAGGATGAACATGGTTGGGCTAAGTCTACAAACCAGGAACTGTTGTTTCTTAGTGTGTTTCCATGAAATTCATATGCTTTAATGGTGAGAAAATCCCCTGAAAAAGGCTATATTATTAGATACAAGGCACCAACTTTTATCCAACAATGCATCAGGCACCACCACTTGTCCTTGCACTATGTTTCACCTGGAGTGCCTTTTCTAGAACTTTAAGCTTTAGGTGCAGCTGCCTGACACTGAGCAATAAAATTCAGTTTACTGTCTTCTGATACAGTGTAACGGTGTCCCACTCATTATCTGTAGAGCTATCATTCTAAGTCAAAAGACAACTAAAGGGAGAATCCTTATATCCGACTCCACTGTAGCCATGACACCACGTTTCGCCTGGAGTGCTCTCTCTAAGACTCCAAGATTTAGAGGCAGCTGCCTGACACTGGCCACTAAAATTCAGTTTCCGGTCTTCTAATACAGTGTAACGATGTCCCACTCACTATCTGTAGAGCTATCATTGCAGGTCGAAAGACAACTAAAAGGAGAAGTATCAGGCACAACCTTAGTCCTTGAGCTAAAAATCATACAGCGCATTAGTTTTATCGAAAGCTATTTCTAAATGGTACTCTTATTAAAAAGGTGCTCCTGTAAAATAAAAAAAAATAATAAATAAAAAATGCATCCTATTTTATTGGCTTATGGGCAGCCAGCTGACATTGAGTAGTAACATTCATCCTCTTGGCTTCTGGTGCAGTAGAAAGGTAATTGAGGCACTAACTATAAAGCGATCATTCTAACTTATAAAAATATATAGTATATGACTGCTAAAATTGTCGGATAACATCATAAATAAGCACTTTAAATGAGCCGCCGGCACAACCCTTAATACATCCATAAAAATTACATAAAAAAGAGCAAATAAATTAGTGTTTTATAAACCAAATACCGGCAGAGTACAGGTGGCGATGACTGGTTACGGTGAATATATAATATACTTGGGAGACCGTTATTTTACATTCTCGTTATACTGTTCCAAAGGGGATAATCCAATTTCTTTTCCTATTTTACACATTACGGAAGGATGTTTATCCCGATTACGGCTTTTCCGCCTTCACTTACATTTATAGGATAACTCTCAGTCTATGCACAGAGGTAACATCATGTAGGTATACGGTATATACTGCACACAATCCTTCTGATCTGGGGTAATTCCGTCATTTGATACATTGTGGACATAGAAGTATCGCAGAGAGGTCGCAGCATGAGAAATTCTTCTCTAGAATGATACAAAATGATACAATTCATTTGGCTTCATATGATGGATCTCTGTGATACGGATAACATTCTTTTGGACACGGACATCATCAGCCGCAGCCTCCGGGTGATATCACACCTCCATTAGGTCTCACAAATATACAGATCGATGCTTGTCCACCATCTGTAGTCACTGTCTGGACCTAACATGTCACGATGTGTGACACGACCCAACAGGTGGTCGGTCAGCGGATGGTACAACTCACACACAACGGGATGGGAAAGGCGAGAGGAGGGAATGAGGGATTGTCACCACCTGAGCTCAAACCTCAGCCGCTCCCTGTACTCCCCTAACGCCCTATGCGGGTCCTTCCCCCCGCCGCCATCAGGATGCCTCGTCCCTAGTTGTCACCTATAACTGCCCTGGCTAGTGCACTGGCCGGCAAGAAACACTAGCCTCACCTCTGCAGATAATAAATATGGAGGGAAGTGACAAACACCAAAGGGACAAGGTAACAAAAAACACCACACTTAGCTTATGAACACCGCTGCTAAGCTCCACACAGCAGATAACACAGCAACTGGACTCCAAACACCAGACGTGGCTGACACCAGAGAGCTTCTCCCGCTAGGCTGGTTTCCAGAAAGGACCTGTATCACCAACAGTCAGCTGATGCATCAAGTGACCTTTTAAAGGATGGTGGGAGTGGTCACCACCCACATCAGCTGACCCAGCAGCAATACAATTACATCAGATTGCCATCAGGGAAAAAAAACAATATTAACCCCAGCTGGCCTGAAAGGAAAAAAGTTTTAATTGAGTGGAACCAGAGCTGTCACAAATCCAAAAATGGATCGTAACATAACATACTGTACTAAAGATTTTCTTCAACCTGGAAAATGATCCATGAGTCAGTCCCTTGTAAATGGGCCAACACGTCTGAGATGATGAATGTCAGAGCTCTGCTGTCGTATCGATCTCTGTCTGTATTTGTATCTACAATTAGGAAAATAGAATATGAATGGTGATTTAATTCTCTGATAATATTATCAATTGCAGATCACAGCGAGCAAAAAGAATGAGCTGAAAAAGAGGATCAAACTGCAGATAACTCACAACATACCCCTTATATCCAGATGTGAGAGCAAAATAAATCATATTCTAAAATAGACAGGGGCAGTATTATAGTAGTTATATTCTTGTACATAGGAGCAGTATAATAGTAGTTATATTCCTGTACATAGGGCAGTATATAGTAGTTATATTCTTGTACATAGGAGCAGTATTATAGTAGTTATATTCTTGTACATAGGAGCAGTATTATAGTAGTTATATTCTTGTACATAGTGGCAGTAGTATAGTAGTTATATTTTTGCACATAGGGGCAGTATTATAGTAGTTATATTCTTGTACATAGGAGCAGTATTATAGCAGTTATATTCTTGTACATAGGAGCAGTATTATAGTAGTTATATTCTTGTACATAGGAGCAGTATTATAGTAGATATATTCTTGTACATAGGGCAGTATTATAGTAGTTACTGTATATTCTTGCACATAGGAGCAGTATTATAGTAGTTATATTCTTGTACATAGTGGCAGTATTATAGTAGTTACTGTATATTCTTGCACATAGGAGCAGTATTATAGTAGTTATATTCTTGTACATTGGGGCAGTATTATAGTAGTTATATTCTTGTACATAGGAGCAGTATTATAGTAGTTATATTCTTGTACATAGGGCAGTATTATAGTAGTTATATTCTTGTACATAGGGCAGTATTATAGTAGTTATATTCTTGTACATAGAGGCAGTATTATAGTAGTTATATTCTTGTACATAGGAGCAGTATTATAGTAGTTATATTCTTGTACATAGAGGCAGTATTATAGTAGTTATATTCTTGTACATAGGAGCAGTATTATAGCAGTTATATTCTTGTACATAGGAGCAGTATTATAGTAGTTATATTCTTGTACATAGAGGTAGTATTATAGTAGTTATATTCTTGTACATAGGAGCAGTATTATAGCAGTTATATTATTGTACATAGGAGCAGTATTATAGTGGTTATATTCTTGTACATAGGAGCAGTATTATAGTAGTTATATCCTGTACATAGATGCAGTATTATAGTAGTTATATTCCTGTACATAGGAGCAGTATTATAGTAGTTATATTCTTGTACATAGGAGCAGTATTATAATAGTTAGATTCTTGTACATAGGGACAGTATTATAGTAGTTATATTCTTGTACATAGTGGCAATATTATAGTAGTTATATTCTTGTACATAGGGGCAGTATTATAGTAGTTATATTCTTGTATATAGGAGGAGTATTATAGTAGTTATATTCTTGTACATAGGAGCAGTATTATAATAGTTAGATTCTTGTACATAGGGACAGTATTATAGTAGTTATATTCTTGTACATAGTGGCAATATTATAGTAGTTATATTCTTGTACATAGGAGCAGTATTATAGTAGTTATATTCTTGTACATAGGAGCAGTATTATAGTAGTTATATTCTTCTACATAGGGGCAGTATTATAGTAGTTATATTCTTGTACATGGGGCAGTATTATAGTAGTTATATTCTTGTACATGGGGGCAGTATTATAGTAGTTATATTCTTCTACATAGGGGCAGTATTATAGTAGTTATATTCTTGTACATAGGGGCAGTATTATAGTAGTTATATTCTTCTACATAGGGGCAGTATTATAGTAGTTATATTCTTGTACATGGGGCAGTATTATAGTAGTTATATTCTTCTACATAGGGGCAGTATTATAGTAGTTATATTCTTGTACATAGGGGCAGTATTATAGTAGTTATATTCTTGTACATAGGAGCAGTATTATAGTAGTTATATTCTTGTACATGGGGCAGTATTATAGTAGTTATATTCTTGTACATGGGGGCAGTATTATAGTAGTTATATTCTTCTACATAGGGGCAGTATTATAGTAGTTATATTCTTGTACATAGGGGCAGTATTATAGTAGTTATATTCTTCTACATAGGGGCAGTATTATAATAGTTATATTCTTCTACATAGCAGAAGTATTATAGTAGTTATATTCTTGTATATAGGAGCAGTATTATAGTAGATATATTCTTGTACATGGGGGCAGTATTATAGTAGTTATATTCTGCTACATAGGAGCAGTATTATAGTAGTTATATTCTTGTACATGGGGGCAGTATTATAGTAGTTATATTCTTCTACATAGGAGCAGTATTATAGTAGTTATATTCTTGTATATAGGAACAGTATTATAGTAGTTATATTCTTGTATATAGGAACAGTATTATAGTAGTTATATTCTTGTACATAGGAGCAGTATTTGTTATGATTCAGTAGCTGAGGAGTGCAGGTAAAAAAGGAAATACACCAGAGCAGTTGGAATCTATGAGATTGCAGTACCCTGACTAACCACCACAACTAGAGGCAGCCGTGGAGCGTTCCTACGTTGGTCCTAGACGCCTCGTCACAGCCTGAGAAACTAACTACACCTAAAGATAGAAAGAGGAAAGCTATCTGCCCCGGAGCAGAACCTCAAAGATAATAGAAAGCCCCCAAACAAGTAATGGCGGTTAGACAAGAAGAAATACTGACACAGAAAGAAAATAGTATGAGCAAACGCTGGGGCCCAAACTAACTAAATAGAAAAGGATAGGAAGGGTACTTACTGCAATCCCAGAAAACCCTGAAAAACACCAACTCTACTAATTTCAAAATCACCTGAGATCACACGACCTCTACCACCTAAATTAGTTCTCTGGTGTAACAAAATCAAAACAGCAGCCACTGAAAAAACTGGAAAAAGCAAATGTACAAACATCAGTGGCTGAACTAAACCGAGAGGGCAAAAGCCCCCGGAGGGGACCCAGAAGGCCCGCACAGAAGTGCAGGACAAAATGCTAAAATCAAGCACAAAAACAAAAAGAAGAAAATGTCTTATCTGTTAGCAGGAGATGCAGACACGACACAGCAGGCTACAAAGGAAACAGGAATCAAGGATTGAGACCAGAACAATTGATCACCGCAACCCTGATGGGAAGGCGACTCCCTTAAATAAGACCAGTCAGTAACACCTGATTCCCAATCCTCACAATCTTCACTGGACAGTCCAGTACCGCTTGTAACCACCAGAGGGAGCCTCTGCTCAGAACTCATTTCAAGTCCATTCACAACAGTACCCCCCCCTTGAGGGGGGGTCACCGAACCCTCACCTGAGCAACAAGGTCGGTCAGGATGAGCTCTATGATACGCACGGATGAGTCTCCTAGCATGGATGTCCGAAGCAAACACCCAAGAATTGTCTTCCTGACCATAACCTCTCCAATTAACCAAATACTGGAGTTTCCGTCTAGAAAAACGAGAATTCAAAATTTTCTCAACCTCAAACTCCATATTGCCCTCAACCAGAACAGGGTCAGGAGCAAAGCAGTAGGAACCACTGGCTCAACAAACCTCTTCAACAAGGACTTGTGGAACACATTATGGATCTTAAATGTCCCTGGAAGAAGCAAACGAAAAGAAACAGGATTAAGAATCTCCATGAGCTTATAAGGTCCAATGAACCTAGGCTTAAATTTAGGAGATGCCACTCTCATAGGAATATTTTTTGAGGACAACCAGACCAAGTCCCCCGCTTTAAACCGAGGACCATCAGTCCTATGCCGGTTAGCAAACCGCTGGGCCGTCTCCTGAGAGGGACAACCTCTGCACTACCTGGTCCCAAATCTGCTGCATACGCTCCACAACAGAGTCAACACTCGGACAGACAGAAGCCTCCGTCTGTCCCGAAGAAAATCGAGGGTGAAACCCAGAATTACAGAAAAATGGAGACATCAAAGTGGCAGAGCTAGCCCTATTATTAAGAGCAAACTCAGCCAAAGGCAAAAAAGAGACCCAGTCATCCTGATCAGCAGACACAAAGCATCTTAGATAAGTCTCCAATGTCTGATTTGTTCTCTCAGTTTGACCATTGGTCTGAGGATGAAACGCCGAGGAGAAAGACAATTGAACACCAAGTTTAGAACAAAAGGTCCTCCAAAATCTGGAAACAAACTGGACTCCTCTGTCAGACACAATGTTCTCAGGAATGCCGTGCAAACGAACCACGTGCTGAAGGAACAAAGGTACAAATTCAGAGGAGGAAGGCAACTTAGGTAATGGCACAAGATGTATCATCTTGGAAAACCTATCACAAATCACCCAGATGACGGTCATTCTCTGAGAAACAGGGAGGTCGGAAATGAAATCCATAGAGATATGGGGCCATGGTCTCTTGGGCACAGGCAATGGCATCAACAAACCACTAGAGCGGGAGCAAGGCTTAGAGCGAGAGCAAGTCCCGCAGGACTGCACAAATTCCCTGACATCACGAGACAAGGTAGGCCACCAAAAGGACCGACTAACCAAGTCTCTGGTACCAAAAATTCCGGGATGACCTGCCAACGCGGAACAATAAATCTCAGACATCACACTCTTTTTCCAGTGGTCCGGGACAAACAATTTCCCAACAGGGCAGCGCTCGGCCTATCCTCCTGACACCCCTCCAGAGCCAGTCTCAAATTGGGCGAGATGGCAGAAAGAACTACACCTTCTTTCAAAATAACAGAAGGATCAGATAACTCAGGAGAGTCCGCAAGGAAACTCCTTGAAAGGGCATCCGCCTTAACATTCTTAGTGCCAGGAAGAAAGGAAACCACAAAATTAAAACGTGTGAAAAACAAGGCCCACCTGGCCTGTCTAGGATTAAGTCGCTTGGCAGATTCCAGATAAACCAGATTCTTATGGTCAGTAAGGACCACCACCCGATGTTTGGCTCCCTCCAGCCAATGTCTCCACTCTTCAAAAGCCCACTTCATGGCCAATAACTCCCGATTACCCACGTCATAATTACGTTCAGTAGGAGAAAATTTTCGAGAGAAAAAGGCACAAGGGTTACTTTTAGAGGTCTCTGGATCTCTTTGGGACAAAACGGCACCTGCCCCAATTTCAGAGGCATCCACCTCCACCTGAAATGGCAGAGAAACATCAGGCTGCCGTAGAACAGGAGCAGAAGTGAATCTCTGCTTAAGTTCCTGAAATGCAGAGACTGCCTCAGGAGGCCAATTCACCACATCAGAACCCTTTTTGGTCAAATCAGTTAATGGTTTAACAATAACCGAGAAATTACCAATAAATTTACGATAAAAATTGGCAAAACCCAAAAATCTTTGAAGAGCCTTTAATGAAGTAGGTTGGACCCAATCACAGATGGCCTGAACCTTGACCGGGTCCATTTCAATAACAGATGGGGACAAAATGAATCCCAAAAATGAGATCCTCTGTACGCCAAAAAGACACTTTGATCCCTTCACATACAGAGCATTCTCTCTCAAAATCTGGAATACAGTTCGAACATGTTTCACATGAGAGTCCCAGTCATTGGAAAAAATCAAGATATCATCCAAATAAACGATCAGAAATTTATCCACAAAATCCCTGAAAATGTCATTCATGAAGGACTGGAAGACAGAAGGAGCATTAGTGAGCCCAAAGGGCATCACAAGGTACTCAAAATGCCCCTCAGGGTGTTAAATGCCGTCTTCCATTCATCCCCGTGCTTAATGCGAATAAGGTTATACGCCCCCCTGAGGTCAAGCTTGGTAAACCAAGTAGCGTTTTTCACCCTGGAAAACAGGTCAGAAATCAAGGGTAAAGGGTATTGATATTTCACAGTAATATTGTTCAAAAGACGATAATCAATACACGGCCTTAATGAACCATCCTTTTTGGCTACAAAGAAAAAACCGGCACCTAAGGGTGAAGAGGATGGTCTGATATGATCTTTCTCCAATGACTCCTTGATATAAGACCGCATAGCGTCATGTTCAGGTACAGACAAGTTAAAAAGGCGACCTTTAGGGAATTTACTACCAGGCACTAATTCAATAGCGCAGTCATAGCTCCTATGGGGAGGCAAGGATGCAGATTTACTTTCGCTAAACACATCAGAAAAATCAATCAAAAAGTCAGGAACATCCTGAGCCTGAGGGGAGGCAGAAAAAACAGGAGTGTTGGTATTAACACATTGGCAGCCCCAACTGGTAACAGACACAGATTTCCAATCCAAAACTGGATTATGAGACTGTAACCAAGGGAAACCCAGCACGATAATGTCATGCAGATTATACAGAACCAAAAATTTGCAGCTCTACTGATGATCAGGATCGACCCTCATTATCACCTGAGTAGAGAACTGAGGTTTATTCTCAGCCAAAGGGGTAGAATCGATCCCCAGTAGGGGAATAGACTTCTGTAGGGGTATCAAGGGAAACCCACAACGTTTAGCAAAATCAAAATCCATCAGGTTAATAGCTGCTCCCGAATCAATGAAAGCCTGAGCAGAAAATGAGGACAGAGAGCATATCAGAGTAACAGTTAATAAAAACTTAGTCTGAACACTACCCAAGACAACTGAGCGTGCAAAACGTCTTCCCCGCTTAGGGCAGACTGAAATAGCATGAGAGGCATCACCACAGTAGAAACATAACCCATTGCGCTTTCGAAACTCATGACGCTGTGTCCCAGAAACCACTCTATCACACTGCATGGATTCAGAAGCAGGTTCACAAGGCAACACTATTCCACGCATACTTCTCCGCTCACGCAAACGTCTGTCAATTTGAATCGCTAATGACATAGAATCATTGAGACCAGAGGGAGCTGTTATGATTCGGTAGCTGAGGAGTGCAGGTAAAAAAGGAAATACACCAGAGCAGTTGGAATCTATGAGATTGCAGTACCCTGACTAACCACCACAACTAGAGGCAGCCGTGGAGCGTTCCTACGTTGGTCCTAGACGCCTCGTCACAGCCTGAGAAACTAACTACACCTAAAGATAGAAAGAGGAAAGCTATCTGCCCCGGAGCAGATCCCCAAAGAACATAGAAAGCCCCCAAACATGTAATGGCGGTTAGACAAGAGGAAATACTGACACAGACAGAAAATAGTATGAGCAAACGCTGGGGCCCAAACTACCTTAATAGAAAAGGATAGGAAGGGCACTTACTGCAATCCCAAAAAACCCTGAAAAGCACCAACTCTACTAATTTCAAAAACACCTGAGATCACACGACCTCTACCATGTAAATTAGTTCTCTGGTGTAACAAAATCAAAACAGCAGCCACTGAAAAAACTGGAAAAAGCAAATGTACAAACATCAGTGGCTGAACTAAACCGAGAGGGCAAAAGCCCCCGGAGGGGACCCAGAAGGCCCCCACAGAAGTGCAGGACAAAATGCAAAAATCAAGCACAAAAACAAAAAGAAGAAAATGTCTTATCTGTTAGCAGGAGATGCAGACACGACACAGCAGGCTACAAAGGAAACAGGAATCAAGGATTGAGACCAGAACAATTGATCACCGGCAACCCTGATGGGAAGGTGACTCCCTTAAATAAGACCAGTCAGTAACACCTGATTCCCAATCTTCACTGGACAGTCCAGTACCGCTTGTAACCACCAGAGGGAGCCTCTGCTCAGAACTCATTTCAAGTCCATTCACAACAAGTATTATAGTAGTTATATTCTTCTACATAGGAGCAGTATTATAGTAGTTATATTCTTGTACATGGGGGCAGTATTATAGTAGTTATATTCTTCTACATAGGGGCAGTATTATAGTAGTTATATTCTTGTACATGGGGGCAGTATTATAGTAGTTATATTCTTGTACATGGGGCAGTATTATAGTAGTTATATTCTTCTACATAGGGGCAGTATTATAGTAGTTATATTCTTGTACATGGGGCAGTATTATAGTAGTTATATTCTTGTACATAGGGGGCAGTATTATAGTAGTTATATTCTGCTACATAGGAGCAGTATTATAGTAGTTATATTCTTGTACATGGGGCAGTATTATAGTAGTTATATTCTTCTACATAGGGGCAGTATTATAGTAGTTATATTCTTGTACATAGGGGCAGTATTATAGTAGTTATATTCTTCTACATAGGAACAGTATTATAGTAGTTATATTCTTGTACATAGGAGCTGTATTATAGTAGTTATATTCTTGTACATAGGAGCAGTATTATAGTAGTTATATTTATGTACATAGGGGCAGTATTATAGTAGTTATATTCTTGTACATAAGAGCAGTATTATAGTAGTTATATTCTTGTACATAGGGGACAGTATTATAGTAGTTATATTCTTGTACATAGGGGCAGTATTATAGTAGTTATATTCTTGTATATAGGGGCAGTATTATAGTAGTTATATCCTTGTACATAGGGGGCAGTATTATAGTAGTTATATTCTTGTACATAGGAGCAGTGCATTTTGACCCCGAGTTTCCAGGAGTAGCAGCAGATTTGCAGTATTATAGTAGTTATTTTCTTGTACATGGGGCAGTATTATAGTAGTTATATTCTTCTACATAGGGGCAGTATTATAGTAGTTATATTCTTGTACATAGGGGCAGTATTATAGTAGTTATATTCTTCTACATAGGGGCAGTATTATAGTAGTTATATTCTTGTACATAGGGAGCAGTATTATAGTAGTTATATTCTTGTACATAGGGGCAGTATTATAGTAGTTATATTCTTCTACATAGGGGCAGTATTATAGTAGTTATATTCTTCTACATAGCAGAAGTATTATAGTAGTTTATATTCTTGTACATAGGAGCAGTATTATAGTAGTTATATTCTTGTACATGGGGCAGTATTATAGTAGTTATATTCTGCTACATAGGAGCAGTATTATAGTAGTTATATTCTTGTATATAGGAACAGTATTATAGTAGTTATATTCTTGTATATAGGAACAGTATTATAGTAGTTATATTCTTGTACATAGGAGCAGTATTATAGTAGTTATATTCTTCTACATAGGAGCAGTATTATAGTAGTTATATTCTTGTACATGGGGCAGTATTATAGTAGTTATATTCTTCTACATAGGGGCAGTATTATAGTAGTTATATTCTTGTACATGGGGGCAGTATTATAGTAGTTCAATTCTTGTACATGGGGCAGTATTATAGTAGTTATATTCTTCTACATAGGGGCAGTATTATAGTAGTTATATTCTTCTACATAGGGCAGTATTATAGTAGTTATATTCTTCTACATAGGGGCAGTATTATAGTAGTTATATTCTTCTACATAGCAGAAGTATTATAGTAGTTATATTCTTGTACATAGGAGCAGTATTATCGTAGTTATATTCTTGTACATGGGGGCAGTATTATATTAGTTATATTCTTGTACATGGGGCAGTATTATAGTAGTTATATTCTTGTACATAGGGGGCAGTATTATAGTAGTTATATTCTTCTACATAGGAACAGTATAATAGTAGCTATATTCTTGTACATAGGAGCAGTATTATAGTAGTTATATTCTTGTACATAGGAGCAGTATTATAGTAGTTATATTCTTGTACATAGGAGCAGTATTATAGTAGTTATATTCATGTACATAGGGGCAATTTTTATTGTAAAAACCAAACAAATACAAATATACTGACATTTCTCCAGTAATACAAAACTAAATTCACTTGGATTGTACATTCATTACATATCCGGATTATACATATAAAATTATCTTAAAGAGTCCATACACCTGGTTGGAAAAAAAAAAAAAAAAAACATCATATTTCAACCCAGTGACACATCCTTCCATAACTTAACATTTCCTAATGATTTTATCTATCTGGGCTCGGACATTATTTAGTTGACAGCGTCACAGATCTGAGTCGGAGTTATTCTGGTCACCGCCGGTCTCCATTTCAGACTCTACCCGAGAGCCCTCAGGTAATGGCTCCCGCTTGGGCGGAGGACAGTCCTCTACGTCCCTATCAAACTCTGCGTCAATTCTTCTAAGGTCATCCTCAAAATCACCGTCAGACTCAGACAGAACACCAAACCTATTAGATAAGTCCATTACACCTGCAGAACTCTGGACCTTCTTCCTGGCTCCTTGGCCAGTGTCATACTCCTCAGGTTTACGGGAGGTCTTGTCCTTTTTCTTCCTTTTAGTCTGAGACACAGATGGTAGTACTGAAGTAATGCTTCCCTGTGACTGCTGCCCCTGAGGGACAACCTCCATACTTCCCTGTGCACCCTCTGAACCCTGCTGCTCTGGTGTCACCTGAGTAGACCCCTGGTGGGCCTCCGGTCTGGCCAGTATTTCCCCTGACAGTAAAGCTGCCTCCTCCAGAATCTCTGCCCCTGCCACCAATCCTCATCAGGATAGTCCTTACAGATATTGTGCCAGGCGTCAGGACAGTCCCTGTGAGGGTGACCGATCTTCCCACAGAGGTTGCACCTGATGTTCTGGCAGTCTGCAGCCACATGGCCGACCTCCCCACACAGGTTGCACTTCACCACAGTACACGTATTCGCCAGGTGACCCGCCTTGCCACATTTGAAGCACTTACGAGGCTGCCCAGGATAGAAACACACACCCCTCTCCCTCCCAATAAAGAAGGAGTTGGGTAAGTGGGCAGTGATATTATTGCACTGGCGCAGTTTCACCAAAACCCTCCACCCTCCCGTCCAGATACCATCATTGTCTCTGCTTTTGGTGAGTCAGAGACCAGGTCACAATGCCTCCGGAGCCACAACCACAATGTCCTGCGGGGGAACAGACTCATTCCAGAAGATGAGATTTACCGTAACGGTATCTGGCTTAGAGATAGGAATAAAGCTGAACTTACTCCAGCCCTCAGTGTCTCTAAACTTGGGGAAACTAGACCAGAACCTGTCCAGGTCACTCATGAGCTTAAAGCTGACGTCATAGCCCTGCCTGTCTGGAAGATTAATCACCGCCAAGATGCTGACTGGCGCAAACCCCATCTGGCGACACAAGAGCTCCCTGACCACAAACCTTCTGTCTGGCAGATCCTCCTTGGCACCTCTGTGCCGGAAACGCACAACGTTTCTCCGTTTAAACGCCTGGCCGGTATAATTGGCACCAGAGGTGAAGGACGGAGCGCCACGACTCCAGGCATTACTGTGGGGGACCTGCGGGTCACACTAGGCTGACTGACGGGGTGAGGGTCTGCAGCAGGGGGGCTTCTACACCTTGTGTGCTCGGAATTAAAGGGGGGAAATCACAGACATCATCATGCACATTGTTATCATCAACATCAATGTCACTATCAGACTGCGCAGCGTCCAGCAAAGATACTGTGCTCCCCCAAACCCCCGACCCCTCAGATACAGCGTGGTTATCCCCAGCATCAGAGCCCTGCTGGGCACCATCAGGAACTACCGGCACATGTCCACTGCCCAACTGTGGTGCATGGCATTCTGAGACTTGTAGTCCCTCTGCTGAAAAATGTCCATGCTGCTGCTTGGAATCTGCTGCAGGCGGCTGTGCTGGGCATTCTGCGACTTGTTGTACCTCTACTGGAATGTGCCCTTCATGCTGCTGCTTGGAATCTGCTGCAGGCTGTTGTGCTGGGCATTCTGTGACTTGTTGTACCTCTGCTGGAATCTGCACTACATGCTTCTGCTTTGGATCTGCTGCAGGCAGTTTTGCTGGGCATTCTGAGACTTGTGGTACGTCTGCTGGGGTCTGTACTACAGGCTGCTGCTGGTGCGGCATTTGCCCCTTTTGGAAGCAGAAACTTGCAGGCTGCAGCACTGGCCGCACCTGCTTCTGGGGTCCACCTGGGACAATGTCTGACCTGGAACCTGCAGAGTTCTGCTTCTGTGAATTAAACAGTTCCTGGTTCCTATAAGTCTCCGCCAGGGCCCCATCCTCTCTAGGACGCAGTCCATGTCCCTCACCACTTTTGCCAGCAATACACCCAGTGTGTTCAGAGTCTCATCATAAAAATCATGACTCCCGGGATTAATAGCCTTTAGCTTATAGCAAGTGTCTATCTGCATCTGTAGTGAGTCTTTCTGCTGCTGTAACTCACCGAACTTCTTGACCAGTCCTGGGATCTCCTCTGCGAGCTGAAGCTCAGGTGCACGTGGCGTCTCCTCCTGGGATCCTGCAATCAGCGATGTCCCCGGCTGCTTGAACCCAGATGTCTCCTTAATTTTCACCACCGCTGGTTTCATGGCTCCAGGCTCCACAGCACTTTTACTGCTGCCACCTGACTGCGACCGTGTGCGTCCTGACCACGCCATACTGCCATGCTGCTGTAATTTCTCCTGGATGGTTTGTCTTTCCAAAGACGTCCGTCTCTGCCTGGGAGCAGGAGAGGTGATCTGCACAGCTGGGGCTGATCTCAACTGTGCACCTGGCAGGAGCTGCTTGCTGACTGGGGAGTTACCTGACTTCACATTGTGCTGTAACCCATCACTGACCGACACTTTTCCTTCTTGCTTCTTTGCTGGACTTGGAGAAGGTTTTCCTCCCAAAACTTTACTGACAGCTTTTTCCTCCTTCACAGAACTGCTGCAGCTTTGGCTCGCTGCATTCACTGCTCTGACAGTGGCTCTGGGATTAACATTCCCATTAGGAGAGGCCTGGGAGGCTTGTCCCAGTGTAGGCCGGGAAGCCTGGGCCTTGCCTGGGGAGCTTCCCCGCCCAGGGTGGCCCCTCCCTGGGCTTGCTCCAGACATCAGGAGAGCTACAAACACACAACCTCTCAGCTAGGAGGCAGTATTATAGTAGTTATATTCTTGTACATAGGAGCAGTATTATAGTAGTTATATTCTTGTACATAGGAGCAGTATTATAGTAGTTATATTCTTGTGCATAGAGAGCAGTATTATAGTAGTTATATTCTTGTACATAGGAGCAGTATTATAGTAGTTATATTCTTGTACATAGGAGGAGTATTATAGTAGTTATATTCATGTACATAGGGGTAGTATTATAGTAGTTATATTCTTGTACATAGGGGCAGTATTATAGTAGTTATATTCTTGTACATAGGAGCAGTATTATAGTAGTTATATTCATGTCCATAGGGCAGTATTATAGTAGTTATAGTCTTGCACATAGGGGCAGTATTATAGTAGTTATATTCTTGTACATAGGGGCAGTATTATAGTAGTTATATTCTTGTACCTAGGAGCAGTATTATAGTAGTTATATTCTTGTACATAGGGTAGTATTATAGTAGTTATATTCTTGTACATAGGGGTAGTATTATAGTAGTTATATTCTTGTACATAGGGGCAGTATTATAGTAGTTATATTCTTGTACATAGGAGCAGTATTATAGTAGTTATATTCTTGTATATAGGGGCGGTATTATAGTAGTTATATCCTTGTACATAGGAGCAGTATTATAGTAGTTATATTCTTGTACATAGGAGCAGTATTATAGTAGTTATATTCTTGTACATAGGAGCAGTATTATAGTAGTTATATTCTTGTACATAGGAGCAGTATTATAGTAGTTATATTCTTGTACATAGGGGTAGTATTATAGTAGTTATATTCTTGTACATAGGGGTAGTATTATAGTAGTTATATTCTTGTACATAGGGGCAGTATTATAGTAGTTATATTCTTGTACATAGGAGCAGTATTATAGTAGTTATATTCTTGTATATAGGGGTGGTATTATAGTAGTTATATCCTTGTACATAGGAGCAGTATTATAGTAGTTATATTCTTGTACATAGGAGCAGTATTATAGTAGTGATATTCTAGTATATAGGGGGCAGTATTATAGTAGTTATATTCTTGTACATAGGGAGCAGTATTATAGTAGTTATATTCTTGTACATAGGAGCAGTATTATAGTAGTTATATTCTTGTACATAGGGGGCAGTATTATAGTAGTTATATCCTTGTACATAGGGGCAGTATTAGCTGCAGTTATTAAGGATTGGGCAGTGCATTTTGACCCCGAGTTTCCTGGAGTGGCAGCAGATTTGTAGTATTGCTTTCTGTACTGTGACTGTAGAGAAGTAATAACAACTTAAAATTTCAGAGAAGATGAAGATCTTACAACTGGAAAGGAGAAGATTTAGTAAAATTACAAGTGGGAAATCATGAAATCTTAGACCATTTTCTCTAAAAGCCGAACCGCTCCCCTGTGGCCGCTCTGAAGGACGAGTCACGTGTCCCGCCACAAATCATGTGCGACTTATTTGCTCTTCAGAATTCATGGCATGAAAGCCAGTGGGTTATTCCCATGTGACGTCTTCGCTTCAGAACCACATCTGTAATGTGGCAGCATTAATGCAGCTCCAGGGCCGCCGATTCAGCTGCAAATCACATCTCGGTATAAACGGCTTCTTCCAGTTATGTACAAATAATTAGTCTAAAATAGTCCTTTCTGTTGTATCAGTTGAACATGTAACTCAGCGCACAGTTCCGGCCATAACTTCTGGCTTTAGGAATCGCAGCCCTAGCTGGTAAGAGTTGTGCTGATTCTCCGGACAAAGCCCCCAAACATCAAACATCAACTCAATCAGTTCTCCATCTGCTACAGTACTGTTCATCCTGATGCTGTCAGTATTCCGGGTTTTCTAGGTAACTTTGTCAATGATTTTGCCCTTTGTTAAAATGGAGTTTGCTGTTTTCTGTGCCCTACTTCCTGTTCGTTTGTTTAAAACCCGGCTCAGGTGCTGGCTTCACTGCTGGAGTATTCTGCTTCCGTTCCCTGCAACCCAGCTGCTTTGTTCCTCACAGATCTTTTGTGTATTTACCAGGAAAGTGCATAACCTTATCTTCAGGTGTTTCTCAGCTACAGCAGCTTCTACCCATGGCTCTGGACATTCTCTGCATACATAAGTTACTGTGTTATCACTAACCTGTTGACTTGGAATTTAACCCTTGGTTCACTCCATCTGATAAGAACTGTGTTTCTGAACTGTTGCTGTTTAACCCTTCGTGCATTACCTCTGGTGAGAGCTGTTGGAACTGTTACTGGAACCTTACTGACATATGAACTTGTTGTTGGACTTCACTGAATTAAGCCACAACTGAGATTAACTTGTTCCTGGACCTCCTTGTGTTTCCTGCATACCTGGATCTGACTCTTCACACACCAGCAGTGTGTAAATCCAGCCACGTTACCTGTGCATCAGACTTACCTTGTGGTCACATTTGTGTGAGGACTCCGTCGTAAGAACTTTACCACCCTCGCTATAGAGGTTCAAGGACTTATATATCCGGATTCATATAACTGGACTTGTGTATATATATATGGACTCATTGCATGTCACTACGGGTTGTTTGAATATTGTTTTTGGGTGTTTTGCTGTTTCACAAATACATTATTTGCATTCAAAGAAACCCGTCTCTGATTGTTCATTGCCCCACGCTATCAGAATCCTCGAGTTCCTACAATAGTATTACAGATGCCCTGATTCATGATCATTTATACACATAGTTCGGTGTTTGATCAGAGATTGTTTAACCCCTGAGATGCTGCAATCAGTAGGGTTTGTAGCATTTACCAATGGTGGAGGCTCCTTGCCACTGTATGGCTTACAAGCCTCCCCAGGTGGAGGTCTCCATAAGGACTTACAGTTCCCCACTACATCTCTGCAAGGTGTCAATTTATTTTGGAGAAGCCCCTGATTTGACTTAATATGATTAGACATTGATTTCTAGGGCAGAGCTACTTCCATCACCTTTCTTCCTTCTGGAGAGCTCATTTTCATGCCCTTTTTCCCAGGAAACATTAGCTGGCCTTAAAGTCTCCAAAATAGAAATTCCATGAGGACACAAAACCCCTTAGATCCCCATCATCAACTCCAGCACTGCAGGCAATGGGGATGTCTTCCAATAAAGCTCCTTAAATGGAATCTGTCAGCAGGATTTTGCTATGGAATGTGAGAACAACATGATTTAGGGGCAGAAAGCCTGATTCTAGGGATGTGTCACTTACTGGGCTGCCTGGTGCAGTTTTCATAAAATCTGTTTTCTGGGTGGTAGCTGTAGCAATGCTCAGCTATGTATAACCCGCCCACACACCCGATTGGCAGCTTTCTGCGTACACTCTACATTGTCAGCCAATCAGTGGTGGGGGCGGGGTAATACAGATTAGCTGTACTGATTGGCACATGACTCATAGTTCTCAAGTAATAATCTCCTGCTAATAAAACACTGATTGTATTAAAACTACAGCACACAGCCCAGTAAGTGACAGATTGCTGGAATTAGGGTCTCTCTACATCATGCTGCTCTCAGATTAAATAGCAAAAATCTGCAGATAGCGGGGACTATGTCGAGAGAAGGTCATCTTCAGCCCCATCCTTGCTGTTGTCTTTTGGCCCAGAAGAGAAAAGGTTTGATTCCTTACTTTTTTTTCTCATTTTGCACAGTTCTAGCAATACTCTGCAAAATTTTGCACCTTTGTGTGTGTGTGTGAAACGCTGCCCTTTATTTGCACCTGAGTAATGAAAGTCACATTCTCTGTTTTAATTAATTTTAATAAGTGTGTGTAATAAATATTAATAATAAATGTGTTAAACAGTAATACATATCTCTAATAAAGTATATCCTAGCAGAAGGTTATATATTTCATGCGCACAGATTTGGCATATTTAAATAATATAATGCAATAAATTAAAAAAGATGTAAAATGTAAAAAAATAATTTTAGTAATTAAAATTAAACAAAAAATATATGTTGCATCCTAAAGGCCAAAATTAATGGGGCTATCAAACTTTTTTCTAAAGACACAAACCCTCGGCGATCATCTAGGAAAGCTGGAGATACATTTCCCCTGCAGTGGCCACTACAGGTGAAATTTGGTATTACACCTCATCCATTCAAATGAATATATGACCACTTGCATGGGGGAGTGGGGTCCTCCAGTTACATAGCCATTGTTTTCAGTGGGAACTCCCCCTCATACATCCCAATAGGGCATATACAGCGTTTAATGTGCTGATTCAATCCCACAATTCTTGGCCTGATGGGCCTGTGTCGGGCCCCAGTCTATAAAGAGCCAGTTTACCTTATTTATAAAGCCCTATAATAACACTTGCTTCCTTCAAAGAGAGAAAAAAAAAAGTCAAAGAAATTCTCCATCCCCCTATTGAAACATTCAATGTATTTTGACAAAAGGGTCTTTCTTCTCCTAATCAATGGGAAAATAAAAGCCTTTTGAAATAAAATATTAATAGAGCAGTCTAATTAAACCAGTAAAATCCCCCCCACGTTTGTAGGAAAAGCTTTTAACTCAGCATGGCGGTCGGCGCGCGGTCCCCGGCGCAGGGCGCGCTTCCGTTTAACCACTTCATTGTTTGATAACCTTTAATAACAATATTGCATAGGGAGCGAAACACCAGAGACAGATTAATGACATGTTGGGGAATATGTAAGAGCATTGATCAGCGCTTGCTAGACTCCGTGCAGGCACCTCGAGAAGGTAAACGGCATACAATTAGGATAGAAAATAACTAGCTATAAGAAAAGGACCCCCGAGGAAGCCATTCTGCAGATATCTGATGGGAAGTGCAGGGGCTGCTGCAGGGAATTGCTCTTATTTTAAGCAGTTTATCAGTTACTTGGCATGACTGTTGTGCAGAATTTACTCTAATTGCAGATGCGTCAATCAGTTATACCATAGACAAGGGGGTGCGCCAGATTAAAAAAAATACTATAACTTAATGTATTAATTAAAATGCATATAAAATTTGTGAATTAATGTCATTATAGTCATATGTTTTAAAAAAAAAGGTTTAGGGTTCCATTTTGCTGCATAGGTCTAGAATTATTTACAAATTTTTTTCTGCCTAAGTCACCACTAGGGGGAGCACACTGCATGCAGATGTATACAACTCTCATTGGGGGCCATATTAAACCTGGACCATTGCGCTCCCCCTAGTGGCGAATGAAAGCAAAATAAATATTAGCATTTCAAGGGATTTTTCCAACCTTCAAGTTATGCCAAAAGCTAGAACCATCACCATCGGCCTAAATCTAAACTTCTCCTCACGACAGACTGATTTTATACAACACTAGTATATGAAAGAAAAATTGGGCAAAATTTTCCAGTTTTCTAAAATTGAGAATATGCACCACAGGAAGAAAATGATCAATTTCTATTTTTTTTTTTAATTTTACTAACACACAAACGAGTCCACCAGATCCCGGCTTCATGTTCAATGCAGCAGAGCTGAGTAACAAGGAGCCGCGGCAGAGCTCCATGTATAATTGATGGCCTCCACTTCATCTGTGTTAGAGGCGCAGGTTAAGTTAAGGCCAGAGGAGAAGTTGTTGGAAAGAGACTTTTCATGTACGGAATCAAGTGATCCATTAACAAGATGAGGATCCATTACAGATGGAAAAATGGCGACATTTTAAGGGCCCCTTTATATGAAAGAACATGCGCGGCTTCTGCTCCGGCCTCTGTTCCTTGGGTTAATATCTTCATTATGTTCCTTCTTGTTCCTCTTCTGTCGCTTCTGGTCTTACTTCTATTGTATCTTGTTTTACCCCTGCTCCTTCTTATCCTGCCTCTGTCCCTTTTAAAATTACCTCTGTTCCTTCTTATATAGTCTCTGCCCCTTCTTATACTGACCCTGCTCCTTCCTCTGTCCATCAATTTCCCCCTCTGTCCCTGTCCTGCCTCTGTTCCTTCTGCTTTTGCCTCTAAGCTTTCTTGTACAAAATTCTTATTATGCTGCCTCTAATCTTTCTGGTATTGCTTTTGTACATCTTCTGCTCCTACTTATACTTCCTATACTGCCTCTGCCCCTTCCTATACTGCCTCTGCCCCTCCTGACGCTGCCTCTGTCCCTTCCTATACTGCCTCTGCCCCTCCTGACGCTGCCTCTGTCCCTTCCTATACTGCCTATGCCCTTCCTGATGCAGCCTCTGCTCCATCCTATACTGCCTCTTCCCCTTCCTATACTGCCTCTGCCACTTCCTATACTGCCTCTGCCCCTTCCTATACTGCCTCTGCTCCTTTCTATACTGCCTATGCCCTTCCTGATGCAGCCTCTTCTCCATCCTATACTGCCTCTACCCCTTCCTATACTGCCTCTTCCCCTTCCTATACTGCCTCTGCCCCTTCCTATACTGCCTCTGTCCCTTCCTATACTGCCTCTGCTCCTTTCTATACTGCCTGTGTCCCTTCCTATGCTGCCTCTGCCCCTCCTGATGCTGCCTCTGTCCCTTCCTATGTTGGATCTATCCTTTCTTGTGCAGCCTCTGTCTCTTCCTATGCTGCCTCTGTCCTTTCCTATACTGCCTCTTTCTCTTCCTACCCTGCCTCTGCTCCTTTCTATACTGCCTCTGTCCATTACTATGCTGCCTCTGTCTCTTCCTATACTGCCTCTGTCCATTACTATGCTGCCTCTGTCTCTTCCTATGCTGCCCATCTGTCCTTTCTTGTTCGGCCTCTGTTCTTCCTATGCTGTCTCTGCTCCTTCTGATACTGTCTCTGTCCTTTCTTGTCCTGCCTCTGTCCCATCTTGCCCTACCTCTGCTCCTTCTTATCCTGACTGTTCCTTCCTATGCTGTCTCTGCTCCTTCTGTTACTGTCTCTGTCCTTTCTTGTCCTGCCTCTGTCCCATCTTGCCCTACCTCTGCTCCTTCTTATCCTGACTGTTCCTTCCTATGCTGTCTCTGCTCCTTCTGTTACTGTCTTGTCCTTTCTTGTCCTGCCTCTGTCCCATCTTGCCCTACCTCTGCTCCTTCTTATCCTGACTGTTCCTTCCTATGCTGTCTCTGCTCCTTCTGATACTGTCTCTGTCCTTTCTTGTCCTGCCTCTGTCCCATCTTGCTCTACCTCCGCTCTGCTCCTTCTTATCTGGACTGTTCCTCTTGTCCTGCGTCTGCTCGGTGCCTTCTTATTCTCCATCTTATTTAGCCTCAGCTCCCACCCTGTGCTGTTCTTCTCCTCTTCTATCTCTGTCTCCATCCTCTTCTGAGGTAGTAAAGTATCTTACTTCTTGACTCCATTGCAGATTATCCGTGATGGTGGGATCAGGGCAGTGAAGTCTCCCACCATACAATAATCGTCGTCATGCTCCCTGCAGATAGTGTCCGGTGTGACCCGCGTCCTCCTCTTCCTCTGCGCTCCCTTCTCGTCTCTGCCCATCTCCCTCCTGCATTAGCTGCCTCCATATTTCCCCGGCTCTCCTTCCTGTCCATTGTAAGAACAGAGGAACGACTCTGACCCCCCTGATGTCGTTACATTGTAGCCGGCGCTCACCATTGTTTCACTTCATGAAATATTTACTAATAACAGATAAAAACTAGAAAGTAAGGAAAGTGCCGGAGTTTATGAGTCGCGGCTGTGCCGCCTCCTTATTTATAGAACAATAGGGATCGGCGGCGGCAGAGAATAAAGATGTTTTATTGGACAAATACCGGAATAATATTCTTATTTAATGTAACAAAGGTTGGATCCGGGATCCGTCTTCTTTCCAGGCATAATGTGATGTCTGACGTTCGGGGATCACATTATTTTCTGTGTTTTTCATATATTAGGAGCCGTCGAGCTGCAGAATCTGGGGAGATCTGATCCAGGTAATTCTGTGATGTTTTGTGGCTCCTTACACCGGAGTCAGCACCGACCCCAACTAACGACGTCTTATCATTACTTTTCCATGATAAGTCGCACCGTTCTGCCGGGGATTATTACGGTGAAGGCCGTGCGGGATCAGGGCGGCAGACTTTGTATTATCGTGTCGCACATTCCGGCTGTGAATCGCTCGGGATATCTGAGCTACCTGCCAAAAATATTCTGTGCATTGTTCACTGACCCTCATACAGCGTCTCCTCGGCTTCACATTAGCAGCGCCATATACCGATAGACTACTGGGATTAGTGCCATCTTATAGGAGTCTCTGGAGAGTCACAGTCACTGCACTCCACCTTATAAGTCTTAGATTTGGAAGTTATTCCCTATCTATTGGATCTGGGATAATTCCCCGATCACTGGGGTCCGACTGCGGAGCCTCCACCGAAGCAGAGAGCTGAAGCTTTGGAAAATTTTTGTGTGAATGGAGCGATGATCAACCACGTGAACGACCACTCCATTCATACTTATGGGCATGCCGAAGACCACCAGAGCGCCCATGGGTGATGGGGGAAGATTTAGGAGGAAGAAATGTCATGGACGGACTTGTTACCTCAGTGGCTCCTATTACAGGACCGTGCTGGTATCAGTGAGCTCTGCACCGCCGGCCGCTCCGTCACATGTTAGTAAAGACAGATGACATGGCGGGGGGCCAGAGGTTATACACCGGGGGGTGGAGGTTATACACCAATGACGGGGTAAGGGGACCAGATGTTATACAGTGTGACCAATGGTGCTGAAGGTAAATGCAACTGAATATGTAAGACGTGCCAATACTTTTATCTCCGGGATTTCTGGCCGTATATTAGAGCTAAATAGAGATGTGATCGGATTTCCTATTACGGATGAATCGTCCCTGGGAGCGCCGCACATAACAGGACAATGTTTGATTGACAAGCGAGAGAGAAGCAGAAGAACCGTCCTCTTATTAGGATGAGTCAGGCTTGATGGATACTGGGTGACATTTATGGGGTCCCTAATGGCCGTCCCGCAGTCCAGCTCACATATTAGCAGCTTTGTATTAACCAGGCGGCCTTTCTTTTTACTTTAGATGAGCCTTACTCCGAGAATCTTTAATGTTTTACGCAGAAGTCATTTAAAATGCCATTACAGCTAGTCCCCTCAGCAGAAGGAAGAATCGCCGGCTCGGTATATGTCACTGCGGAGCCCTAATACATCGGCTGCACGTAACACCCGGATGCTGCTGAATACTAATACAGTAAGTCCCCATCTAATGTCCTATAGCGCAGTATGTACATATTACTTTATGGGTGAAGCGCGGATTCTCATTTTATTTTTAAAATTAAAAAAACAACTACTATTTTACTTTTTTATTTCCCTTCGGTGACCTGAACCTGCGACCATCTGTGGCTTGTTTTATATACTACTAAATGGAGGCCCGATGCTATCGCATCAGGAGGGCTTTGCAGCATTGAGAATCTCCCCCCATGTGCTCACCCACCTATCCACTCTCTCTCTCCCCATGTGCTGACTTCTCCCGTCTGTGCTCTCTTCTTTGACCTGTCTACCCCATGTGCTGTCCCTCTTGTCTGCTGTCTCTCTCCTTCCTGTGCTGTTTTCTCCCCTCATGTGCTGTCCCCCTTGTCTGCTGTCTCTCTCCTTCCTGTGCTGTGTTCTCCCCTCATGTGCTCTCCCCCTTGTCTGCTGTCTCTCTCCTTCCTGTGCTGTGTTCTCCCTCATGTGCTGTCCCCCTTGTCTGCTGTCTCTCTCCTTCCTGTGCTGTGTTCTCCCCCTCATGTGCTGTCCCCCTTGTCTGCTGTCTCTCTCCTTCCTGTGCTGTGTTCTCCCCTCATGTGCTTCCCCTTGTCTGCTGTCTCTCTCTTCCTGTGTGTGTTCTCCCTCATGTGCTGTCCCCCTTGTCTGCTGTCTCTCTCCTTCCTGTGCTGTGTTCTCCCCTCATGTGCTGTCCCCCTTGTCTGCTGTCTCTCTCCTTCCTGTGCTGTGTTCTCCCCTCATGTGCGTCCCCCTTGTCTGCTGTCTCTTCTTCCTGTGCTGTGTTCTCCCCTCATGTGCTGTCCCCCTTGTCTGCTGTCTCTCTCCTTCCTGTGCTGTGTTCTCCTCTCATGTGCTGTCCCCCTTGTCTGCTGTCTCTTCCTTCCTGTGCTGTGTTCTCCCCTCATGTGCTGTCCCCCTTGTCTGCTGTCTCTCTCCTTCCTGTGCTGTTTTCTCCCCTCATGTGCTGTCCCCCTTGTCTGCTGTCTCTCTCCTTCCTGTGCTGTGTTCTCCCCTCATGTGCTGTCCCCCTTGTCTGCTTCTCTCTCCTTCCTGTGCTGTGTTCTCCCCCTCATGTGCTTCTCTGTCCCCCTATGTGTCTCCCTTGTCTGCTTCTCTCCTTCCTGTGCTGTGTTCTCCCCTCATGTGCTGTCCCCCTTGTCTGCTGTCTCTCTCCTTCCTGTGCTGTGTTCTCCCCTCAGTGCTCTCCCCCTTGTCTGCTGTCTCTCTCCTTCCTGTGCTGTGTTCTCCCTCATGTGCTGTCCCCCTTGTCTGCTGTCTCTTCCTTCCTGTGCTGTGTTCTCCCCTCATGTGCTCTCCCCCTTGTCTGCTGTCTCTCCTTCCTGTGCTGTGTTCTCCCCTCATGTGCTGTCCCCCTTGTCTGCTGTCTCTCTCCTTCCTGTGCTGTGTTCTCCCCTCATGTGCCTTATCCCCCTTGTCTGCTGTCTCTCTCCTTCCCTTGTGCTATGTTCTCCCCTCATGTGCTTCCCCCTTGTCTGCTCTCTCTCCTTCCTGTGCTGTTTCTCCCCTCATGTGCTTCCCCCTTGTCTGCTGTCTCTCTCCTTCCTGTGCTGTGTTCTCTCCATGTGCTTCCCCCTTGTCTGCTGTCTCTTCCCTTCCTGTGCTGTGTTCTCCCCTCATGTGCTGTCCCCTTGTCTGCTGTCTCTCTCCTTCCTGTGCTGTTTCTCCCCTCATGTGCTGTCCCCCTTGTCTGCTGTCTCTCTCCTTCCTGTGCTGTGTTCTCCCCTCATGTGCTGTCCCCCTTGTCTGCTATCTCTCTCTCTTCCTGTGCTGTGTTCTCCCCTCATGTGCTGTCCCCCTTGTCTGCTTCTCTCTCCTTCCTGTGCTGTTTTCTCCCCTCATGTGCTGTCCCCCTTGTCTGCTATCTCTCTCCTTCCTGTGCTGTGTTCTCCCCTCATGTGCTGTCCCCTTGTCTGCTGTCTCTCTCCTTCCTGTGCTGTGTTCTCCCTCATGTGCTCCCTTTTCTGCGTCTCTCTTCGTGCTGTGTTCCTCATGTCTCCTTTTCTGCTGTCTCTCCTTCCTGTGCTGTGTTCTCCCCTCATGTGCTGTCCCCCTTGTCTGCTGTCTCTCTCCTTCCTGTGCTGTGTTCTCCTCTCTCATGTGCTGTCCCCTCTTCCTGCTGTCTCTCTCTCTTCCTGTGCCCTTGTGTTTCTCCCCTCATGTGCTCTCCCCCTTGTCTGCTGTCTCTCCTTCCTGTGCTGTGTTCTCCCTCAGTCTTCCCCCTTGTCTGCTGTCTCTCTCCTCTTGCTGTGTTTCCCTACTCTTCCCTTTTGCGTTCCTCCTCTGTGCTGTGTTCTCCCTCATGTGCTCTCCCCCTTGTCTGCTGTCTCTTCTTCCTGTGCTGTGTTCTCCCCTCATGTGCTGTCCCCCTTGTCTGCTGTCTCCTCCTTCCTGTGCTGTGTTCTCCCCTCATGTGCTGTCCCCCTTGTCTGCTGTCTCTCTCCTTCCTGTGCTGTGTTCTCCCTATGTGCTGTCCCCCTTGTCTGCTGTTCCCCTCCTTCCTGTGCTGTGTTCTCCCCTCATGTGCTGTCCCCCTTGTCTGCTGTCTCTCTCCTTCCTGTGCTGTGTTCTCCCCTCATGTGCTGTCCCCCTTGTCTGCTGTCTCTCTTCCTGTGCTGTGTTCTCCCCTCATGTGCTGTCCCCCTTGTCTGCTGTCTCTCTCCTTCCTGTGCTGTGTTCTCCCCTCATGTGCTGTCCCCCTTGTCTGCTGTCTCTCTCCTTCCTGTGCTGTTTCTCCCCTCATGTGCTGTCCCCCTTGTCTGCTGTCTCTCTCCTTCCTGTGCTGTGTTCTCCCCTCATGTGCTGTCCCTGTTGCTGTCTTTCTTTCTGTGCTGTGTCTCCCCTATGTGCTTCCCTTGTCTGCTCTCTCTCCTTCCTGTGCTGTGTTCTCCCCTCATGTGCTGTCCCCCTTGTCTGCTTCTCTCTCCTTCCTGTGCTGTGTTCTCCCCTCATGTGCTGTCCCCCTTGTCTGCTGTCTCTCTCCTTCCTGTGCTGTTTTCTCCCCTCATGTGCTGTCCCCCTTGTCTGCCTGTCCTCTTCTTTCCTGTGCTGTGTTCTCTCCTCCTTCATGTGTTGTCCCCCATTGCTGCTGTCTCTCTCTCCTTCCTGTGCTGTTTTCTCCCCTCATGTGCTGTCCCCCTTGTCTGCTGTCTCTCTCCTTCCTGTGCTGTGTTCTCCCCTCATGTGCTGTCCCCCTTGTCTGCTGTCTCTCTCCTTCCTGTGCTGTGTTCTCCTCTATGTGCTGTCCCCCTTGTCTGCTGTCTCTCTCCTTCCTGTGCTGTTTCTCCCCACTCTGTCTGCTGTCCCCCCTTGTCTCGCTGTTCCCTCTCTCCTTCTCCTGTGCTGTGTTCTCCCCTCATGTGCTGTCCCCTTGTCTGCTGTCTCTCTCCTTCCTGTGCTGTTTCTCCCCTCATGTGTTCCCCCTTGTCTGCTGTCTCTCTCTTTCCTGTGCTGTGTTCTCCCTCATGTGCTTCCCCCTTGTCTGATGTCTCTCTCCTTCCTGTGTGTGTTCTCCCCTCATGTGCTGTCCCCTTGTAGCTGTTCTCTCCCCTGTGCTTGTTCTCCCTCAGTCTGTCCCTTTGCTGTTCTACCTCGTGCGGTCTCCCTCATTGCTCCTTGTCAGGTCCGGCGAAGCATAAATGCACTTTTCGCTGATCTCCACCTTCTAGTGCGTTTCTCATGCAGTCCATTGTTGCTGATTTCCGTTCCGTGAATTCACCAAGCTATCCAGCTGCCATTCTTCGTGCTGCTCACCAATGCTATCCCACTGTGTATCCCTCTTCCTGTGACTGGTCATGTGTTCTGTCTGCTGTCTTCCCTCCTGTGTTGTGTTTCCCCCAGTGTTATTGTTGTGTCTCTCGTCCGTGCAGTGTTTACTCAGTGGCCCCATTGTCTTTAAATGCACTCTGTGCTGGTTCTCCGTCATGTGATACCCCTTTTGTGACCTCTCCTTCCTGGCTGTAGACCACTCTCGCGTCTCTCCTGTCCCCGGTTCAGTAGCGTCCATGTTGTTCACCTGTGTCTCTGCCATACACATCTCCTGCAGCAAGACTACGACATACAGCAGATGCAATCATAGGATTGTTCGTCATTTACCCACTGCAACCACTGTGACCCTGTGATTGTAGATTGCTTTGCTGTGTGAGCCAGTGATCCTTGTTCGTGAATTTTGTCGTTGCCTGTAGATCGTCCGTTGGAGGTATCCTCTAATGTAGTGGTTATAAGCGGTGTGAGTATGTGTGAGAGTGTTGAGCGATATTTATTTGAAGGATGCTGTGTTGACACTGGTTAGACAGTTAGGTTTATTTTTTCCGTTTTATTTTAGACAAAAAACATAACCTCCGGCAAGAAACTGATCCATACGATGACTGACCCGAAGATGGACAACAATGGGGTCCGCTTGCATCTCCATCATCATCTCTAGCATGATTATTAATAAAAGAACTGGCAACAAAGCCCCTAAAGTGACCCCGACACGCGGGACCCTGGACTTGTAGATCCCTTGTTTGAAAATGGTTGAAACAAAGTATCCCAATAACAGTAATTTTTCTCTTGATGCAGAGACTTCGTCTTAGGTTTTATCTCGCCTTTAATGGAGGATTATAATAAGACGTCTAATCCAAGGTGCGATATATAGAAGCCGTAATACGCCGGCAACAGGATTCAGAATTCAGCACACGGACAGCGCTGGATCAAGAGGTTCCTCAAAAGAAACAAATGTTTCCAGGAGACCATGTAAGTGTCAACTTTATAATTCAAGTGCAATTCTCCGGGACGGCGGCATCTGAGAAACAAGTCTGCGGCACTGGGTTAGACATCATAGTTCACACAGAATGACCGGCCGTGACAGCGAAAAAAAAAACAAATGCTCCGGCGGAATGAGAGCAAAACGATCTGCCCTGACGGCTGACGGTTCTATTAAACTCTGCGAGATCCCTGAACCCACACAGGCGGCAAACATGGAGGACAGAGTGTAATGTGGCGCCGCTACACGTGTGGCCGGTAACGGGGCAGCTCGATTCACCTTCATAGTCACTATCATCAGGAATAACTGTAGCCGGGAAATGGACGGGGAAATTCTGGACGAAGGAGTGCGTCCCCCATAAAAAAAATCATAAAAATAACCAAAAACTGCCCCAAAACCTTATCACATAGTGGGTTAAAAAACGCCACATATCAACACTAAAAATGCTCCATTGACAGCCCCATATAAGGCCTTATTAAAGAAGTTCGCCAACACCATTTTTTTTAAATTAAATAACATATACTCGCCTTGCCAATCTTCCGCCATTCCTGTTGCAGTGCTGCCCCGGTACACCGCCAGTCTACACATTCCAGATGGGCATGTGACCGCTGTAGCCAATCATGTCTGCAGTTGTCACTTGCTGTGACCAGATGAGCAGTGACAAGCCACTAGTGGGCGGCGTCAGTGGTCACATGTCCATCCAGATAGAAAAGGAAGCATGGAGACCAGCTATGGATGAGGGGCCACGAGGTATCGGAAAGGTGGGTATGCTTCGATATTTTATTTTTAAGCATTCTGGGTAATTAATGTATAAAAAACAAATTCAGGGGTGGACATTCCCTATAACACTACATTATAGTACAGTGTCAAATAACAGTACCAGATGGTGCACTTAGTGGATGCTGTCGGTGTCAGGTGGATCTTCACAGCCCAAGGTCTGGGTGGGCACTCAGGCCACTGGCATTGGTGCAGCAGGCAGATGAGGCACAAGAGAAACAGGTAGGAGAGGTACGGGAGGCCACAGAGAGACAGGAGTCCTGAGAAGGTCGCAGGTCGGAAGACCGGGAACAGGAAGCAGAGGATCTGAAGACAGGAACAGTACAGAGGTTCCGAGCGGAACAGAAGCAGTCCGAAGACGGAACAGGAAGCAGAGGTTCCGGAAGACCGGGAACAGAAAAGGGGTTTCGAAGACGAACAGAGAGAGGTTCAGGAAGACCGGGAACAGGTAGCAGAAGTTCCGGAAAACCGGAACAGGAAGCAGAGATTCCGGAAGACCGGGAACAGGAAGCAGAGGTAGCCGCAGAAACACATGTAGCAGACGTCCTGGAAGACCAGAAGCAGGTAGCAGAGGTCCTGGAAGAAGGGAAAAAGTAGCAGAGGTAGCTGCAGGTGGACATGTAGCAAACATCATGGAAGAATGGAAGCAGGTAGCAGAGGTCCTGGAAGACCACAGACAGGTAGCAGAAATCCTGGAAGCCACAGGTGGGCAAGAAACATTGTAGAAGCCACAGGTTGATATATAGCAGATGTCCTGGAAGACCGGGAATAGGTAGAAGAGGTCATGGAAAACAGGAAATAGGAAGCCGAGATACTGGAAATTGGGAACAGGTAGCTGAGATACTGGATGATCGGGAACAGGTAGCAGAAGTCCTTAGAAAACTGGGAACATGTACCAGAAGTCTTAGAAGACTGGGAATAGGTAGCAAAGGTAACAGAAAGCACTTCAGAGCAACTAGAAAGTCTCCAAGACCCAAGTGTGTGACTTGCTAGGCCTTATATAGGCCAAGGTAGATGATCACATGGAAGCACACAGGGCCATCTGGAAGCCCACTTACAGCACAGCAGAGTTCAGGGGACTGGGATTAGGAGCAAAAACGGGATCCGGAACAGATGCATAAGAGTAGGGTTAGTGTGCTATAACACAGCCATAATACTGCCCTATTAATGCCTCCATACTATGAAAAAGAACAATATTGTGCCGTGCATCTACAATACTGCCATACAGTGCTACACACATTCTGTAAATCTAGGGGGCTAGGGTAGTGGAGGCCCCTAGAGAAAAGCCCCTTTTGCCTATGCTAGGATCAGGCCCTGGGTAACACTTGGGAGTCGGTGTGATCAGTACGCAGGTTCTTGACAGTTTGCTGGTTGGGATCTACAGTAGATTAAATCATCCGTTATCAGTGGGGGAAGCCATGACCAGCTGCACTGTATGACCAAGCCACAAAAATTCTGGCACATGAGGGTCCTAAGCATAGACCCCCCTCTGTATGACGGCCATATGTGACACAATCCAGAATATTCCCATCTCATACATTTATAGCTGATCCATGTGGATCCCACCAATGGAACGGGCGTTTCTCTCGATAATGGGGGTCCCGCTGTCAGCGGAGTGGAAGTATGGCCCCTTTCTTGGGATAGATGTAGGTACCATTAATGGGGTCTCCACCTACTCTACAATTATGGCACAAAAAGAACAAATGCAGCTGGAAAAACATCTTTCAATTAAAAACTTTCTGACATTTTCAGGTGAAACTAAAGTTGACCTTAAATTCTCAATGTCATCTGTCTGCTGTAAAATGAGATATGAGCGGCACAATAAGTATATAAAATATATGAAATCACAACACTTGTCGTTAATGGACGCCAAATTCATCTGCAACATCAAAATCATGAATGAGTCATAAAACATAAGTATTTACCGCGGCGCAGACAGGAACCTGTTTGCACAGGATTAGAAGGAAGCAATAATAATGGATGTGCTTCCAGCTCCAGCAATAAAAGATAATGTCATAAGGGGACAGAATGTAATTGAATGCACCGACCGCTGCTGTAGGGCAGCTCAATATGCATCATCCACTGGAATAAACAATGGCCCAACGCCGGCCAGGAATTAATGACTTCAGCACCTTGGACAGAGGTCAGGAGTCAGCGGTAATTGTCTGCAGCGAGCTGGAGAGAAGCCGCAACGGTTCCGACTGGATCAGCGACTAATGTACAACTGCGGCCAAAGACCCAGAGAGCAAAGGAGCAAAAAGTGACCGACTGCAGAAACCGGACAGCAAATCATGAATATGGTGAATGTAGTCCAAGAGTAATGTCTGACACATGAGAAAGCACAACCGCACACGACTGATAGTGTGTAATGTCACGAAAAGCAACTGAGATATCACTGTGTACATACATCACTTATCATGTATTATACCCCAGAACTGAACTCTATTCTGCTGGTGCAGTCACAATATATATACATTACATTACTGATCCTGAGTTACATCCTGTATTATACCCCAGAGCTGCACTCACTATTCTGCTGGTGCAGTCACTGTGTACATACATTACATTACTGATCCTGAGTTACATCCGGTATTATACTCCAGAGCTGCACTCACTATTCTGCTGGTGCAGTCACTGTGTACATACATTACATTACTGATCCTGAGTTACATCCTGTATTATACTCCAGAGCTGCACTCACTATTCTGCTGGTGTAGTCACTGTATACATACATTACATTACTGATCCTGAGTTACATCCTGTATTATACTCCAGAGCTGCACTCACTATTCTGCTGGTGCAGTCACTGTGTACGTACATTACATTACTGATCCTGAGTTACATCCTGTATTATACTCCAGAGCTGCACTCACTATTCTGCTGGTGCAGTCACTGTGTACATACATTACATACTGATCCTGAGTTACATCCTGTATTATACTCCAGAGCTGCACTCACTATTCTGCTGGTGCAGTCACTGTGTACATACATTACATTACTGATCCTGAGTTACCTCCTGTATTATACTCCAGAGCTGCACTCACTATTCTGCTGGTGCAGTCACTGTGTACATTACATTACTGATCCTGAGTTACATCCTGTATTATACCCCAGAGCTGCACTCACTATTCTGCTGGTGCAGTCACTGTGTACTTACATTACATTACTGATCCTGAGTTACATCCTGTATTATACTCCAGAGCTGCACTCACTATTCTGCTGGTGCAGTCACTGTGTACATACATTACTGATCCTGAGTTACATCCTGTATTATACTCCAGAGCTGCACTCACTATTCTGCTTGTGAGTCACTGTGTATATACATTACATTACTGATCCTGAGTTACATCCTGTATTATACTCCAGAGCTGCACTCACTATTCTGCTTGTGGAGTCACTGTGTATATACATTACATTACTGATCCTGAGTTACCTCCTGTATTAACTCCAGAGCTGCACTCACTATTCTGCTGGTGCAGACACTGTGTACATACATTACTGATCCTGAGTTACATCCTGTATTATACTCCAGAGCTGCACTCTCTATTCTGCTGGTGCAGTCACTGTGTACATACATTACTGATCCTGAGTTACATCCTGTATTATACCCCCAGAGCTGCACTCACTATTCTATGCTAGTGCAGTCACTGTGTACATACATTACTGATCCCGAGTTACATCCTGTATTATACTCCAGAGCTGCACTCACTATTCTGCTGGTGCAGTCACTGTGTACATACATTACATTACTGATCCTGAGTTACATCCTGTATTATACTCCAGAGCTGCACTCACTATTCTGCTGGTGCAGTCACTGTGTACATACATTACATTACTGATCCTGAGTTACATCCTGTATTATACTCCAGAGCTGCACTCACTATTCTGCTGGTGCAGTCACTATGTACATACATTACATTACTGATCCTGAGTTATATCCTGTATTATACTCCAGAGCTGCACTCACTATTCTGCTGGTGCAGTCACTGTGTACATACATTACATTACTGATCCTGAGTTACATCCTGTATTATACTCCAGAGCTGGACTCACTATTCTGCTGGTGCAGTCACTGTGTACATACATTACATTACTGACCTGAGTTACATCCTGTATTATATTCCAGAGCTGCACTCACTATTCTGCTGGTGCAGTCCCCTGTTTTACATTTCATTACATTACTGACCTGAGTTACCTCCTGTATTATTTTCCAGAGCTGCACTCACTATTCTGCGGTGCAGTCACTGTGTACATACATTACATTACTGATCCTGAGTTACATCCCGTATTATACTTTAGAGCTGCACTCACTTTCTGCTGGGGCAGTCACTGTGTACATACATTAATTACTGATCCTGAGTTACCTCCTGTATTTATACTCCGAGCTGCACTCACTATTTTGCTGGTGCAGTCACTGTGTACATACATTACATTACTGATCCTGAGTTACATCCTGTATTATACCGAGTGCCTCACTATTCTGCTGGGAAGGCATGTGTACATACATTTCATTGTCTGAGTTTTCCTGTATTATCTCCAGAGCGCATCACTATTTGCGGGCAGTCCTGTTACATAAATTATGATCCGGTTTCCTGTATTTTACTCCGAGGGGCACCCCTTTTGGGCAGCACTGGTACTAATTACAATATGTCCCGGTTATCTGTTTTACCAGAGCTGCACTCCTATTCGTGGGGCAGTCATGTGTACATACATTACTTACTGATCCCGGTTTTCATCGTTTATACTCCCGGAGCTGCATCACTTTTTGGTGCGTACTTGTTTTCTTTTCATTATGATCCTGGTTTCTCCGGTAAAATAAAAAAAAAAAAAAAATTATTTCTCCGATTTACCCAAAATCAACATTCTGCTGGTGCACCCCGTGAAAATCTTACTTATGATCCGGTTAAATCCTGTATTTACCCAGGCTGCACTCACTATTCTGCTGGTGCAGTCACTGTGTACATACATTACATTACTGATCCTGGGGTTACTCCTGTAATTATACTCCAGAAACTGCACTCACTATTCTGCTGGTGCAGTCACTGTGTACATACATTACATTAGATCCTGGTTACATCCTGTATTATACTCCAGAGCTGCACTCACTATTCTGCTGGTGCAGTCACTGGGGTACATACATTACATTACTGATCCTGAGTTACATCCCGTATTATAACCCGAGCTGCACTCACTATTCGCTGGTTTCAGTCACTGTGTACTACATTACATTACTATCCTGAGTTACATCCCCTTTTTTATACTCCAGACTGACTCCTATTTTTGTGGAAGGGCCTGTGTACAAAATTCCCCTTTCTGACCTGAGTTACCTCCTGTATTATACCCAACTGCACTC
>JARQOD010000005.1:537050399-537104292 GCA_033576555.1 Oophaga sylvatica | reverse complement strand
TTTTTACTGAATCTCTAAGTTTGATTTTTTTTTTATATATATTTTTATGGTCGAGCGAAAAAAAAATTTTCAGATACAAATCTCCAAAATCTCCTGCACGGACATAGAAATCATGAATACAAATCTGTCTCCTTGCAGCCACCACTAGAGGGAGCTGAGTAGCTAACTGCATACGGCTATAACTGTAAATGTGGTGGGCTCCCCCTAGTGGTACTAAGAAATTGATCATTTATTGATGATGACACAGGTTTCTTCAAGATTCATTTGAGCAGCATGTGTAACCAGTGTAGTAACAATCATGGTCGTAGAGCTCCCTTTGCGGGTGGGGGGCCCACAGTTACCAGCACAAAGTTCAACTGGATGTGCGTCCTTGGACTCACATTCAGCTGGAGTGTATTGCGACGCAAAGATCCGCTGGGTCTGAGAGTTGCAATACACTTTGCCGGCCAATCAGAGGCCAGCATCTGACGTCGACGTGTACTTGACAGTGGGTGCCATGATATGCATCCCCGTCGCTTGAAAACTTAAGTCAGCTGCCGTCTTCAAAAGAGGACACCGCATGGCGGGGGATCAGAGGGAAGGTGAGTAGAATGGTTTATTTTTTTCTATGTATTAAAGAATGGGGGACATATACCAAGATGGGGGATATACCGGTATATAAAAGGATGGCGGATATATATACCGGGAAAAGGGACAATTATATACCAGGATGACGGATATATAAAACCAGGATGGCGGATATATATACCAGGATGGGGTCCAGGATAAGGGACATATATTCCATGATGGGGTCCAGGATAAGGGACATATACCAGGATGGGGGACATAGATACCAGGATGGGAGATGTATATACCAGGATGGGGCCCAGAATAAGGGACATTTATATACCAGGATGGAGCCCAAGATGGGGGACATTACTACATGATGGGGGAGGTGGGCAACTTGTATGTCCTTAAATGATTTAGAACACTACATAAGGTCTGTTGTGAACGTGTTGGAGACGACTTCGGAGCTGAAGCTCCCTCTGGTGGTTGCTGAGGGTATTGAACCTATGTTGAACACCAAGAGTCCTACACCTGCAGTTGACGAGTGGATGTCAGGTGATACTGATTGGCCTGATATAAGTGAGCTGACCTCCCATGATCCTTGCCGGTGATCAATTGTTCTTCTTGGTCTAGGTTGGAATTCAGCTTGCTTTTCTGCTGTCTCCTGCTTGCATTCAGATAAGTCTCTTTCAGTTCTTTCAGGCGGGTGGTGAGTCCAGGTCCAGATTTTGCACCGGGGCCCATCGGACTCTAGTTATGCCACTGCTTGTAACTGCAAAATTTTAAGCATTGCTGATTTTTCAAGAGGCTCCAGATTTTTTTCAGGCAGTTGCTGCTCATTGGTTCCATACTATAAACTGTATGAAGATTAGTTTTGCATTTATATATCCCTTGCCTGCTCATCCCTAACCTACCTCTGATCATGGCAGAAGCATTTTATGGCCACCACTGGTCAGTATTAGGGTGAGTTTCCACGGTCAGGAAACGCTGCGTGTTTGGCGCTGTGCGCTGGCGCAGCGCCAAACACGCAGCGTCCAGATGTTACAGCATAGTGGAGGGGATTTCAAGAAATCCCGTCTCCACTATGCGTAACAATACGCAGGTGGCAAACCTGCGTAAACGGACATGCGGCGCGTCTTTTTAGACCGCAGCATGTCCTCGCGTATTGCGGCGACGGTGCGTCGCCGCAACATAATTAACACAGGGCTATGTAGCCCTGCGCTCTTTCCGGAGGTGTTCCGGAGGTGTCTGAACACCTCCGGAAAGATCGCGCGTCAGAAAGGGGGCGGGGCTTAGACGGAGCGGAATTTCCGCTCCGTCCAAAGCGCTATGGTTCCGGACCGTGGAACCATAGCCTTATTCACACACAAGTTATATGTCCATGAGCTGGTTATGACTATGAGCTGCCCATAAATTACAGCTTGCTTTGGAATGTGTATATTAGAGGATAAAAAAAAGAGAGGGAGACAATGGCACACAGGCAAAAGCAAGCAGAGAAGAAAAATCAGCTTTACAGGGAAAGCTCACTGTGCTCAAAACCTGCAGCTCCATAATCAAGTATGACATAGTAAGCAGGTGCCAAAACAAAGTAGCAAAACAGAAATCAGACTCCTTCCATTTATATCCCCAGCTCTTATGCAGAACTGTGTGCGCTATGATGTAGCTGCTTCTTACAGGTTATAAACATTGTGTGAAGATTTATTTTGCAATTTTATTTTTTACATCCCACCTCTTTATTCCTAACCTCCCTCATAACAGGTCAATATTATTACCACAGAGCAAATGATATATCGATGAGCTGGTCACATAAATGGTATAGTCATGTTAGAGACGGGGAAAGACACTGGCACGTAAGCAGAGAAAAGAAACAGCTTTACAGGAAAGGCCAACTGTGCTAAAAACCTGCAGTGTCACAAGCAAGCAGGATAGAGAAAGGTGTTGAAAAGAGGAAGCAATGCAAAAAGCTGGCAATAGCATACTGCAAGATTAAAAAAAAAAAGTACGGTAGTTTAAGAAAGATTCTATCTGCTGATCCCGGCTGATACTGTTGTTGGGAGCCCCTGTGATCACACCTTCATTGGTGGAGCTACCTATGAACAGTACCTGACGGCACATTACCAACTGCATGGCAGGTTTTTGGGATTTCTCTACCGTTATAATAGAAAACCAACAAAAATAAAGCACGGGAGGCAGATCTCAGGATAACGAGGCAATTAAAACTGAATTTAAAAAAACCCAAGAACCTGGCAGCCGGCGAGATGCTAAAGAGAGGGAGAAATAGATTTGTTCACATCATACATGCCTGGGGGACCGGCGTTATGAGGATAAATGTCTCCCGCTGTCAGGGACATTTGGCCATCGTTAATTACCAGTAATAAACACAGCTGTCTAATAAAGCCGTCTCGCTGGGTACCTGACGTCGGCGTCACGGGGGCTGACGATCGTTTATGTGGAAACTTTCTAGAGGTTTTAGAACATCATTCTAACTAATTAAAGAGCATTTTCCTTAAAATAACGGAACGGAACACCCCTTCCACAGGATATATCAGTACTATGGTCGGGGAAGCTGAATGCTGTAGGTGGCACTTAGTGGGAATCCAATAACTTTTGAGGTCTTGCCATTTACCATAATACCACAGCCCCTCACACAGTACAATGGCCCCCACAACTCTCCACTCATTATGATGGTCCCCACAGCCCACCAGTCAGCATAAGAATATCCACAGCTCCTCACACAGTATTAGGGCCACCACAATCCCCCACAAAGAATGAAGAACCCCACAGTACCCGACTCAATATCGGGTCCTTCTCTGCCACACACAGAATTATGGTTCCCACAGCCACCCATTCAGTGAAATCCTGCCCATCAACTCCCCATTCAGTATGATTGGCCCAATCAGGCCCTAATTAAATGACTAGACCCCCACCAACTCCTCATTCAGTATAAATAGACCCCCACCAACTCTCCATTCAGTATGACTAGACATCCCATCAGCCCCTCATTCAGTATGACTAGACCCACAGCAACTCTCCATTCAGTATGAATAGACCCCCACCAACTCTCCATTCAGTATGAATAGACCCCCACCAACTCTCCATTCAGTATGAATAGACCCCCACCAACTCTCCATTCAGTATGAACAGACCCCCACCAACTCCTCATTCAGTATAACTAGACCCCCACCAACTCCTCATTCAGTATAAATAGACCCCCACCAACTCTCCATTCAGTATGATTAGACCCCCACCAACTCCTCATTCAGTATAACTAGACCCCCACTAACTCCTCATTCAGTATAAATAGACCCCCACCAACTCCTCATTCAGTATAGACCCCACCAACTCCTCATTCAGTATAAATAGACCCCCACCAACTCCTCATTCAGTATAAATAGACCCCCACCAACTCTCCATTCAGTATGACTAGACCCCCACCAACTCTCCATTCAGTATGACTAGACATCCCATCAGCCCCTCATTCAGTATGACTAGACCCCCAGCAACTCTCCAATCAGTATTAATAGACCCCCACCAACTCTCCATTCAGTATGAATAGACCCCCACCAACTCTCCATTCAGTATGAACAGACCCCCACCAACTCCTCATTCAGTATAACTAGACCCCCACCAACTCCTCATTCAGTATAAATAGACCCCACCAACTCTCCATTCAGTATGATTAGACCCCCACCAACTCCTCATTCAGTATAACTAGACCCCCACTAACTCCTCATTCAGTATAAATAGACCCCCACCAACTCCTCATTCAGTATAAATAGACCCCCACCAACTCTCCATTCAGTATGACTAGACCCCCACCAACTCTCCATTCAGTATGACTAGACATCCCATCAGCCCCTCATTCAGTATGACTAGACCCCCAGCAACTCTCCATTCAGTATTAATAGACCCCCACCAACTCTCCATTCAGTATGAATAGACCCCCACCAACTCTCCATTCAGTATGAACAGACCCCACCAACTCCTCATTCAGTATAACTAGACCCCCACCAACTCCTCATTCAGTATAAATAGACCCCCACCAACTCTCCATTCAGTATGATTAGACCCCCACCAACTCCTCATTCAGTATAACTAGACCCCCATAACTCCTCATTCAGTATAAATAGACCCCCACCAACTCCTCATTCAGTATAAATAGACCCCCACCAACTCTCCATTCCATATGACTAGACCCCCACCAACTCTCCATTCAGTATTAGACCCCCACCAACTCTCCATTCAGTATTAGACCCCCACCAACTCTCCATTCAGTATGAATAGACCCCCACCAACTCTCCTTTCAGTATTAGACCCCCACCAACTCTCCATTCTGTATGATTAGACCCCCACCAACTCTCCATCAGTATGACTAGACCCCCACAACTCCTCATTCAGTATAAGTAGACCCCCACCAACTCTCCATTCAGTATGACTAGACCCCCACCAACTCTCCATTCAGTATGACTAGACCCCCACCAACTCTCCATTCAGTATGACTAGACCCCACCAACTCTCCATTCAGTATGATTAGACCCCACCAACTCTCCATTCAGTATGATAGACCCCCACCAACTCTCCATTCAGTATGACTAGACCCCCACCAACTCTCCATTCAGTATGACTAGACCCCCCACAACTCTCCATTCAGTATGACTAGACCCCACCAACTCTCCATTCAGTATGATAGACCCCACCAACTCTCCATTCAGTATGACTAGACCCCACCAACTCTGCATTCAGTATAACTAGACCCCCACCAACTCTCCATTCAGTATGAATAGACCCCACCAACTCTCCATTCAGTATGACTAGACCCCACCAACTCTCCATTCAGTATGATTAGACCCCACCAACTCTCCATTCAGTATGACTAGACCCCACCAACTCTCCATTCAGTATGATAGAGCCCACCAACTCTCCATTCAGTATGACTAGACCCCCAACTCTCCATTCAGTATGACTAGACCCCCACCAACTCTCTCATTCAGTATGACTAGACCCCACCAACTCCTCATTCAGTATAGACCCCACCAACTCTCCATTCAGTATGACTAGACCCCACCAACTCCTCATTCAGTATGACTAGACCCCACCAACTCCTCATTCAGTATGACTAGACCCCAACTCACGTATATTAGACCCCCAACTCCTCATTAGTATAGACCCCACCAACTCTCCATTCAGTAGATAGACCCACCAACTCCTCATTCAGTATGACTAGACCCCCCAACTCTCCATTCTGTATGATTAGACCCCATCAACCTCCATTCAGTATGACTAGACCCCCACCAAACTCTCCATTCAGTATGACTAGACATCCATCTCATTCAGTATGATAGACCCCAGCAACTGTCCATTCAGTATGACTAGACACCCTCAGCCCTCATTCAGTATGACTAGACCCCCACACTCTCCATTCAGTATGAATAGACCCCCACCAACTCTCCATTCAGTATGAATAGACCCCCACCAACTCTGCATTCAGTATGAATAGACCCCACCAACTCTCCATTCAGTATGAATAGACCCCCAAACTCTGCATTCAGTATGAACAGACCCCCACCAACTCCTCATTCAGTATAAATAGACCCCCACCAACTCTCCATTCAGTATGATTAGACCCCCACCAACTCTCTCAGTATATAGCCCCACAACCTTTCAGTAAATAGACCCCCACCAACTCTCCATTCAGTATGACTAGACCCCCACCAACTCTCCATTCAGTATTAGACCCCACCAACTCTCCATTCAGTATGAATAGACCCCCACCAACTCTCCTTTCAGTATTAGACCCCCCAACTCTCCATTCAGTATGACTAGACCCCCACCAACTCTCCATTCAGTATGACTAGACCCCACCAACTCTCCATTCAGTATGACTAGACCCCCACCAACTCTCCATTCATTATGACTAGACCCCACCAACTCCTCATTCAGTATAGACCCCCACCAACTCTCCATTCAGTATGACTAGACCCCCACCAACTCCTCATTCAGTATAAATAGACCCCACCAACTCTCCATTCAGTATTAGACCCCCACCAACTCTCCCTTCAGTATGAATAGACCCCCACCAACTCTCCATTCAGTATGAATAGACCCCACCAACTCTCCATTCAGTATGATTAGACCCCACCAACTCTCCATTCAGTATGAATAGACCCCCACCAACTCTCCTTTCAGTATTAGACCCCCCAACTCTCCATTCAGTATGACTAGACCCCCACCAACTCTCCATTCAGTATGACTAGACCCCCACCAACTCTCCATTCAGTATAACTAGACCCCACCAACTCTCCATTCATTATGACTAGACCCCACCAACTCCTCATTCAGTATAGACCCCCACCAACTCTCATTCAGTATGACTAGACCCCCACCAACTCCTCATTCAGTATAAATAGACCCCACCAACTCTCCATTCAGTATTAGACCCCACCAACTCTCCCTTCAGTATGAATAGACCCCCACCAACTCTCCATTCAGTATGAATAGACCCCCACCAACTCTCCATTCAGTATGATTAGACCCACCAACTCTCCATTCAGTATGAATAGACCCCCACCAACTCTCCATTCAGTATGACTAGACCCCACCAACTCTCCATTCATTATGACTAGACCCCACCAACTCCTCATTCAGTATAGACCCCCACCAACTCTCCATTCAGTATGACTAGACCCCCACCAACTCCTCATTCAGTATAAATAGACCCCGCCAACTCTCCATTCAGTATTAGACCCCCACCAACTCTCCATTCAGTATGAATAGACCCCCACCAACTCTCCATTCAGTATGATTAGACCCCACCAACTCTCCATTCAGTATGAATAGACCCCACCAACTCTCCATTCAGTATGACTAGACCCCCACCAACTCTCCATTCATTATGACTAGACCCCACCAACTCCTCATTCAGTATAGACCCCCACCAACTCTCCATTCAGTATGACTAGACCCCACCAACTCCTCATTCAGTATAAATAGACCCCCACCAACTCTCCATTCAGTATGAATAGACCCCCACCAACTCTCCATTCAGTATGATTAGACCCACCAACTCTCTATTCAGTATGACTAGACCCCACCAACTCTCCATTCAGTATGATTAGACCCCACCAACTCTCCATTCAGTATGACTAGACCCCCACCAACTCTCCATTCAGTATGACTAGAGCTCCACCAACTCTCCATTCAGTATGACTAGACCCCCAACTCTCCATTCAGTATGACTAGACCCCCACCAACTCTCCATTCAGTATGACTAGCACCCCACCAACTCTCCATTCAGTATGACTAGACCCCCACCAACTCCTCATTCAGTATAGACCCCCACCAACTCTCCATTCAGTATGACTAGACCCCACCAACTCCTCATTCAGTATAAATAGACCCCCACCAACTCTCCATTCAGTATTAGACCCCCACCAACTCTCCCTTCAGTATGAATAGACCCCCACCAACTCTCCATTCAGTATGATTAGACCCCCACCAACTCTCCATTCAGTATGACTAGACCCCACCAACTCTCCATTCAGTATGACTAGACCCCCACCAACTCTCCATTCAGTATGACTAGACCCCCACCAACTCTCCATTCAGTATGACTAGATCCTCACCAGGTCCGAATTCAGTATGACTAGGCCACGATAAGCTCTCCATTCACTATGATTTACCCTCACCAGATCCCCATTCAGTAAAATTGCCTCCACAATTACTGACATTTAAGAAAACAAACACTACTCACCTCGCCCGGATCCTCCGGCACGCTTCTCTGATCTGTGCAGTCTGTGTACTAAGGCTTCAGCACTGCAGGAGCGATGTAGGCCGTTGGCTCCGATTCACCATTCTACTCAGCGGTATCAGTGTCCTGAGGACGCGTAACCCGCTGAAATCGTGATGACATGCAGAAGAGAGCGTGCCCAGAGCAGAGCAGCCCCGGGTCCCCCCCATGATTCATGGGCCCTACAGTGTCCCCATGCTCTGCTGCTATAGAGGTATACCCCTGATTACAGACCAACACTTCTAATGTGGATTGGCTGTTTAATGCCTTAGAGGCTACTGTAAATGGGAACTGTAGCACCTGAGGGGTTTCACACTCACAGAGCTCCCTTCTTAGCCCACGGATGATGCCGAATATGCAATAGCATGTTACTAATAGGAAGACATTGCAGGTGGTGTCCGGCGTTCAAGCCGTTTCTAAACCTGGACATGTGAGGCCAACTTTCAAAGTTCAGTGACACTAAAAAAAAAAAAAAGTATTTAAAAGGAAAAAAAAGTACTTTACAAAAAAATTCCTTAAAAAAGAAAATTAAAAAAAAATATATAAAAAATTTCCTCCCAATTATTCTCTACATGTTTCTTACTTGGTAATAGTATATCGAGAAGGGACAGATGGAATAGAGTACGGCAGAATCAGACTACGCAGAGGACGCTTGTAGTCTGTAACCATGGAGATGTATAAATCTGCACAGGAGCTGAAAACACAAAACTAGAACAGATTTTGAATCAAGACTGCTCGCAAAATTTTCCTTTTGTTCATTTAAGATACATCTGTGCAATGAACCTCGCCCCACAACCCACCACCCTCTCCATCTGTATGTACCGGGAGCCGACGCTTTCCTCCCGATCCGGCTCTCAGCTTATTATTTAACGATTTTCACAAAACATAAATTGCCACTGACTTTTTTTGTTCAGCAGCTCTATTTACAGAGAAAACAAGAAAATGGCGACAAATCCTTTTACTCCGGACCCGTCATTTACTGACTGAAAAAGAAAACAGCAAAATCGGTACATGAAAAGACTCATTTTGCAACAAAGACGAAATTGCAGAATAGCTCGATGTGGAGGGGGCAAACCTCTCCAATAATAAATGTTCCATTTTACAGCAGAGCCCAACATAAAAGAATAGAAAGAGTCAGCAACGTAGAGGAGGAATTAAATTGTTGGCATTTAAAGTTCCTTGTTGAAAAAACTGACAGATCAGCTACAGAAACGAACACAGAAGTAGAAAAGTTATGCTTTATGTAAATGAAGTGTTTAAATGCATAATGTACTATTAAATGACTACTATAATACTGCCCCTATGTACAAGAATATAACTAGTAACAAGTAACTAGCAAACATGGTGTATGCATGGAGAATAATGCATATAAAATATTTGTATCAATAAAGCTATTTTGTACTTTACATTTGATCATTTGACTGCTTTGTGGTGTGGTGGTTAGTTTAAGAATATAGCTACTATAATACTGCCCCCTATGTACAAGAATATAACTACTATAATACTGCCCCTATGTACAAGAATATAACTACTATAATACTGCCCCTATGTACAAGAATATAACTACTATAATACTGCCCCTATGTACAAGAATATAACTACTATAATACTGCCCTATGTACAAGAATATAACCACTATAATACTGCCCCTATGTATAAGAATATAACTACTATAATACTGCCCCCTATGTACAAGAATATAACTACTATAATACTGCTCCCTATGTACAAGAATATAACTACTATAATACTGCCCCTATGTACAAGAATATAACCACTATAATACTGCCCTATGTACAAGAATATAACCACTATAATACTGCCCCTATGTATAAGAATATAACTACTATAATACTGCCCCTATGTACAAGAATATAACTACTATAATACTGCCCCATGTACAAGAATATAACTACTATAATACTGCTCCTATGTACAAGAATATAACTACTATAATACTGCCCCTATGTATAAGAATTTAACTACTATAATACTGCCCCTATGTATAAGAATATAACTACTATAATACTGCCCCTATGTACAAGAATATAACTACTATAATACTGCCCCTATGTATAAGAATATAACTACTATAATACTGCCCCCTATGTATAAAAATATAACTACTATAATACTGCCCTATGTACAAGAATATAACTACTATAATACTGCCCCTATGTATAAGAATATAACTACTATAATACTGCCCCTATGTAAAGAATATAACTACTATAATACTGCTCCTATATACAAGAATATAACTACTATAATACTGCCCTATGTACAAGAATATAACTACTATAATACTGCTCCTATGTACAAGAATATAACTACTATAATACTGCCCCTATGTACAAGAATATAACTACTATAATACTGCCCCCTATGTACAAGAATATAACTACTATAATACTGCCCCTATGTAAAGATATAACTACTATAATACTGCCCCTATGTATAAGAATATATACTATAATACTGCCCCTATGTCAAGAAATAATAAAATACTGCTCCTATGTACAAGAATATAACTACTTAATACTGCCCCTATGTATAAGAATATAACTACTATAATACTGCCCTATATACAAGAATATAACTACTATAATACTGCTCCTATGTACAAGAATATAACTACTATAATACTGCTCCTATGTACAAGAATATAACTACTATAATACTGCCCCCTATGTACAAGAATATAACTACTATAATACTGCCCCCTATGTACAAGAATATAACTACTATAATACTGCCCCTATGTACAAGAATATAACTACTATAATACTGCCCCTATGTATAAGAATATAACTACTATAATACTGCCCCTATGTAAAGAATATAACTACTATAATACTGCCCCTATGTATAAGAATATAAACTACTATAATACTGCCCCTATGTAAAGACTATAACTACTATAATACTGCCCCTATGTACAAGAATATACCTACTATAATACTGCCCCCTATGTATAATATAAAAGCTCTGTATTATTACTGTGCAGTCTCTGTACACATGTAGATACTGCACAGTAAGATTGACTACAAGGATTGGAGACAGTCAGTAATGGATGGACTGTTCCTCTTGGTCAGTAATACGTTTCTTTACCTTCCTGACCTCAGGTTGAGTTTCGTGTCCACAGATTATGGTAATTAGATTGTATAATGGCTTCTCGTTTAGCCGTCAGGCGCTCGCAGTGTTGGTTCCTCCGCCACGTTGAGCATTATGCGGTGTTTAGCACCTCACAGAACGGAGTGCACTTAATCCAGCAATGACCGCTTTCTTCCTGCTGAATTGTACGGGGAGAGCAGTGGAGGATTCGCATTCAGTGCATACTTGATCTCAAGCTCCACACTTGTGAATGGCTGCTTAACAATAAAAGGTGTCGAGATAAGAGGCGTCTGCAGCTCCTAATGATTTCCTTACATGCCATCATCTTTACAGACGTATTGAAAGAAGCAGTAAAGCTTTTTATATTGATTTAAAAAAATGAAAAGTTTTATAAAATGTCTCGGAGTCCAGTGAGGAGGAGGAATCGGCAACTTTAAATTACATTTCTTAGGAACAATTTAAAAAGAAAAATACCCAATGAACATTTATTTCTGAGATGTCGTCTTCAGAGGAGTTTTCCTAAATTTTATTCAGTTATTTTTTATTTTATATCTGCTTTTGGAAAATCATGATGACATCCAATATGTACACTTACTTTCCCACATGGGCTCTCATTTAGTCTTTTATGAGTCCTCTATAGCAAATCCGCTTACACGGTACGTTAAATGGTATGCAAGTCTGCGTTCTTGACCCACCAGACAAAAACACTTAAATCCATAAGCCAATATACAGATAAAAAGTCAATTCTTCTTGGCTTGCAAACATGGTTGTCTGGGAAATTAAGATACAATCTGGTTTCTTCACAGGCTCTCATTTAGTCTTTTATGAGTCCTCTATGGCAAATCCGCTTGTTAAAGGGCTGTCCAGTAAAAAAAAAAAATCTGCTTGTCCCAGGGGACGATACTAGCTTTTCTGCTGCCTGAGTTGGGATTTCACATAGCTCCCCCACCTCCCCTCAAAAAAAAAAAAATCATTAGTAAGAAAGCTACACAAAATCTAAAATTGTCCTTCTATAGCTTGAGTTGAATATCGCTATGCAGCAGAGCAGTTCTTGAGGGATGATGTGTGAATCAACGAGGACCAGGCCAGCAGAGTATTGGTTGATAGCAGGAATATAACAGAAAAGCAAATATAGTCTGGTATCTTCCATCAAGGTAATGGTCAATAGCAGGAAAGCAATAAAGCATAGGTAAACCGTAGACTTGCTTGAAGAGACGCGTTAACTTGATTGCAGAGGCCGGGTGCGAACAGGAGCAAACAGAGTTGAGAGAAGCTGATAACTTGCTGCGAGGTTTGTGTGGACAGCACTAAGTAAACTGGAGTAACCTTGGAAATAATGCTGGCTGTAGTAAGGAATTCAGGTGTAATTGATGACACCATAGGCTGGAGTAAAGTCTAGAAATGAGCGAATTTGTTCGGATTCGGTTCCGAATATGATCGGCATCGAATATTGCTTGTGCAATATTCGTCAAACACAGCCGAACGTTATTAGTGTCAATGGGAGTAGAAATTACTGAATATGATAGGAACCAATCATCAAACATACATTCGGCACGAATAGTATTCGAATATGGCTTGAATATGTCAACATCAGATTCGGGGACAAAAACCAAACAAATTTGCTCATCTCTAGTCAAGTGAAGTAGACAAAATGTCCTGACAATCTTAAGGTTACTGAAACCATGCTACTTAATGCTCAAGTACTGGGTCTCTGCTTGACATTACCTTAAAAGGCGCAAGGTGATGATGTCAGAGCAGTCTACTGGGTCACCTGAGAAACCCGCCATTAACTACTGCAAATCGAGAGGGTTCTTCACTGGTGGCAGAACATGTAGTAGCTCAATTCTATGTTTATGGGACTACCAGAGATAGTCAAGTCCCATTTCAGAACCCATTTTTGAGATTGGTTAAGGTCCCTGTGGTCTGACCCTCAACAACTGTCAGGTTCTCACCGATCATATGGGTGATTACTTGCCGAATTGGGACAACCCTATTAAAAACCCCATTTTGTCCAGTGGTCCACAAAAAAAACCCAGAAACCTTTGTCTTATATAGGTAGTGTCTTGGAAAGCTAGGTGACAACTCTTACAGAAGCGGTAATGGCCTCCATATTTGATATCGGGATACTTTTCTTCCAGATATCTTTGGCAGTCCCATCGAAAATAAATCAAGCAGTGGGGCACGTGAAGCTACCATCCTAATAGCGCATTTTAGAGCCACGCTCTATGGACTTATGTGGGTCCAAGCAGTGGATGTCTAACAATAATCTAGTTATCACCTATCCTGGGACAATGCCAATGCCAATTTTGCCCATATGCTTTTTTTAAAAAGCAGACTTATTATCTGATGACGGACAATCCCTTTAAGCCCTTACATGACAGCTGGGCATGCTCGACCACCCATTCTAACAGGATATTTTTTAGACATGCTCAAGGGATCAACTTGATGAAAGAAGGCGGCTCAAGGACCCTTGACTTAGGGGTGAAATGCTCCCAGTACATGAGAGATCCCATAGACGAGTGGTCCGCTATGGCTTTTATCCAAGCCGAATACCTCGACCACAGACACATAGGAGTATCCGGGGAGGCGGACATTGTCTATCTGCTCCACCAGAGTTTATTCTAGGATACTAGAAGCAACCACTGGAAACTTTTAATGATTATTAGAGAAGACAAACTCTACTAACCCTTCACACTCACGTCAAGTGAAAAAATATCACCAGTGGAATAAATGAAGAATCGCAGGATCCAATGCTTATATATTCCTGACCTGAACAAGTCAGATTCTGCTCATTTCAGTGTGTGGGGGTGGTGGCACATAGGAAAACAGAAAAAAATCCAAAAGGAGACTTCTACTTTGCAAAAGAAAAGTAAAAACCTTAGGTGAAATTGTTATTGTTCTAAAATAAAAATTAAATCAAAAACGCACAAGTACTTCATTGCAAGCGAGAAATTCTAATCATCACAGTGAGATCTCAGCGCAGGAGCAAAATTATATAACCTTTATATCACAGTAATCGTATGAGCCCATAGAATAAAAAAAAAGAACATAGGAACAAAATGTAAGAAAAAATAAAAGTTGGCCATCGGTTTTTAGAAATTTTTTACAACGCCTTCAAAAACAAATAAAGGTTATACAAAACATTACATGTAACAAAATGTACCTCATACTGCAAAAATCATGTCCTCAAATGGGTTAATAAAAAATAAAATAAAGTTTTGTCATTAGGAAGGGCTGGTCATAGGCTGCTCAGGTTGGGAAAATGTCGGAAATTTGCAGTAAGGAACTTTTTGGTTATGATCGTGCATTGCTTGACTCGGTTCTCATCATTAATTAACTTACATTACTTAGTGCAGTAAGTTTGTAGAATGGATCACGTATTAGCAGGTCAGTCAGTCCCAAGTTCAGCCTTAAAACAAAAATTCCAGTATTTCTAGAGATTTCAGCAAAAATTACTCTTGATGGATGTCTACAGGTTGTAGTGCAGCGGCGTTGATGCAGTGTGACAGGTAGGCAGGGACCAAAGGAAAGTTCACAGCAAACGTGTTTAATGTCCAAAAACTCACAGTGCACAGCACACAGTATCCTCCGGATCGCAGCCGGGGCGACACAACAGTCCGTACATGAGACTTGTTACCGAGGGCGACTGCACCACCGTATCACGCTGCGGGGTGTCAGGCGTTCGCTGCACTGGACTCTGTGTTAACTCACACAGGCTGGACGCTGCAGAGCCACCTGCTCTGCTACTTGCAACCAAACACAGACACAAAACCCTTCCTGCAGGGTTTTTCTAAACTGGAATCTGTGGCAATGGGCCACTTGTAAGATCCGGCCTGGAGGAAACGGACTGGCCCCACTACCTTCCTGCAGTCCCTTTCAAAAATAAAAGCCCATATCGGGTTTTCTTGAACAATGACTTGGCCAAATAGCTTGACCAGGTTCATGCTTACTTTTATTTTGCCTTGTGACTCACAGGCGTCCTGCAGTGACCACAAGGCACTCCAGCGGGTCTAATACTCTTCTGAGAGCATCCTGGGTGAGACAGCGACTAGTGATGAGCGAACGTGCTCGGACAAAGTGTTATCTGAGCATGCTCGGGTGCTCGGATGCATTCCTTGCATGTGTTGTGGCTGTTGAACAGCCGTGAGACATGCAGCCACGCGGACTTGAACATATTTTACAAGCACACGTAAGCACTCTGTTAGCACATGAGCACGGTCAGATAACACCTTATCCATGCACATTCGCTCATCATTAGAGATGGACGAACCTGAACAGTAAAGTTTGGGATCCGTACCAAACACCTACTGTTCAAGCACAGACTTGACTAGGAAGTCTGTGTTATTGTTTATGTTCGGCTCCCCGAAAACCGGATGTTTCTCGCAGCCGTCATGTGCATGACAGCACCGCGAACACCGCCTCTGATCGGCGGTAAAATTATTACTGCTGGTCAGACAGCCATGGTTCTTATGCTGTCAAATGATAGCATGAGCTCACAGCTGTGATCAGAGGTAAAAAGTTTACCTCCGGTCACTGGCATCCGATGATGGGACTACTGCTCCCATCAGCCCATGTCTGCTGCTAAGAACAGCGAGAGAGGCGAGTTCACCACAGTTCACCAAGAGAAATTTCCAATCTCACTTTAAGACTTTTTCTTATTGTGCTAGGTGCTAGCGGGGATCTCACAGAGGGCACCGCAGTCCAGAGGCCCGGCTGGGAATGCAGCCTCAGTGACCGGTGGTAACCTCGATGACATCACCGCTGGTCACTGATACTGCACCCACAGCAGTTCAGTCACCAGTGGTTCTCAGCCTGGACAGTCACATCTTGGCATCGTCCATGTTGAAAACTGTTTATCCCCAAGACATGGATTACGTCGTGGGATAGAGTGATGGAGAGGTGAGAGATATTGGTGTTTTTTATTTTTGTTTTATTACAGGAGACGAGGGCTTCAGTGGAATTAGGCATTAGGTGAGTATACGGTGTTTGCTATTTTTAAATAAAAAAGGAAAAGTGCGTTTTGTTTTTTATTTCTAATAAAGTACTTATTTTCTGGCTGTGTGTTTATTTATCACTAGCTGTAGTACCCGGCTTCGCCCGGGTTAATTAATAACTGCTGTTAGCTGTAACAAAATAGACTATGTTAACAAAAATTTATTCTGCACATAAAAATCACACACCAAAACGTGCGGGGGTTAAAATTTCATTCAACACATAGCCTATGATGCTCCTGGGGTTGAGATGTGCAGGCATGCAAAATTTCATGCCCGTAAGTACAACGGTGCAGATTCCTATCCCGGGCCAAAATTATTTGCCGATTTGGAATGCGCGGGGTTAAAATTTCGACTCAAAACCTAACCTATGACGCTCCCGGGTCGAGACATGCGGGTGTGCAAAATTTCATGCCCGTAAATGCAGATTCCTATGCCGGACATACACACAAGCATTCAGCTTTCTCCCCATTATGTAGATAGGGCCAAAATTGTTTGGCGATTTGGAACGTGCGGGGGTTAAAATTTCCATTCAACACATAGCCTATGATGCTCCTGGGGTTGAGATGTGCGGGCATGCAAAATTTCATGCCCGTAAGTACAACGGTGCAGATTCCTATCCCGGGCCAAAATTATTTGCCGATTTGGAATGCGCGGGTTAAAATTTCGACTCAAAACCTAACCTATGACGCTCCCAGGGTCGAGACGTGCGGGTGTGCAAAATTTCATGCCCGTAAATGCAGATTCCTATGCCGGACATACACACAAGCATTCAGCTTTCTCCCCATTATGTAGATAGGGCCAAAATTGTTTGGCGATTTGGAACGCGCGGGGTTAAAATTTCGATTCAAAACATAGCCTAGGACGCTTTCGGGGTCGAGACGTGCGGGCGTGCAAAATTTCATGCCCGTAAGTGCGACGGTGCGGATTCCAATCCCGGACAAACATACCCACATACATACACACATACATACATTCAGCTTTATATATTAGATATAACTATAGGATTAGTAATGGATAGGTGTCTCATAGATGCCTCTCCATTACTAAGCCGTGAGCTTGATATTACCGGACAATACAAAGGTGACAACAACCCTACAAATATGAACTCCACTTGCCACCGCTACAGGGCAAGTGGGAAGGGCTGGGTAAGTCGCCAGAATTGGCGCATCTAATAGATGCGCCTTTTCTGGGCAGCTGAGGGCTGCTATTTTTAGGCTGGGGGGCAATATCCATGGTCCCTTACCAGCCTGAGAATACCAGGCTCCAGCTGTCTGCAGTAGCTTGGCTGGTTGTCAAACACAGGGAGGCCCCACCAATTTTTTTTAAATTGTTTACTTCATTTAAAAAAACAGCGTGGGGACCCCTCTATTCTAGATAACCAGCCTTTCTGCATCTGACAGGTGAGGGTAGCAGGCCTCAGGGTGTCAGTTTTGTCTGGCTGGTTATCAATAAAAAAAAGGGAACCCACGCCATTTTTTTTTTTTTTGTTATTTATATTAGAGCGCAGGTGCCAGCTGATGAATACTCCCATCAGTAGCCACTTGTTCTCACTGTTATTACCCTCCGATCACAGATGCAGGCTCACATCATTTGACAGCATGGGAACCGGCGGTAATGATTTTACCGTTGATCATAGGCAGTGTTTGCCACGTTGTCATGCACATGACATTGTGGCAAAAAATGGATGTTTGGGCCCCCATTCAAGTGAATGAGGTCTGGGTGCTGTTCTGGTACCCAAACTTTTTTTTTTTTTTAACTGTTCGGCAGAACCCACCAGACCCGAACATCAAGGGGTCCGCCGATCTCCACTCATCAATTAAAACCAGAGTTGGAGAGAAGTTATCAACTTCCTCTCTCCTTGACATCCATTGAACTCCATCTTTTATGCCTAGTTTTTCAACAATGAAAATGAGAAAGTCTGATAACCCTATAGATCACTCATTAATGTGACGCTTCGGGTACCTCTAACGTATTACTGTGAATGACGGCTACAAAATTTGGACCTGCTATTTTTAGGCTGGGGGGGCAATATTCATGGTCCCTTACCAGCCTGAGAATACCAGGCTCCAGCTGTCTGCAGTAGCTTGGCTGGTTGTGAAACATGGGGGGCCCCACCAATTTTTTTTAAATTATTTACTTCATGTAAAAAAATGACGTGGGGACCCCTCTATTCTAGATAACCAGCCTTTCTGCATCTGACAGGTGAGGGTAGCAGGCCTCAGGGTGTCAGTTTTGTCTGGCTGGTTATCAATAATAAAAGGGAACCCACGCCATTTTTTTTTTTTTATTATTATTATTTATTTAGAGCGCATGTGCCAGCTGATGAATACTCCCATCAGTAGCCACTTGTTCTCGCTGGGAAGTGAATATTGTTGTAGAGAAGGTCTGGGGGTCATAACAAGTCATTCTCACGTTATATAAGCAATATAAGAAAACTTAAAAGTGATTGTACGCTTATCATAATGGCAGAGGTATGAGAATGTTTTTCTGTGCAGCTCCACATCAGTCAGACGTCCCAAGAAATGAACACGTCGGGGCCACGCTTGTTGTTGTGACACAGAACATGTGTATCTGAAATGTAAACCAATCCTAACATTTCTCTATGCGGCCGGGTTTTAATCTTCTAGATGCCAATTGCTCATATCCCCTCAGCGCCCGTAATACAGGAACCAATAAAAAGGACTAGTTATTGTTGCTCTTTCCTCGATACAATCCGATAATATCAGACAGGAGAACACAAAAAATGACTCGTATAATAAATGTCAAATCCAAACAGTAAAAACCAACTAACAAGAAAAAAAGAAGGAGGAGAAGAAGGGAAAGAAAAACAAATTAAGAGAAAAACTGCGAAACGCGTGAAGTCAACATCAGCATCATAAATCCGTGTATTATAATCACCGACCCTGTGAACGACCTACAGGCAGCGGCAGACATGCTTGGGGGGCTGGGAACGGAGCGGCTTGTTTTTCCCCAGTCACAAGATGATATTATAGCGGCATTAATGGACGAGATTGAATTGGTAATTGCTGCATTAATGAAATGCCGTCTGCATCTGTTTGCCTATTATACACACATTAATAAATAACTGATTTGCCAAAGGATAAACTGAAAATTATAACGAAGGATAATTACAGATTGGGTTGCAATAGTCTGTAGCACCTGGGAAAAAGGCATCAAAGAGCGGTAGATAAAGTTGATTCTGAGACTGTTTTCTATTACTCTTTAAAAAAAAAATACAAAAGATAAATGTATCAATAACAATGCAATAAAATACAGCAATAAGCCAGACGGTAATTTTTTTTATTATGCGAGCCAAACCTCAGCCAAGTTCACCCTCACGTGACATCATGCGCAGGATACAAGTCAGGTGATGGCATATTTAGGGAATTATCACACTTTAGTGAAAACTGGATCAAATCCACATCTGAAAAAGCACATGCGAAACACTTATTTTACATAGTTTTTTTTCTGTAAAGAATGTTCCGGCAATTACAGTAACGCAAAACCATCGCAATTTACTCATGAATGTCTCAGGAAGTTTTTTTTCACACTTCCAGCATTGGTACATTTTATCCAATGGTGTAGATCTCAGTCCTGCTAAGACAAGTAATTCCACTAGCGATCACTTCCAACAACACAGCCACGAGTCACCCTGAAACAATAAATTAGACAGAGCACAATTTTTGGGGATTTTTTTTATATTAAAAAAAAAATAAAAATATCAAAACACATGGCACTCTAGCTTCTATCTGACCATGGGTTTCACTTTATGGATTCTTCTTGGGGTTTTTCCCCCAGACAAACATGCGAAACATGCAAGTATATTTTTTATAAAAAAAAAAAACTCTTAGAAACTAATCGCCTGGTAGAGCTGCTTTATGACCAGTTATTCTTTAAGGGAAACTTGTGACAATATTCTTGGAAGTGATCGCTTATGGGTCTAACACTGGATGAAGTACACCAATACAGAAAGTGTAAACGAGAAATCGCATTCAGGATAATGTGAATTCTGCTCTAAAGATTGTAGATGCAGTAAAGTCAAATCAATGGTGTTTTTTTTTTTTATTGAGCACGTTTCTCTGATCCTGATAATGGGGCTATCTCTATAGATTGGAGAAGTGCATGCGCTTGGACATTGATGTGGTTCCCCGTCACAAATGAGGAAACGCAGATAATCAGTGTGTCAATGAATATCAGGAAAATTGTCAGCGTTTACTTACTATGGTTTTGTGTCTCTGGTAACAAAAGATCGGGATCGTTATAATGCACAGAACATAATGGACGTCATCTCCATGTAAATAATGTAACGGGGCCCGGACTGCACGGAGTCGTAAACCGGTCTGGGATCATTCTTAATGGCTTCAGGCCGTTCTTATCCCGAGGAGCCGTCCGTCTGTCCTATCTGTCGTAACAGTCATAATACAGAACGTGCGGCGTACAGTCACCAGCTGTGACATATATCGTGCGCTAAAAATCAAAGGAAAGTCCTAAACTCCAAGCAGTGTCCTATATGTGCCATATGTGCGTCTCAGAGTTCTGGAGACAACTGGTGATGATGCTGGTTTAACTGGTCCAAGAAAACGACTGGTGGTCCCACATACATTACGACCATTGAGATCACGTGGCATTATCCCATAGCCGCCATCACACACAGGCTCTAGTGAGGGCTGCAGATTTCACCAAAGAGTAAAAGTCCCAGAAACCTTCTATAAAGATTCAGGAACTGGAAGAAAACAACTAATTGTACAGAAAGGTAATAAATGCAAACGATGGAAGATGGAAACTACAACCTGTTCATCCTCCTTTCTTAATTTGACAGAGGTTGATTTTATCTGCAAAACTAAACCCAGTCCGCGCTACTGACCCCGATCACGTGGACGCTGATCTGACCGACAGATATTTCTATAATTGATTCCTAAGGAGCCTCATCCGTAGCTAGTACTTGTAAAAAAAACATTAAGGTGAAGGCAAATCCACGCGAGTCAGCCATTTCTGCAATGCTTCCTGCACCCTGCTCTCATTCTTTTACCTTTGCATCGGAATAAAGAAGCCATATTTGATTATAAGTAAGACCTCAAAATCTACGCTCCTACCATCGTAAATCACAGCGCCAAATTCAGCAAACCTCCAATATGCCGATAACGAATATTCTAATACATAGAGGCAGTATCATAGTAGATATATTCTTGTACATAGGGGCAGTATTATAGTAGTTATATTCTTGTAACATAGGAGCAGTATTATAGTAGTTATATTCTTGTACATAGGGGCAGTATTATAGCAGTTATATTCTTGTACATAGGAGCAGTATTATAGTAGTTATATTCTTGTACATAGGGGCAGTATTATAGTAGTTATATTCTTGTACATAGGGGCAGTATTATAGTAGTTATATTCTTGTACATAGGGGCAGTATTATAGTAGTTATATTCTTGTACATAGGAGCAGTATTATAGTAGTTATATTCTTGTACATAGGAGCAGTATATAGTAGTTATATTCTTGTACATAGGGCAGTATTATAGTAGTTATATTCTTGTAATAGGGCAGTATTATAGTAGTTATATTCTTGTACATAGGGCAGTATTATAGTAGTTATATTCTTGCACATAGGGCAGTATTATAGTAGTTATATTCTTGTACATAGGACCAGTATTATAGTAGTTATATTCTTGTACATAGGGCAGTATTATAGTAGTTATATTCTTGTACATAGGGGCAGTATCATAGTAGTTATATTCTTGTACATAGGGAGCAGTATTATAGTAGTTATATTCTTGTACATAGGGGCAGTATTATAGTAGTTATATTCTTGTACATAGGAGCAGTATTATAGTAGTTATATTCTTGTACATAGGGCAGTATTATAGTAGTTATATTCTTGTACATAGGGGCAGTATTATAGTAGTTATATTCTTATACATAGGGCAGTATTATAGTAGTTATATTCTTGTACATAGGAGCAGTATTATAGTAGTTTAATTCTTGTACATAGGGCAGTATTATAGTAGTTATATTCTTGTACATAGGGGCAGTATTATAGTAGTTATATTCTTGTACATAGGGGCAGTATTATAGTAGTTATATTCTTGTACATAGGGGCAGTATTATAGTAGTTATATTCTTGTACATAGGAGCAGTATTATAGTAGTTATATTCTTGTACATAGGGCAGTATTATAGTAGTTATATTCTTGTACATAGGGGCAGTATTATAGTAGTTATATTCTTGTACATAGGAGCAGTATTATAGTAGTCATATTCTTGTACATAGGAGCAGTATTATAGTAGTTATATTCTTGTACATAGGGCAGTATTATAGTAGTTATATTCTTGTACATAGGGGCAGTATTATAGTAGTTATATTCTTGTACATAGGGCAGTATTATAGTAGTTATATTCTTGTACATAGGGGCAGTATTATAGTAGTTATATTCTTGTACATAGGAGCAGTATTATAGTAGTTATATTCTTGTACATAGGGCAGTATTATAGTAGTTATATTCTTGTACATAGGGCAGTATTATAGTAGTTATATTCTTGTACATAGGGCAGTATTATAGTAGTTATATTCTTGTACATAGGGGCAGTATTATAGTAGTTATATTCTTGTACATAGGGGCAGTATTATAGTAGTTATATTCTTGTACATAGGGCAGTATTATAGTAGTTATATTCTTGTACATAGGGCAGTATTATAGTAGTTATATTCTTGTACATAGGGGCAGTATTATAGTAGTTATATTCTTGTACATAAGGGGCAGTATTATAGAGTTATATTCTTGTACATAGGAGCAGTATTATAGTAGTTATATTCTTGTACATAGGAGCAGTATTATAGTAGTTATATTCTTGTACATAGGAGCAGTATTATAGTAGTTATATTCTTGTACATAGGGCAGTATTATAGTAGTTATATTCTTGTACATAGGGGGCAGTATTATAGTAGTTATATTCTTGTACATAGGGGCAGTATTATAGTAGTTATATTCTTGTACATAGGGCAGTATTATAGTTATATTTTACAGGCATATTAATAGGATATTCTTGTACATTCATATTATAGTAGTTATATTCTTTTTATGGGCATATTATAGTAGTTATATTCTTGTACATAGGGGCAGTATTATAGTAGTTAATTCTTGTAATAGGAAGCAGTATTAAGTAGTTATATCTTGTACATAGGGCAGTATTATAGTAGTTATATTCTTGTACATAGGGCAGTATTATAGTAGTTATATTCTTGTACATAGGGCATATTATAGTAGTTATATTTTGTACATAGAGCATATTATAGTATATATATTGTACATAGGGCAGTATTATAGTAGTTATATTCTTGTACTAGGGGCAGTATTATAGTAGTTATATTCTTGTACATAGGGCAGTATTATAGTAGTTTATTCTTGTACATAGGGCAGTATTATAGTGTATATTCTTGTACATAGGAGCAGTATTAAGTAGTTATATTCTTGTACATAGGGGCAGTATTATAGTAGTTATATTCTTGTACATAGGGCAGTATTATAGTAGTTATATTCTTTTAATAGGGGCAGTATTATAGTTATATTCTTGTACATAGGGAGTATTATAGTGGTTATATTTTTACTTAAGGGGCAGTATTATAGTAGTTTATTCTTGTACATAGGGGCAGTATTATAGTATTATATCTTGTAATAGAGATTTAATAGGTTAAATTTTGTAATAGGGGCAGTATTAATAGTTAATTCTTGTACATAGGGCAGTATTATAGTAGTTATTTCTTTACATAGGGGCAGTATTATAGTAGTTATTTCTTGTACATAGGGCAGTATTATAGTATTATATTCTTGTACATAGGGCAGTATTAATAGTTATATTCTTGTACATAGGGCAGTATTATAGTTATATTCTTGTACATAGGCAGTATTATAGTAGTTATATTCTTTACATAGGCAGTATTATAGTATATATTCTTGTACATAGAGAGCAGTATTATAGTATTTATTTTATCATAGACAGTATAGAGTTATATTCTGTACATAGGGCAGTATTATAGTTTATATTCTTGTACATAGGGCAGTATTATAGTATTATATCTTGTTAAGGGGCAGTATTAGTAGTTATATTCTTGTACATAGGGGCAGTATTATAGTAGTTATATTCTTGTACATAGGGCAGTATTTAAGTAGTTATATTCTTGTACATAGGGCAGTATTATAGTTTATATTCTTGTACATAGGGGCAGTATTATAGTAGTTTATATCTTACATAGGGGCATATTATATCTTTATTCTTGTACATAGGAGTATTATTAGTTATTCTTGTACATATCAGTTTAATAGTCATATCTTGTACATAGGAGCTTATTATAGTAGTTATATTCTTGTAATAGGGGCAGTATTATAGTAGTTATATTCTTGTACAATAGGGCAGTATTATAGTAGTTATATTCTTGTACATAGGGCAGTATTATAGTTATTCTTGTACATAGGGCAGTATTATAGTATATATTCTGTACATAGGAGCAGTATTATAGCAGTTATTTTTGTACATTAGGCAGTATTATGAGTATTATCTTTATATAGGGCAGTAATAAGAGTTATATTCTTGTACATAGGGCAGTATTATAGTAGTTATATTCTTGTACAAGGGGCAGTATTATAGTAGTTATATTCTTGACATAGGGGCAGTATTATAGTAGTTTAATTCTTGTACTAGGGCAGTATTATAGTATTATATTCTTGTACATAGGAGCAGTATTATAGTAGTTATATTCTTGTACATAGGAGCTTATATTATAGTTAAGATTTATTGTACATTGGGTATATAGTAGTTATTATTATTCTTACATAGGGGCAGTATTATAGTAGTTATATTCTTGTACATAGGTGCTAATTATAGTAGTTATATTCTTGTACATAGGAGCAGTATTATAGTTATATTCTTGTACATAGGAGCAGATATTAGTAGTTATATTCTTGTACATAGGAGTATTATAGTATTATATTTTGTACATAGGGAGTATATTTTATATTTTTTGTTATAATAGGAGAGTATTATAGTATTATATTTTGTAAATGAGCGTATTATAGGGTATTATTGTATATATGGTCAGTATAGGGTATAGTATGTTATATTATTTCTTGTATAGGAGTATATGAGTTATATTTATAGTCATTTTTGTACATAGATCAGTATATAGGAGTATTATATTGTATAAGTGTATTAATAGGTATATTTATGTTAATAGGGCGAGCATTATTTAGTAGTTATATTCTTCTACATAGGGGCAGTATTATAGTAGTTATATTCTTGTACATAGGGGCAGTATTATAGTAGTTATATTCTTGTACATAGGGCAGTATTATAGTAGTTATATTCTTGTATATAAGGGCAGTATTATAGTTATATTCTTGTACATAGGAGCAGTATTATAGTAGCTATATTCTTGTACATAGGGTTATATTTACACTTTTGTGCATATTATGTAGACTGTCCTTTGATCTGGAGATTCTACACAGTCTTGATTTTAATCGACGGTGTGTAATGCTTCTTTTTTTCCTTAGGGGGCGCTGAACAGGAATTAATCTCTCATCAGATCAGTGGGGTCTCTGTTATCTGCTTATTGTATGGAGACTTTTCTATACAGTTAGGTCCATAAATATTTGGACAGAGACAACATTTATCTAATTTTGGTTCTAGACATTACCACAATGAATTTGAAACAAAACAAATCAGATGCAGTTAAGTTCAGACTTTCAGCTTTCATTTAAAGGTATCCACATTAAAATTGGATGAAGGGTTTAGGAGTTTCAGCTCCTTAACATGTGCCACCCTGTTTTTAAAGGGACCAAAAGTAATTGGACAAATGACTCCAAGGCTATTTCATGGACAGGTGTGGGCAATCCCTTTGTTATGTCATTCTCAATTAAGCAGATGAAAGGGCCGGAGTTGATTTGAGGTGTGGTGTTTGCATTTGGAAGGTTTTGCTGTGAAGGAAACATGTGGTCACAGGAGCTCTCCATGCCAGGTGAAACAAGCCATCCTTAAGCTGCAAGAACAGAAAAAAAACCATCCAAGAAATTGCTACAACATTAGAAGTGGCAAAATCTACAATTTGGTACATCTGAGAAAGAAAGAAAGCACTGGTGAACTCATCAATCCAAAAAGACCTGGGAGCCCACAGAAGACAACAGTGGTGGATGATCGCCGCATACTTTCTTTGGTGAAGAAGAACCCGTTCACAACATCAACTGAAGTCCAGAACACTCTCAGTGAAGTAGGTGTATCTGTCTCTAAGTCAACAGTAAAGAGAAGACTCCATGAAAGTAAATACAAAGGGTTCACATCTAGATGCAAACCATTCATCAATTCCAAAAATAGACAGGCCAGAGTTAAATTTGCTGAAAAACACCTCCAGAAGCCAGCTCAGTTCTGGAAAAGTATTCTATGGACAGATGAGACAAAGATCAACCTGTACCAGAATGATGGGAAGCCAAAAGTTTGGAGAAGAAAGGGAACGGCACATGATCCAAGGCACACCACATCCTCTGTAAAACATGGTGGAGGCAACGTGATGGCATGGCCATGCATGGCTTTCAATGGCACTGGGTCACTTGTGTTTATTGATGACATAACAGCAGACAAGAGTAGCCGGATGAATTCTGAAGTGTACCGGGATATACTTTCAGCCCAGATTCAGCCAAATGCTGCAAACTTGATTGGACAGCGCTTCATAGTACAGATGGATAATGACCCCAAGCATACAGCCAAAGCTACACAGGAGTTCATGAGTGCGAAAAAGTGGAACATTCTTCAATGGCCAAGTCAATCACCAGATCTTAACCCAATTGAGCATGCATTTCACTTGCTCAAATCCAGACTTAAGAGGGAAAGACCCACAAACAAGCAAGACCTGAAGGCTGCGGCTGTAAAGGCCTGGCAAAGCATTAAGAAGGAGGAAACCCAGCGTTTGGTGATGTCCATGGGTTCCAGACTTAAGGCAGTGATTGCCTCCAAAGGATTCGCCACAAAATATTGAAAATAAAAATATTTTGTTTGGGTTATGTTTATTTGTCCAATTACTTTTGACCTCCTAAAATGTGGAGTGTTTGTAAAGAAATGTGTACAATTCCTACATTTTCTAACACATATTTTTGTTCAACCCTTCAAATTAAACGTTACAATCTGCACTTGAATTCTGTTGTAGAGGTTTCATTTCAAATCCAATGTGGTGGCATGCAGAGCCCAACTCGCGAAAATTGTGTCACTGTCCAAATATTTCTGGCCCTGACTGTATATCAGAGACTGAAGTCAGTGTAACTGTGCACATTACAAGTCTATTTCTCATCCAGAGCAATGAACGTCTTCTTTTTTCCGCACAACCTGTCCTTTAGTCATCACAAAGTGATGCTCTCAGCTTTTCTCGTACTTCAGGTGTCAGAAATCGCATGAAGAAGACGACAAGCCAGGAAAGGCTGAGCGGAGTCCTTGTGTTTTCCAGCACATGTTTGGATAGCTCTTGACAACATAATAGTGTCTGGCGGGGCGGCGTGTCCCCGGATGGCTCATTCTTCACTTTTACGTGAAGTTTGTATTTACCAAATCTATTTAAAAATAGCGAGACGAGCAACAGAAGACCGCCGCCATCACCGGAAGCTAAAAATACGCAGCTTCACAGCCGATCTGAGAAATCTTCCTTCTCCCGCTGAAGGTTTGCAGAAATATTTTACCGGGAAATGTCTCTTCTTTTTACTAAAGAGTCACAATATGAAACAAATTATATCCCAGAGACGTTGGACGCTTAAAGGGTTTATCTCATATGGTCAAGTAATCACATATCCACCAGGACCCCCCACTTCTCCCATAAACCGGGCTCCGGAATGCCCTATAAGAACAGAGAGATGGTGCGCATGCGCAATCTCCAACCGTCCCATAGACAGTGAATGGAGCATACGCGGCCACCGCTCTCTTCCATTTCAGAACCACGTGGTCAGGATCTGAGAGGTCTGATTATTAGGCAGTAAGTATGAATAAGTGATAACTTGCCTAATTGGTACAAGCCCTTTTAAAAAAGTACAAAATAAAAATTGTTTGCCATTTTTCTAACTTTTTGTGTTGCAACCGTATTGCTATCTCGTAACGTCCCATGGTCAGGTCTAGAGTGATCGTCGATTTGTACCGTCTATTCAAAAAAAATGATGCCATTGATCAACCAATCAGGAGTGGATTAATTCAAGTGGCTGAGTAGTCCCGAGATTAGAAGTTTTTATTCTGGTACCCAACTTTTTCAGTTGTTTTCTATGGCGGTCTATGGAGTTTCCCATCGACCTGCAAGTCGTGGTCCTTCTGGTTCCAAAAGTCTATGCTGGAAAAAAACCTACTTTCTATATATCAGACAGGACAGGACACATTTTTCAGTCAGAAAGCCAATGAGATTGGAGATTTGCTTTGGTACCTAACTTTTTGGGTCACTCACCACTTATTATGAGTCGTGGTCTACATGAAACATGGAAGCCGATAAGACTAGAAATTGAAACCGGTGCCTAATTTTGGGGTTGTTCTCTACTGCTATTTGTTGATTTTCCTATTGCCAGGCCTATAATGACCCAACGGGAAAATGACCACAAACATCTACCATTCAGGACGGTAAGGATTGTATAAGTCAGGAGGCCAATGCGGCTCGAAAGTGAAATGGTGCCCAACTTTTTGGACTGTTCTCTTGAGGATACTAGCAGGTCTTGCATTACCTATCTTTCTTAAAGAGAATCTGTCACCAGGTCAAATGTGGACAGTTTGTTTGCTTTTATTAAATTCCCGCTTATCTCCTGAGTATTCCATTTTTTTTTTTTAAATCTGCCATACGGTTCCAGATATATGAGCATTTTTAATTGGCATAAATTCTTATGGTCCTTATTAAGGGGGTGTGGCTCACAGGGTAATTAAACGGAGCACCCTTAAGACACGCCCCAGAGGATCCTGTGAAGCACGATCCTTAGTAAAGACTATAAAAATTAGCACTAAGCAAAAAAAGCCCATGTCTCTGGAATACTTATGACCATGTGATATTTCAGTTTTTCTTTTTTAATAAATTTGCAAAAAATTTTTACATTTCTATTTTTTTTTTCAGTAAAGATGGGGTACAGAGTTTACATTAATGAGAAAAAAAAAAAAGAACGTTTTTGCATTTACCAAATGGCTGCAACGAAACAAAGAGTGAAAAATTTGAAGGGGTCTGAATACTTTCCGTACTCACTGTATGAGCTGCTTTTACAAGGCCATTAAAAAAGTCGGACTGGTTACCGAAGAGACCTCACAAGTTCTACCAAGTGCTCATTAGTCCCAGTACAGCAGCCCTGGAGGAGAGGAGGAGTCCCAGAAAAGTAAGTGCACGGTCCCTGAGCATTATGCCACCATCAATACTTATATAAATCACACAAAACGTGGATGGTTGATGATAATCTGGTGCGTTGTGCTTTTTTTATTCACGCCCCTATAGCAAAACTTTTTTGTTTTTCCTACTTCCTTTTTTTGTATTTTCAGCTGATTTTCATAAACATGAATTTTATTTTTTTTTTTTTTTTTTCGCTATTGATTTTATTTCACCAGAGAGGTGCAATTATGCTGCAAGTGGCAGAACATTACGTAACGCGCGATAAGACGTCTGCGGAATAGCAGATAAAGTGCCGCGTGGATGTGATTTTCCAGGTGGGAACAACATGAAAGAGACAAGAGATCACATGGAGAAGTGATGCTTTCGTTTCGCTCCTCTTTTATTCTCGGGTCTGTGAGAGCAGAATATAAAAATTTCCAAACCTAGTTTTTGCTTTTAGCTGAACGATCCCCCCGAAATGAGTCTCTCTTCTTATTGTAATTTTTTTTTGTTTATTCAGAATATTTCCTTTGCATAAAAGCAGCTACAAACGGGAAACTGAAAATGAATTATTTAGTAGTATTTGCACTTATTTTAAAAATATACAGTAAAATAGACACAAAGTAGTAAATTCCGTCTCTGCATTGTTTAAGAAATTTCTTAGAAAAAATAAATAAATAGAAAAAACATGATTTACATAATGGAGACCAGAAAAATTAGACTCTGGTGCCAAACCAAAAAAAAAAGCAGATCTAGGACTGGCAGTCTATGGTGCCATAACGACGACATTCTGACAAAACTGGTGACAGATTAATAAAGTCCTATAACAGAAATGACTATCAGTATTTAAAGAGTGTTTGTCACAGGTTTAAAAGTCACCAGTTTTTGCTATCAATTTATTCCTGTCGCTTCCCTGAGTATACGTTTTTTTGTTTTTTTCAAATCCACCATAAAGGTTCCAGAGATATAGGCCTTTTTATTGAGTGATAATTTTATGGCGCTTCCTAAAAAGGGCGTGGCTTGCAGAGAAGCATAAGGATACGCCCCAGAGGAACCTGTGAGCCACGCCTACTTGCTAAAGACCATAAGAATTAGAACTAAACCTTCAGCCTTGGCTGATATTCGGGATGCAGGCCTCTCATATGATGAGAGGTTGGAAAAGTTGGGCTTGTTTAGCTTAGAAATAAAAAAGAGGCCTCAGAGGAGATCTCATTTATATGTATAAATATATGTGTGGTCATACAAAGGAATGGTGCATGACTTATTCCTTCCAAAGACTATACTACGGACCAGGGGGCACTCATTACGGGGGGAATAAAGGTGATTCCGGCAACTAAATAGGAAAGGGTTCTTTACAGTTAGAGCAGCGAGACTGTGTAACGCCGACCACAGGAGCTAGTAATGGCCGACACTATGGCAGCTTTTATACAAGGGCCGGATGATTTCCTCACTACACAACACTGTGGATTATACATAATTTAGTGACAAAAAAAAGTATAATTGGTGGAGAAAGGTTGAGCTTGATGGACAGAGGTCTTTTTTCAACCTGTGTAACTGTGTAAACAGAAAGGCTCATATCTCTGGAACCGTACGGCGGATTTGAAAAAAACAAAAAGCGATATACTCAACGGAGCAACAATAATGAAATAAGAGCAAAAACTGGACACTTTCGAATTTGTGACAAATTCCCTTTAAATACCAATAAATAATGTCACCAGTTTTGTAAGGATCTCATTATTTCACTCGGCGCCATAGACGGCCAGTCATAGATCGTTTTTTTTTGGACGAGCACCAGATACATTCAGTTTGGCAACAGAATGTACCGTAATTTTTCTGGTATCCATTATGTTAATCATTTTTTTTTTTCTAAACAAAAAAAAAAAAATTCTCATAAATTTCCAAAGCAATGCAGACACGGAATAAACCAAGACATGGAATTAACTATTTGTGTGTGTTTTATTGTATATTTATAAAATAAGTGGAAATGCTACTAAATAATTCATTTTCGTTTTTTCCATTTATAGCTGGTTTTATGCAATGCAATTATTGATGAAAAATAGACGGAAAAAAAAGAGAAAGTCATTTCGGGGAATAGTCTTTCGTTTAGCTGAATGAGGTCTGATGATTGCCAGAACTGAATGATGAGGCAAACTCCAAAGCTCACGATAAGTGAACACAAAGCTTAGTGAAGACTCAGATACACACACCCGCCTTAAAGGGTTTTAGGGCGATGATGTCACAAAAGTTTCCCCAGGCTACCTAAAAAAAAACACAGCACAAGGCGATGGAAGGGGTCAAAGCCCGGCCCTGGAGCCGAGACAGGAGAGTAACACCTTGTATATCTAATGCCAAGTCCATATAGAATATCATATCTGGATCCAAACCTAATGAAAGCTTCATGAAGGAACCTGCTACATCTGGTGCCGAGTCTATTTTGAAGACCATATTTAAAGCCAAGTCCAACGATGAAATCCTTAGATATTGAATGACGAGCCTAATAACAAAAACCCAGTATAGCTGGTGCCAAATGAAAGCCTTGAATATTTGGTGTCAAGTCCAAATTGAAGATCATATATGGTACCAAGCCTAATGACGAAATCCTTAGATACGGAGTCGAGATTAATGAAGAAACCTGCTACATCTGGTGCCGAGTCTATTTTGAAGACCATATTTAAAGCCAAGCCTAATGATGAAATCCATTATATCCGGTACTAAACCTAATGACGAAACCCTTAGATATTAAGTCGAGGTTAATGATGAAACCCATTATATCCGGTACCAAGCCTAATGACGAAACCCTTAGATATTAAGTCGAGATTAATGACGAAACCCTTAGATATTGAGTAGAGCTTAATGATTAAACCCATTATATCCGGTACCAAGTGTAATGACAAAACCCTTAGATATAGTCGAGATTAATGATGAAACCCTTAGATATTGAGTAGACCTTAATGATGAAACCCACCATATCTGGTGCCAAGTCTTATCTGAAGACCAAATCTGACGCCAAGCAGAAGGGTTATGGCAGCAAGGTGATACCTAAAGCTCGGCTCATAATTGGAGCCAAATCCGGTCCAAACCCAAAATGAGGACCTCACTGTCCAACACTTGTGATGATGTAACAGGCTCCTTTAACTACCCATATGGATATTACAAGAGATTTGCACAGGTGCCGAGGAGCCGATAGATATCTGGAGAGGAGATGATTCATAGATTGGTGCCAGGACTGATGATCTCATGGATTAATGATCTGCTGATCCGGACCCAGGTGTATCAGGTGGGCTGCCATCTCTCCGCGGGATACATTGTAACTGGATGAACTTTACACCATTATTACTGTCGGCAGCTCATTGGCCGGAGATTCGGCATCACTCATCATCTTGGCAGCGCTTCCCTCTCGTCCTCTTAACGTTGAGTAACTGCCTGCGCTCGCTAATCACCGACGAAGCCAAAACCAAGGGAGGAAGCCAGCGGATAATGAGAGTTACCCTCCTACTATCAGACAACGACCCCACTGCCGCCTTCCTCCCGATCACGTCCCGCGCTCTGATCGCGGGCAGCCTGCACAGCACTTTCACTCAGCGAGCGCGATCGTCTGGTGTTGGCTTAATAAACCTCCTAATTATACCGTAGAGCTGGGGAAGAGGCGGCTTCGGCTTCCATGAGCAATTTCAGGGGACCCGGCCAAATGTACATTATTCATCAATTCACAACCTGCATCCAAGATCTGTCGCTGTTAACTCCTTCACCGCTGCGTAGCACTGAGCAGAGAGCAGGAATGGGTGCTGAGGCATCTAAAGGGGGGTCCACGACCCAAAAAAAAAGGATTACTGTCAGCTCGGGTCACTGCCACCATGACGGCACCACGGCAGCAGAAGAGTAAAGGATCCAATTGAAAGTGACACTTTCTCAAGGTTTTAAAAGGCAGAACACATAAAAAAGTATGTACACCCCTTAGTTTAGCCACTTCAGGCACAAGGACTGGCAACGACAGTTAAGTATACCGCCATATAGCGCTGCCACTGACATTAGCGGTAGAACGGGTCAGTGTACGGAGCGTTCCCATCATAGAAAGAAACAGGATATAAAAGTAACCGATACTGAGAGCACCGGGAGCTGAAACGCGTCGTACAGAGATCGTATATTGTCACTGGTTGCACCGGCTCAAACATCAGGACGGCCCCCGAGGAGCACAATGGACGGGGTCACCAATATTAGGGCGCCCCGTCATTAGACTCTGGGCAGGACAAACACATTTCACCAGGTCACATTCTGATGACGGAGACATAGTACAGCGATATGTGCAGGAATTGGTCGCGGGGTGAAATTAGAGATCAGTTGGTGCATTTCATACTCTATGTACTGAGAGAAGAGAAGATCCACAATCCCGTCATGTACTGCAAATCATGGGATCCAACCACAGCCCCGGGATCCACACAGGAGGACGCGGACCGCAGGGATACACGCAGGAGGACGCGGACCGCAGGGATCCACGCAGGAGGACGTGGACCGCAGGGATCGCGTAGGAGGACACGGACAGCAGGGATCCACGCAGGAGGACGCAGACCGCAGGGATCCCACAGGAGGACGCGGACCGCAGGGATCCACGCAGGAAGACGCGGACCGCAGGGATCCACGCAGGAAGACGCGGACCGCAGGGATCCACGCAGGAAGACGCGGACCGCAGGGATCCACGCTGGAGGACGCGGACCGCAGGGATCCACGCAGGAGGACACCACTCATTTTGTAACACAAACAGCAGAGCAGAATATATATATACTCATCAGAATACACAGCTGACACCCCCAGACCATTATACACAATCCCCCCATATTACCTACCAGGCACCAACATTTGAGAGCAGACAGAAAAGCCCATTATCACTCGGGGTACAGGATAATGACACTGAAACTCGGGGTACAGGATACTGACATTCAGGGTACAGGATAATGACACTGACACTCGGGGTACAGGATAATGACACTGACACTCGGGTACAGGTATGCTGATACTCGGTGCAGGATAATGACACTGACATTCGGGGTGCAGGATAATGACACTGACACTTGGGGTACAGGATGAAGACACTGACAGTCGGGGTACAGGATAATGACACTGACACTCAGAGTACAGGATAATGACACTGACACTCGGGGTACAGGATAACGACACTGACACTCGGGGTACAGGATACTGACACTTACAGTCGGGGTACAGGATAATGACACTGACACTCAGGGTACAGGATAATGACACTGACACTCGGGGTACAGGATAAAGACACTGACACTCGGAGTACAGGATAATGACACTGACACTCGGGTTACAGGATAACGACACTGACACTCGGGGTACAGGATAAAGACACTGACACTCGGGATACAGGATAATGACACTGACACTCGGGTTACAGGATAACGACACTGACACTCGGGGTACAGGATACTGACACTGACAGTCGGGGTACAGGATAATGACACTGACACTCAGGGTACAGGATAATGACACTGACACTCGGGGTACAGGATACTGACACTGACAGTCGGGGTACAGGATAATGACACTGACACTCAGGGTACAGGATAATGACACTGACACTCGGGGTACAGGATAAAGACACTGACACTCGGAGTACAGGATAATGACACTGACACTCGGGGTACAGGATAACACAGACCTACGTTGACACTCGAGGTACAGGATACTGACACTCGGGGTACAGGATACTGACACTGACAGTCGGGGTACAGGATAATGACACTGACACTCAGGGTACAGGATAATGATGCTGACACTCGGGTACAGGATAATGATGCTGACACTCGGGGGACAGGATACAGATACTGACACTCGGGGTACAGGATAACAACACTGACATCAGGGTACAGGATATACTGACACTCGGTGTACAGGATAACTGACAATCGGGCACAGGATAATACATTGGCCAATAATGACACTCGGGGTACAGGATAATGACACTCGGGGTACAGGATAATGACACTCGGGTACAGGATAATGACAATCGGGTACAGGATAATGACACTGGGGCAGGATAATGACACTCGGGGTGCAGGATAATGACACTCGGGGTGCAGGATACTGACACTCGGGGTGCAGGATAATGACACTCGGGTGCAGGATACTGACACTTGGGGTGACAGGATAATGACACTCGGGGTACAGGATAATGACGCTGACACTCGGGGTACAGGATACTGACACTCTGGGTACAGGATACTGACACTCGGGGTGAGGATAATGACACTCGGGACAGGATAATGACACTGACACTCGGGGTACAGGATATGACACTCGGGGTGCAGGATAATGACACTCGGGGTACAGGATAATGACACTCGGGGTACAGGATAATGACCTGACACTCGGGGTACAGGATACTGACACTCGGGGTCAGGATAATGACACTCGGGGTACAGGATAATGACACTGACACTCGGGGTACAGGATACTGACACTCGGGGTACAGGATAATGACACTCGGGGTGCAGGATAATGACACTCGGGGTAGCAGGATAATGACACTCGGGGTACAGGATATGACACTCGGGGTACAGGATAATGACCTGACACTCGGGGTACAGGATAATGACACTCGGGGTACAGGATAATGACACTCGGGGTACAGGATAATGACACTCGGGGTACAGGATAATGACGCTGACACTGGGGTACAGGATAACTGACACTCGGGGTACAGGATACTGACACTCGGGGTACAGGATAATGACACTCGGGGTACAGGATAATGACACTCGGGGTACAGGATAATGATGACACTCGGGGTACAGGATAATGACACTCGGGGTACAGGATAATGACGCTGACACTCGGGGTACAGGATAATGACACTCGGGGTACAGGATAATGACCACTCGGGGTACAGGATAATGACACTCGGGGTACAGGATAATGACGCTGACACTCGGGGTACAGGATAATGACACTCGGGGTCCCCTCCTATAACAGGAGTAGATGAGCCCCCTGACACACACTGGGGGTCCCGTGTCTTTCCCACGTGCTGCTCTGTCACTGGAGGAACTTTCCCGTCTCCGGTGCCGGCGGAGGATGTGATATTACCGGGGATCGCGGGTGCAGCCCCCGGACTTTCTGGCATTAGTGGGGTCGGCTCTTACCTTCGTCTGCTCCCCCTCGGCTTCATCTTCTGCCTCTAACTTCCGTCTGCCCCCCAGGAGGAAGATGAGGATGGCGATCCACACCAGTCCGATGAGAGTCAGGACCAGCCTGCGCGCCGTGCGCCTCATAGTCTGGGGGGTCATAGGAGCTGCAGCCGCTGCCCCGGAGCCACAGTCCTCCGCATGTGTCCTGTGCACTGTCCGCCGCCGGCCGCGCTCTGCTCTGCGACGTCTCCACCGGCGGAGCCCGGACACCGGAGCAGCAGCGATGCGATCCCGCTGCCCAGCACCGGAGTACAGCGGCGGAGGAAGAGCGGAGCGGAGCGGAGCAGGCGCCCCCTGCTGCCCGACACCTGGCGCTGCAGGACGCGGCCGGCCCGGCCCTCTGTACACCTGCCCAGGTGAGCGCCGGCCGGCGGGGGCGGAGGGGGCTGCGACATTTACTGGACAGGCGCATCCGAGGAGAGAGCAGGATATAGGGAAATTCAGTAATAGAGAATAATAATAATATTATTATAATAGGGAAGTGCGGTAAAATTGGTAAAAAAAAAAACATTTCCGCCCAATGTGCTTTGGGTTTTAAATGTGCGGTAAAATGACGCGACGACACGAAGCTCCACATCAGGACGACTACGGCGACACCGAATAGGAGGTATAGGGTTTTTACTATTTTAATTGCTTAAAAAATATTCAGAAATTTGTAAAAAAATACAATGACCTTTCTGTCGCCATTATTGGAGACCCAGGACTTATGTTTTATTTTTCTATTAATGGAGCCGTGTGAGGGCATGCTTTCTTTTTAGCATGGGGAGAGCTGTTCTTTATATCACTGTGGGGCAGATACGTTTTCGTTTAATCCTAAATTCTGGTATCTGGATCTTTTTTCTTTTATACAGCGTTTACTGATTGGTTAATTAATTTAATATTTTGATAAAACAAATATTTATGGATGCTGAGTTCTTTATTTTTTTTCTTATTTTTTTTCTATTTCTATACTCAAAAAAGGAGTGCGATTCACATTTTTGTTAATTATTATCATTTATTATTAGTTATATTATTTATTTTTTTATTATTATTTTCATGTTTCATTTAACATTTTATTTTTATTCACTTTTCAGTTTTTTCCTAGAGCCTTTAGAGGACTTGAACCTGCGATAGTGTAACTGCACCTTCTATATACAGCAATGCCATGATACTGCTGTGTATAGTAAAAATGAACGGTGCTCGGTTTGTCGTTGCTTCGGTGCCCGGTTTGTCATTCCTCCTGTGCCTGGTTTGTCGCTCCTCCGATGTACGGTTTGTCGCTGCTCTGTGCCGGTTTCTGCCTCGTTCCAGTTGCGCTGCCGGTGCCGGTTGTCGCTCTCGGTGCCGGTTTGTCGTCTCATGCCTTTGTCGCTCTCTGGTGCCGGTTTGTCGCTGCTCTGGCCGTTTGTCTCCTCCGGTGCCCGTTTGTCTTCCTCGTGTCGGTTGTCGCTCCTCGGTGCCCGGTTTGTCGCTCTCTGTGTCGTTGTCGCTGCTCGTGCGGTTTGTCGCTGCTCTGTGCTCGTTTGTCACTGCTTGGTGCCGGTTTGTCGCTGCTCCGGTGTCCGGTTTCTCGCTCCTCCAGTGTCCAGTTTGTCGCTGCTCTGGTGCCCGGTTTGTCGCTCCTCCGGTGCCCGGTTTGTCGCTGCTCGGTGCCCGGTTTGTCGCTGCTCTTGCTCGGGTGCGCCGGTTTTGTCTCTCCTCCGGTGCCCGGTTTGTCGCTCCTCCGGTGTCCGGTTTGTCGCTCCTCCGGTGCCCGGTTTGTCGCTCCTCCTGTGTCCGGTTTGTCGCTGCTCCGGTGCCCGGTTTGTCGCTGCTCTGGTGCTCGGTTTGTCACTGCTCTGGTGCCCGGTTTGTCGTTCCTCCGGTGTCCGGTTTGTCGCTGCTCCGGTGCCCGGTTTGTTGCTTCTCCGGTATCCGGTTTGTCGCTGCTTCGGTGCCCAGTTTGTCGCTCCTCCGGTGCCCGGTTTGTAGCTCCTCCGGTATCCGGTTTGTCGCTGCTCCGGTGCCCAGCTTCTCGCTGCTCTGGTGCCTGGTTTGACGCTCCTCCTGTGTCCGGTTTGTCGCTCCTCCTGTGTCCGTTTGTCGCTCCTCCGGTGTCCGGTTTGACGCTCCTCTGTGTCCGGTTTGTCGCTCCTCCGGTGTACGGTTTGTCGCTGCTCTGGTGCCTGGTTTGACGCTCCTCTGGTGTCCGGTTTGTCGCTCCTCCAGTGCCCGGTTAGTCGCTGCTCCGGTGCCCGGTTTGTCGCTGCTCCGGTGCCTGGTTTGATGCTGCTCCGGTGCCCGGTTTGTCGCTGCTCCGGACCTCCGGTGTTCGTTTGTCGTTGCTCCGATGCCCGATTTGTCGCTGCTCCGGACCTCCGGTGTTCGGTTTGTCGTTGCTCCGGTGCCCGGTTTGTCGCTCCTCCGGTGCTCGGTTTGTCGCTCCTCTGGTATCCGGTTTGTCGCTGCTCCGGACCTCCGGTGTTCGGTATGTCGTTGCTCCGGTGCCCGGTTTGTCGCTGCTCCGGACCTCCGGTGTTCGGTTTGTCGTTGCCTCCGGTGCCTGGTTTGTCGCTCCTCCGGTGCTCGGTTTGTCGCTCCTCTGGTATCTGGTTTGTCGCTGCTTCGGTGCCCAGCCTGTCGCTCCTCTGGTATCCGGTTTGTCGCTGCTTCGGTGCCCAGCTTGTCGCTCCTCTGGTATCCGGTTTGTCGCTGCTTCGGTGCCAGCTTGTCGCTGCTCTGGTGCCTGGTTTGACGCTCCTCCGGTGTCCGGTTTGTCGCTGCTCCGGTTGTGTCGACCCGCCACCACAATTGTGGGTTACCAGGGCAATGGGGTACTCAGAGCCGAGCCCATGGAAGTCTATGGGGGTTTTGTCACAGGTAGCGGTGGCTCGGTCTGTGGCCCTGGCGGTCTGGCGTATGTTGGGGATATATTTACAGGGGGTAGATTTATATACAGTTCGTGACGCCACCTGTAGTCTTCTGGTAATTTATACCAGCGCTGCTGTAGATCTCTGAGGGGATGGTGATGCAGCTAGATGTCGGGTCCCCTACAGGTGGGACTGGTCCCTCAGATCGGGAGTTAGGTAGGGATTGTGCAGGCATGCAATAATAACTCAGTCTCACACGGTCAGCGTCTTTCCATACCTTTACTTGTAAGATGTTCAAGCAGGTCCCAGGGAGGCTGATGGGGTTGATGGAGGATGAGCTTTGAGGCAACAGCTAAACAACTTAGGGGCCTCCTTTACTGTCCAATGAAGATGAGTACGACCAGCCTGAAGCGTAGTCCCCTCTATGATTCCAGCTTATCCAAAGCTGTGCTTCCCAGTCAGTTTAGTGTTAGGAGCCTTTCTATGAGGGAGCTGAATTCTTATTTTGTCCTGCAGAGACTCAAAGTCTTCACTTCCCCTGACCCCAGTTACGTACTGACTATAAGGGGCTTGTTTGCCGCGACCTAGGGTCCGGTAAATCTCTGGTTTTCTCTTCACTATGCTTGTAACAATAGTGATTCTTCGGTCCCCAGTGACCGGTAGCAATGTGCAGGACTCTTCCAAGCCAAACGCACTTTTCCAATAATCTTCCTTCCACTTTGCCCTTCGATTTGCTCGACTCTTAATAGCTAGTTCAGTCTTTCTTCCAGTGGGGCACAGCTCTGACTAGACTAAGGTGAATTAGACCACCTGTACCAGCCTCCACGTTCTGAACTGATGACAGGCTCAAACTGGACACGTCTACTCTGTCCAAGGACAGGAAACTGACTGACTAGAAATCACTCCCTTCCAACCCCTGCTGGGTGTGTCCGAAGTGTACATGATGTCATGAAGAGACCTTAACTGTTACCTCTCCACTCATCCTCTTGGTATTGTGTACCAGGGCTACACACGGTGCCCGGTTTGTCGCTGCTCCGGACCTCCGGTGTTCGGTTTGTCGTTGCTCCGGTGCCCGGTTTGTCACTGCTCTGGTCCCCGGTTTGTCGCTCAGCGTCACAGGACAAATCACGACAGACACAGGGACTTCAGATGACCATTAACTGTCTCCGCAGCTCACCACCTCCCTGTGGTTGCTGCATTTAAGGCCTCTTTCACACTTCAGTCGTCAGTCCCTCCACCGGCCAGAACTAGATCAGCACATCAGACGCCGAAGACTGTCTGAAAGTGAAAGTGGAGGGAGTCTGGGAGAAAGGGGCAGGCGCAGCTGTGTAGCCCAGCTACGCAGGCACACATAAAAGTCCAGGAGAGTGCACAGGAAGGTAACAGCAACGCTTGATATTCATTCACTGTCACTCACACTTTCAGACACGCCCATCTGAGATATAAGGGGGAGTGACATGTTCTGAAGTGGTCAGTTGGTCAGTCGGTCAGTCAGCCAACCTAGGAGGGAGAGTAGTGGAATCTGGCTCCTGTCTTCGGACGGATCAGCTCAGTGTCAGTCCAAGTGGGACTTAGAGGATACTGAGGGCTACTCAGCAAGCCCTAGAGAAAGCTGACCTCGCCATTGAAAGTACAAGTGTTTATGTTAAGAGCGTGAAGCAGGGCGAAGGGCGCAGTGGAGAAGATAGAGAAGTGCAACAGGTATTGGATTACCTGCACTAAATTGCCGGACACCGGGGTCCGAAGCGTTGCTACAGTTTCAAGCTTAGTAACAAGAAAACCGGAGGCATCTGGACTACAGGTCGCAGAGAGCAGCCCTAAGTGTCAATACGTAACCGGAGTCAGGTGGAACAGGGACTTTGAGTCAAGTGCACGACAAAAGTAAGGACTTAGTTTCATCACTTAGAAGGCTCCACCACAATGTTGGCCGGGCAGTACAGCTATTGAGAAAGCTGGAGATTCAGAGTTAACTTCGCTTCAGGCAAGTTGGACTCACATGTACATGGAAGTAAAGGAGGCCTCTAACCTGCTCAGCTGTTACCGGAATGTGCACTCTCCACCCCGACCAGCTCCCCGGGATCTGCTTGAACCACCATCAGTAAAAGGTATGAAAAGAAGCTGCATTGTGTTTGGCTGAATTCTTACTACACCCTGCATCATCATCATCATAGACTTCCAGGGACCCGTCTCACCTGTGGGAGACTTACTACTAAGCTGCCCCATAACATCCCCTGTGAAAGTCCTTAGAGCAGCGCTGGTACAATTTACCAGAAACCGCAGGTGGCGTCACAAACTACCTATCCTAAATATCCCCTGTAAATATTCCCCCATTGGATGAGCGCCCAGGGCCACGGACTGAGCCACCGCTACCAGTGACAACTCCCATAGATTTCCATGGGCTCGCTCCGAGTACCCCATTGCCCTGGTACTAAGTGCGACTCAATCTTTTGGCGTCACGAACAGGATGCGAAACTTGCAATTGTGAGTCCTGTGTGCCTATTGAACTGTTTATTTCATGAAAAAGACTGTTTGCTGCTTTTGGCGCCAAATACCGCCATTTTGCCGCCAAGTTGGCGCCCTGAGGCGCTGGTGAAGAAGGTGGGCGTGCATTCGTGGGCGTGTACCCCCCTGAGGCGCGAAAGATATGGCCGCCCTCTCCAAATGTTACTACAATGTGCGTCCTGCCCCTCTGCTAAAGAAATCCGCCTCCTCTTCATCCTCTATGCGAAGAGGAGGAGACGCAAATCCCGCCTCCACGGAAGAGACCATATTGTTCCTGATGGAAACTACACTCTGGCCTGGGACGAGATGGCGGAAGGACAGGAGAATCTGTGCCAAAGATCGGAAGATTTTCTACCTGTGCCGGAGCTGTCCCCAGATAGGGACACCGACCCCGCCATGATGGAGCTGCGGAAGGAGAATGAAGAGCTAAAAAGGAAGCTCCAGGGTCGTGCTGATCTACAGGAGACGGAGAGACGCTGGCGTACCCAAACACAGCGGCTGCTGTGGGACGCAATGTTCTCTCCTACAAGCCAAGGGCCGTCTCCTGAATTCCTGAAATCGCTGCTGGAGAAGGCTGAGGGACAACCGGAGGTTACCGCCGAAAGTGCTGTACCTGATCCCACCGTTGCGGAGGTGGAGGAGAAGGAAGCTGAGGAGGTATTGCCCGGACCGGAGTGCCAGTCAGGCCAGGAGGCCACCGCAGAGTACCGCTCCCCGGTAAGGTCACCGGAGGGGTCCCAGCCATCGTTGCCGGAAGTCGACTGGGACGAGATGGAGCGATTGGATGACGTCACCTATGCTGTTCAGTGGGAAAGTGAGTGGTGCCGTCGTGAAGAAGAGCAGCAACGCCATCAGCAGGAAGAAGAGAGGAAAAAGCAGCGAGACCGCCAGGAGTGGCATGAAAGGTTCTTCGCTGAAAAGGAGGCCATCCGTCAGGATAAAGGTACCCGACGGGAACCGCGGCGGCAGGGGTGCGTCGCCGAGTTTCAGCTCCGCAAGGGCTGGGGCTTCATCCGCGAGCCAGGCCTCTATCCCGGGGTCTTTGTCAGCCGCCGAGACGTAGAATCCCACCTGCCCATCGGTCATCCTGGGAGGGACCTGATTAATGGGGACATTGTGAGCTACACCCGTCACTGGGGTTTAAAGGGGTGGTATGCCCTGAACGTCTCCATTGTTAGTGACCCCGTCCCCGACGCCGGTACTGAAGCGTCCCAGTTCAGAGCTCCCACCGCACCAGGCCGTGCCCCAGCATCGCCCCCTAAATCGCAAACAGCGACCTGCTCTACATCGCAATCAGCAACTTGCTCTACATCGCAACAGGCGACCTACCCGGCATCGCCCCTTACATCGCAATCTGCATCCCAATCTGCATCACAATCTGCATCGCAAACTGCATCGCAATCGGCGACCTACTTGGCATCGCCCCCTGCGACTATCGCAGCATCGCAACCAAAATCGCAAGCCAGATCTCACTATGTGGCACCATCAGCAACGCCACTTGCGTCATATATGACAAGGTACCCGATGGGACCTTAGTTAGAATGAGGACAGTGGCCACTCAAACACAGATATCGGGCCATGACTTATTTGTTATGGGATCCAAAGGGCATCGCGTTGTTCCAGCCCCAGGAGTGGAAGACGTCAGTGAAAGTTTATAACAGTGAAGACCGGTAGGACCCAGACAGGGGTTTACCGCATCTAAGAAATGTATAAAGTTTGTTGAGAGAATTGCCATTTTTGCACTTTATTACTGTGTATGTATAGTGTTTACATATTTAAAATAGAATACCCGGATGGGTAAAGCAAAAGTTAAAGTGAGATTCAAAGAATTTGAAAAAGTTAAATATTCATGTGTTGATTAAAATAGTATACCCCGGTTGGGTAACTTCAGTTGAATTATATGAATACTTGAAGAGTACAGATGTCTTTTATTATGTCATGGACTGAGAGGCTGAGGACTGTGCCAGCCCAGAACTTATCTTGTACATAGTTGCGCTTCGGTGCATTATTTTGGTTTTACATGAAACCACTACTACTATCTACCTCTGAAGAAAAACCCGTATGGTGTGGCCTAGAGTGAGGTCTGCAGTCAGAAGTCCTGCAGCCCACCCAGGACCCACGTGGGAGGTTTTTGGTGCGGGTCCTCCACAAGTATCTTGTATATATGAACACGTTTGATATCTTGATATTTTGATACTTTTGTATCTTTCTATTGTACAAATTGTAACGTTAAAGAAGTCGTACCTCCCGGATGGGAAGAGTTATAATGTTGTTGTTAAATGCAAAACAAAATGTTCTTTTTGTCTTTTACAGCCCGGGAGTGCTGTGTTTTACCAAGGGGGGATGTGTAGCCCAGCTACGCAGGCACACATAAAAGTCCAGGAGAGTGCACAGGAAGGTAACAGCAACGCTTGATATTCATTCACTGTCACTCACACTTTCAGACACGCCCATCTGAGATATAAGGGGGAGTGACATGTTCTGAAGTGGTCAGTTGGTCAGTCGGTCAGTCAGCCAACCTAGGAGGGAGAGTAGTGGAATCTGGCTCCTGTCTTCGGACGGATCAGCTCAGTGTCAGTCCAAGTGGGACTTAGAGGATACTGAGGGCTGCTCAGCGAGCCCTAGAGAAAGCTGACCTCGCCATTGAAAGTACAAGTGTTTATGTTAAGAGCGTGAAGCAGGGCAAAGGGCGCAGTGGAGAAGATAGAGAAGTGCAACAGGTATTGGATTACCTGCACTAAATTGCCGGACACCGGGGTCCGAAGCGTTGCTACAGTTTCAAGCTTAGTAACAAGAAAACCGGAGGCATCTGGACTACAGGTCGCAGAGAGCAGCCCTAAGTGTCAATACGTAACCGAGTCAGGTGGAACAGGGACTTTGAGTCAAGTGCACGACAAAAGTAAGGACTTAGTTTCATCACTTAGAAGGCTCCACCACAATGTTGGCCGGGCAGTACAGCTATTGAGAAAGCTGGAGATTCAGAGTTAACTTCGCTTCAGGCAAGTTGGACTCACATGTACATGGAAGTAAAGGAGGCCTCTAACCTGCTCAGCTGTTACCGGAATGTGCACTCTCCACCCCGACCAGCTCCCCGGGATCTGCTTGAACCACCATCAGTAAAAGGTATGAAAAGAAGCTGCATTGTGTTTGGCTGAATTCTTACTACACCCTGCATCATCATCATCATAGACTTCCAGGGACCCGTCTCACCTGTGGGAGACTTACTACTAAGCTGCCCCATAACATCCCCTGTGAAAGTCCTTAGAGCAGCGCTGGTACAATTTACCAGAAACCGCAGGTGGCGTCACGAACTACCTATCCTAAATATCCCCTGTAAATATTCCCCCATTGGATGAGCGCCCAGGGCCACGGACTGAGCCACCGCTACCAGTGACAACTCCCATAGATTTCCATGGGCTCGGCTCCGAGTACCCCATTGCCCTGGTACTAAGTGCGACTCACAGCTACACAGGTAGACTGCGCAGGCGCCAGATTTCCTGCCCCGCAGTGTGAATACATAATAACACACTGCGGGGAGGGATCAGGGGAAAGGTTACGACGCAGGCGCTGGAGTCTTGTGACAGTTCCCGGGCAGCGCGCACTGCGCATGCCCGGGGACTGATACAAGAGCGCAGGCGCCGGGCACAAACGAAAGTAAACAAAATAAAGGCAGGAGGAGCGGTGACGATGAAGGGGCATGATGGACGGCTGGGGGGATGATGAGTCACGGGCAGAGGACATGCCTCTTAGACTCATCTAAGGTATGGGGAACGATTTTTAAAACGGAATATTTCAGCGTTCCAGGGGCACAGAAATAAAAGAGCCACTTCACAGACTGCTGCTTAGTGCTGCTAAAGGTGGCTCTTTTACTTCAAAACTGCCGGGGGGGGTGACAAGTTCCCTTTAAAGGGAATCTGTCACCCCATTTTGGCTATATCAGATAAAGTTATGCCTGAAGAGTGCGTCCCATAAGTAACCGATCGGTATCTATCATATATCCTGACACCCCCGTTTTCATGCCCAAATATGTTTGTAAAGTTCGGTTTTCTGCATGCTAATTTGGGCGGTCCGGTCCGGAGGGCGGTGTTTTTTGCTTCCTCTCCCCCCCTCGCTCCTCGGCTTCTCTTGCGTAGGTCCATCTGTGCATAGCACATTTTCGGTCACTTTCCTTGCCCCGGAAATGACTGCTTGCCTTGGACGACTGCTGGGGCAAGGAAAGTGACCGAAAATAGTTGCGCATGTGCTGTAATGATTTTATGCTTTGCCACTGTTGGGCAAAGCACACTGCGCAGGTGCGGGGGGATTTTAAAACGCGCAATCGCGGGAACACTACGCCGTCTGTGCTATGCACTGTGTTCCAAATTATTATGCAAAAATTGTTTAGGAGTGATAAGGTAAAAATTTTTTTGTTTGCCAGTTAAACTCATTGATGGTGATGTGTGTCAGGGCACTTTATATCACTGTAAGCAGTAGCGTAGCTACCGGGGGGGCAGAGGGGGCGGTGGCCCCGGGCCCCGCGCTCTGAGGGGGCCCACCCGGAGCTACGCTACTGTAACTGTATCGGCATGCACAGCACGCCGACACAGTTACTTTCTGCGGCAGAGCAGGGAGAATCAATCTCCCTGCTCTGCCGCTATGGGGCCCCTGAGCAGGCAGTGGGGGCCCTGTGCCAGCAGTGGGCCCCGCCCATCATCGCAGGGTCAGCTGTTTCAGCATCCAGCCAATACAGCTGACCGCATTGAGAGAGAAGGAGCGAGCGCTCCTTCTCTCCCATAATCCCCCTGTCAGCGTCTGACAGCGGGCGCGATGACGTCACTGCCCGGCACCGGCAGTCAGACGCTGAGAGGGAGAGAAGTGAGCAGCGCAGGAGCCGGGAGCAAGAGAGGTGAGTACTGGATTTATTATTTTTGTAAAGGGGGCTGCATTATAAGTACGGCTGCATATGGGGGTGCATTATAAGTACGCTGCATATGGTGCATTATAAGTATGGCTGCATATGGATGTGCATTATAAGTACGGCTGCATATGGGGTACATTATAAGTACGGCTGCATATGGGGGTGCATTATAAGTACGGCTGCATATGGGGTACATTATAAGTACGGCTGCATATGGGGTACATTATAAGTACGGCAGCATATGGGGGTGCATTAGAAGTAAGGCTGCATATGGAGTACATTATAAGTACGGCTGCATATGGGGGTGCATTATAAGTACAGCTGCATATGGGGGTGCATTATAAGTAAGGCTGCATATTGGGTACATTATAAGTACGGCTGCATATGGGGTACATTATAAGTACGGCTGCATATGGGGGTGCCTTATAAGTACGGCTGCATATGGGGTACATTATAAGTACGGCTGCATATGGGGTACATTATAAGTACGGCTGCATATGGGGGTGCATTATAAGTAAGGCTGCATATGGAGTACATTATAAGTACGGCTGCATATGGGGGTGCATTATAAGTACAGCTGCATATGGGGGTGCATTATAAGTACGGCTGCATATGGGGGTGCATTATAAGTAAGGCTGCATATGGGGTGCATTATAAGTACAGCTGCATATGGGGGTGCATTATAAGTAAGGCTGCATATGGGTACATTATAAGTACGGCTGCATATGGGGGTGCATTATAAGTACGGCTTGCATATATGGGGGTACATTATAAGTAAGGCAGCCTATGGGGTGCATTATAAGTAAGGCTGCCTATGGGGTACATTATAAATAAGGCTGCCTATGGGGAGTGCATTACAATATAGAGGCTGTCTATGGGGGTGCTTTATAATACAGAGGCTGCCTATGGGGTGCATTACAATACATAGGCTGTCTATGGGGGTGCATTATACTATATTGGGGACTGTTGTGAATGGGTTTGAGATGAGTTCTGAGCAGAGACTCCCTCTGGTGGTTACAAGCGGTGCTGGTCTGTTCAGTGAAGATTGTGAGGACTGGGAATCAGGTGTTACTGACTGGTCTATATAAGGGAGTCACTTTCCCATCAGGGTTGCCGGTGATCAATTGTTCTGGTCTGAATCCTTTATTCCAGTTTCCCTTGTAGCCTGCTGTGTGGTGTCTGCATCTCCTGCTAACAGATAAGACATTTTCTTCTTTCACAATATTTTTTCCCTTCTGTGAGTACCATACAAATTTCAATTTTTAGGGCCGGTGATACTGTTATGTTTCGGTAGCTGAGGAGTGCAGGTAAAAAAGGAAATACACCAGAGCAGTTGGAATCTATGAGATTGCAGTACCCTGACTAACCACCACAACTAGAGGCAGCCGTGGAGCGTTCCTACGTTGGTCCTAGACGCCTCGTCACAGCCTGAGAAACTAACTACACCTAAAGATAGATATAGGAAAGCTATCTGCCCCGGAGCAGAACCCCAAAGATATTAGAAAGCCCCCAAACATGTAATGGCGGTTAGACAAGATGAAATACTGACACAGAAAGAAAATAGTATGAGCAAACGCTGGGGCCCAAACTAACTAAATAGAAAAGGATAGGAAGGGTACTTACTGCAATCCCAGAAAACTCTGAAAAGCGCCAACTCTACTAATTTCAAAAATACCTGAGATCACACGACCTCTACCACCTAAATTAGTTCTCTGGTGTAACAAAATCAAAACAGCAGCCACTGAAAAAACTGGAAAAAGCAAAAGTACAAATATCAGTGGCTGAACAAAACTGAGAGGGCAGAAGCCCCCAGAGGGGACCCTGAAGGCCCCCACAGAAGTGCAGGACAAAATGCAAAAATATAGCACAAACACAAAAGAAGAAAATGTCTTATCTGTTAGCAGGAGATGCAGACAGACACAGCAGGCTACAAGGGAAACTGGAATAAAGGATTCAGACCAGAACAATTGATCACCGGCAACCCTGATGGGAAAGTGACTCCCTTATATAAGACCAGTCAGTAACACCTGATTCCCAGTCCTCACAATCTTCACTGAACAGACCAGCACCGCTTGTAACCACCAGAGGGAGTCTCTGCTCAGAACTCATCTCAAACCCATTCACAACAGGGGACTATCTGGTGTATTATACTATATGGAGGCTATCTAGGGGGCCATCATACAGTGTGGGGATTATAGTGGCGGGGCCATCATACAGTGTTGGAGCCAATAAATAGTTTGGGGATATTAAAGGGTCAGTATATATCCAGTGAGGGGGCATCATACTGTGTATAGGGGAGATGTACAGGGGGGAGACTCTGGACATTAAGTGTAAAGTGGGTACTTATTGTTATAGGGGAACTCTGGTTACTGTGACTGTCAAAGGGGCACACACAGGGCATTATTACATTCTTGGGGATAACATGTGGTCACTGTTTTCTAGGGCCCATGCACCTGGCATTACTATATTATAGAGGGTGCTTTAGAATTTAGAGGTCACACAGAACCACACAATAGGTTCAGTAATAGTTACACATAGGGCAGCAGTGGCTCAGTATTGGGGTATCAGGTGTAGTAATAGGGGCACATACTGCAGCAGCGGCTCAGTATTGGAGTATCAGGTGTAGTAATAGGGACACATACGACAGCAGCGGCTCAGTATTGGAGTATCAGTAGAATGGGAATACACAGCACGGAGTTTGGGTACAGGTATAGGCACAACTGCAGCAGGGCTCAGATTGGTGTACCAGTGTGTATAGGGCTACGACGCAGGCTATATTGGTAAGGTGGTAATAGGCACATAGACAGCAGCGGTTTTGTTTGGTATCGCAGATAGGATTTGTGCAGGTAGAAAGTCCAATTGGGACCGTGACAGTGCGAATATGAGATGAACGGTCTATTGTATCTTGTAGTTACCGTGGAGCGTTCGGTCTGGCAGATGGAAAAGACATGAAAAGTGAACGATTCCATCAGAAAGAACGTCAGCGGTAAGTCATTATCTGTAACTCTGCTATGATCTCTTATATGTTCTGTAGGACTGGTGTTATTTACCACTGACCATATGGCGGTGATATCAATATTGGTCTTTTTATATATAGATTAATTTTGGCAACAGCGCGTCATTTGCTGAGGTTCTCTGGTTAGGGGCCCACTCAGATGTTTCGCCCCCCCTAAACCGAAACCCTAGCTACAGCCTCTGACTGTAAGCAATTGCAGACACCTGTGCTCAGTGTCGGACTGAGGCACCGGGACACCGGAGAAATCTCAGGTGGGCCTCGGCCCCCAGCCCCTGCCTCCTTCATTAGTCCCTGCCCTGCATGTCGATAGTGCCTACACAACTGACCGGCCATGCTGTGTGCAGATGTCAGGCGCAAACTCCCCTCATCCAGCTGAGAGCACTGCGCCAGCCATTTCCACATCATCCTATAAATCATTCCTAGCAATCACATCGCTAGGCTGCTCTGTGCGCACAGGACCTGTGATGAGGTCACGGGAGGGGAGGAGTCAGGGGTCACATGATCAGGGGCCTCTGTGTGTAGCCCTGGTATGTAAGGCACACAGGATCTGGAGAATGCACAGTAAGGTAACAGTTAAAGCTTGACACTCACTTACACTTCAGACACACCCACAGGGGTGTATAGGGGAGTGACGTGTAGCACAGGAGAGAGTCAGTCTAGCTTCCTGTCATCGTACAGAGCAGTCAGGGCTAGTTCTTCTTAGACAGTGAGGATTCCTGTCAGAGCTCTGGGTGAGCAGAAGATTAGTTCCTGCCAATTCAACGAAGTGGAGTCTAGTAACGGATGACTAGTTAATCATCCTGAGTCTAGTCAGAGTTACCTTTTACTCAGTCTGAACTTTGAGGAAACTGAGAGTTACTCAGTGAGACCAAGGAAGAAAACTGACTTTCTATCTTCACGCTTCAGTGCTACATTGAAAGCAGAAGCAGGGCGAAGGGCATAGTGGGAAGGATTCAGAAGTGCCTTAAGGATCGGATTATCCTGCACATTGTCACCGGTCACTGGGGACCGAAGCGTCACTATAGCTCCAGGCATAGTGATAGAAAAGCCAGAGTCTTACTGGACCTTAGGTTGCAGAAAGCCGCCCTTAGAGTGCCAGTACGTAACCGAGTCAGGAGAACAAGACTTCTGAGTCCGGCGCGCGGCAAAAGAAAGTACTTAGTTCACCACTTATAAGGCTCTATCACAAAACCGGCCGGGCAGTACAGCTAGTGGGAAAAGCTGAAAACTATAGAGTTAACTTAGCTACAGGCAAGCTTGGACTCACTCATCATTTGGAAAGAGAAGGAGGCCTGTAACCTGCTCAACTGTTACCGCTACGTGCATTCATCCACCCCGAACAGCCTCCCTGGGACCTGCCTGAACAACTTGAAGTAAAAGGTATGGAAAGAAGCTTCTATGTGTGAGACTGAGTTATTTGATTGCATCCCTGCACAACCCCACCATAACTATCGACCTGAGGGAAGAGTCCCACCTGTAGGGGACCCGACATCTAGCTGCCTCACCATCCCCTCAGAGATCTACAGCAGCGCTGGTCTTAGTGATCAGAGAACTACAGGTGGCGTCACGAACTGTATATATACCTATCCCCTGTAAATATTCCCCCCAACATACGCCTGACCGCCAGGGCCACAGACCGAGCCAGCGCTACCTGTGACAACCCCATAGACTTCCATGGGCTCGGCTCTGAGTACCCCATTGCTCTGGTAAACCACAATTGTGGTGCGGGTCAAGACTACTTGGCGTCACGAACAGGATCCAAAACTTGCAGAATTGCGAGCCCTGTGTGCCTGTGGAGTGTTTTGGTGAAAAAGACTGTTGCTATTGTTTGGCGCCAAATACCGCCATATTTGCCGCCATATTCGCGCCCTGAGTGTCACGCGGTCTTATGATATGTGTACGATGTCAGTAAACTATTCTTAAAAGAACAACACTCTATACAACATATAGATTAGCAACATCAGCATGTAAATATAGAAAAAGATTTACCTGACACGATATCCGTTGAACTCAGGGTTAATCTTGAGGACTTGATACACTGTCACAGGAAAGAGGAGGACCGGGGTCTAACCTGACCCTAAACTGGGGTCCTAACTAATCCCTCACCTTGGAGGTACTGATAATGGTTCAGAGGTCCAAGTCTCCAGCCTAACCCTGTCTCCTATCAGTCCCTGAACCCTGTAATCAGTCCTAAGAAGGATTCTGATTACCACCAAAGGGATATGGGCTGATCTCTGCTAAATACACAGATTAGACATATAAGACAGACTGGAGAAAACACAGACTTGCATACACACTCAAACACAGAAGGAACATAAATGATCTGGGATATTAAACTCTAAGCAAGGTGAGCTTAAAACAACTAAGGAGCTCTTTAACTTAAGTCTATACAGATACAATCCTATCTGTGGTCTGCATGAAGAATTTCACTGGCAACTCCCAACACAGACAACAGAGATTTAAAGGAAACCAATCAACAAATAATTAATTGCAGCCGGAAGAAACTGCACCCAGTCCCAGAACTGAGCACAGACAGAATTAACTCCCTAACTTCCAAACACAAAGAAACAGCAACTCAGCTGTGAGAAGTCAGAATGTGCAACCGCGACGATCTTCGTGGCGATGCACACATGACAGTACCCCCCCTTCTACGAGGGGCCTCCGGACCCTCAGGGCCAGGTTTGCCCGGGTGAGTTCTGTGGAAGGTCCGCACCAAACGATCTGCGTTAATGTCAGACGCAGGAACCCACGTCCTCTCCTCTGGACCATACCCCTTCCAATGCACCAAGTACTGAAGGGACCGGCGATTCAGACGTGAGTCAATGATCTTTGACACTTGAAACTTCAAGTTACCATTGACCACCACTGGAGGAGGAGGTAGAGGTGATGGTATGACTGGTGCCACGTACCTCTTAAGTAATGACTTGTGGAAACACATTATGAATTTTAAACGTAGGAGGGAGGTCCAGACGAAATGCCACAGGATTAATTATGGAACTGATCCTGTACGGCCCGATGAATCTGGGGCCCAGCTTCCAGGAGGGAACTTTAAGTTTTATATTCCTGGTAGACAACCATACCAGATCGTTCACATTAAGATCTGGACCAGAAACTCTCCTCCTATCAGCCATACGTTTATAACGGTTCCCCATAGCACTCAGATTATTCAATACACCTCTCCACACTGAAGCAAGTGACGACGAGAAACGCTCCTCCTCAGGAACCCCAGAAGGGCCCCCCCCATTGAATGTACAAAACTGGGGATGAAAACCATATGCCCCAAAAAACGGGGACTTACCCGTGGACTCGCTCCGCCTGTTGTTAAGAGCGAACTCTGCCAGAGGCAAGAAAGAAGACCAGTCCTCCTGGTTCTCTGAGACAAAACACCGAAGATAAGTCTCTAAGGTCTGATTCAGACGCTCTGTCTGACCATTGGTCTGCGGATGAAAAGCCGAGGAAAATGACAATTGCATCCCCCGACGTAAACAAAATGCCCTCCAAAACTTGGACACAAACTGAGACCCCCTATCTGACACCACATCAGAAGGCAACCCATGAAGTCTCACAATCTCCCCAATGAACACCTGCGCCAGAGTTTTAGCATTAGGGAGGGCAGGAAGAGCAATGAAATGTGCCATCTTACTGAACCTGTCAAC
>JARQOD010000005.1:536929763-537050299 GCA_033576555.1 Oophaga sylvatica | reverse complement strand
ACCCGAATTTTAAGACAAGAAAAAAAAAATAACCACAGAAATTCTGGATCATTGCAAATGCAAATTCACAATTCATGTGCAAATGAGCCTCCTCGTCTGCGGCCCCATAGACAATAATATTCCTTAATTACCTCCTGTTTACAGTATATATTTACAGCCTTGTAAATCAGCGGGGAAGATGATATGTGAAAAGTCGTCAGATCCGTACACTCAGGGCGGCGCGAGCTTCGTGGCTGAGTGCTTGGCGTAAATATTAACATCTTCCTGAGGACGGCGCGCTCTCAGTTACCGGCGGAGCAGACCTGACACACTTCTGCACCCTGAGGAAGGATTTTCTGCCTGTTAATTAAAGCAGAGCTCAAAAAAAATTGAAAAAAACAAAAATCTTCCGGGCCCTACAGATTATAATTATGCAATCTCATGAATATTCATGAGCTATCTGCATCCAGAAAACAGCCGTATGACTAGAGACTGCTGGCACAAATAAGGGATTTTAATGCTGTTTTCTGCTTATGAAAAAGAAAAAAAAAGAAAAGACGAGAAAAACTATCTCATTTCTAAGATGCCAAGAAGCTTTTAATCCATCTCGGAAACTTTTTCCTGCCGTGATTACAGATTTTACAAAACGCTGAATACGCTAAAAAAAACTGTGAGTGTCACGTAATGCTGGCGGGACCCAGCGACAAACCGTCGCTCCATGTTACAAGGACCTCCGTATGCTCTGTAGTATTGGGGCGTGACGGGGCGCGACCCCCAGAAACGTATTTCTAAAAATCTAATTAATTTTATTGCTTTACATTAAAAAAAAAGTTTGAATTATTTCATAGTTTTTCTAAAGATTTATTTTTATATTTTTTTTTCCACTTTTCATTGGTTGTCCTTAATGGAACTGGCTCCTCCTCTCATTTCACAAGAGGACCTTGACCCGCACAATGACCTCACCAGTCCTCTCCAGAAAACCCCACTCCTCCATTCTGTGAACTCACCATAAGACACTTCCCCTTTAATTGTGACATCATCAGTCCACTTAGGAAAAATCCTCCTCTTTACTCCATGACATCATCATCAGTCCTCTCCAAATAACCCTTACTCTTCGCTTTGTGACATCATTAGCCTACCCCAGATAATCCTTCTTCTTCCTTTTGTGACATCACCATGCCGCCTCAGGCAAGGGCCTTATTATAGTGGGTGCAGGGTTGCATTGAGGACCGTGACCCTCAAGTGACATCACTGGCTCCAGGGTCTATAGGAGAAGTCACCACTGGGCTCTGATCCCTTTTATCACATGAGAAGGCAGCAGTATTGTTAAAGGGGTTGTCTTATCTTTATTAATAGTAAAATTGCAAAGTGCTTGTAAAAGCAAACAACTCAGCAGTTTGCCTCTTATTGAAAATCCTCTTCTCTGTTATAGTTTACTACTTATTGCCCAGGTTACTGGCCACCTCTGCAGTCTGTCAGAGGTGTACAGTCATCTAGGCAAGAAGTGCAGCGCTTACATGCTCCTTTGCTTAAAAAAAGAGCTTGTAAGTGCTACTCTTAGATAGCTGGATTTAGCCAGCTACAGTGTTCAGTGCGCTCCTCCGATGCTTCCGAGGCAAAGCTGCCTCATATAGGAATTGCACACAGTTCGGGTGTCATGTGTGCATTGCCACGAAGATCGTCGCGGTTGCACATTTTGACTTCTCACAGCTGAGCTGCTGTTTCTTTGTATTTGGCAGCTAGGGAGTTAATTCTGTCTGTGCTCGGTGCTGGGACTGGGTGCAGTTTCTCCCGGCTGCAATTGATTATTTGTTGATTGGTTTCCTTTAAATTCCTGGTTGTCTGCTTGGGGAGTTGCCAGTGAAACCTTCATGCAGACCACAGATAGGAATGAATCTGTATAGACTTTAGTTGTGAGCTCCTTAGTTGTTCTAAGCTCAACTTGGTTAGAGTTTATTTCCCAGACCATTTATGTTCCTTTGGTGTTTGAGTGTGTATGCAAGCGAGTGTTATCCTGTCTGTCTTATATGTCTAATCTGTGTATTTAGCTAAGATCAGCCCATATCCCTTTGGTGGTAGTCAGGATCCTTCTTAGGACTGATTACAGGGTTCAGGGTCTGATAGGAGACAGGGTTAGGTTGGTGACTTGGACCTCTGAACCATTATCAGTACCTCCAAGGTGAGGGATTAGTTAGGACCCCAGTTTAGGGTCAGGTTAGATCCCGGTCCACCGCTTTCCTGTTTCAGCTCATCAAGTCCTCAAGATTAACCCTGGGTTCAGCAGATATCGTGTCAGGTAAATCTATTCTATACTTACATGCTGATGTTGCTATACTAGTTGTTGTATAGAGTGTTGTTCCTGTATTAATAGTTTACTGACATCGTACACATATCATTAGACAGCGTGACATTTTCACTGGCCATAAAAATTATCTCTAGTTACCATGGATCCAGTAGCCCAGCTGGCTCTGCAGTTGCAGGGATTATCCATGGAGCTGACGTACATTAAGTCCAAAGTTTTGTCTCCCCTGGAGCAAACCAGAGTTGAACCTAAGGTTGCTCTCCCGGACAGGTTCACTGGTGGGCGAGACAAATTTTTCACCTTCCGGGAGGCATGTAAATTGTATTTTCGGCTTCGGCCTCGATCATCAGGGAGTGAGGAGCAGAGAGTGGGAATTGTTATCTCACTTCTGCAAGGGGACCCTCAATCCTGGGCATTTTCCCTTCCTCCGGGATCCCCGGCTCTACTGTCTGTAGATCAATTTTTTACTGCCCTGGGATTGGTATATGATGACCCAGATCGGGTCTCTCTTGCTGAGACAAAATTACGTAAGATACAGCAGGGAGATCGTCCGGCAGAGGAATTTGCTTCTGAGTTTCGTAGATGGGCCACAGATACTCAGTGGAATGACCCAGCTCTTAGGAGCCAGTTTTGTCATGGGCTTTCTGATAAATTAAAAGACGTTTTGGCTCAGTATGAGTCTCCTCCTTCTCTGGAGGCTGCTATGGCCTTAGCTATCCGTACTGATAGACGGCTTCGGGAGAGGGGTGAGGTAACCCCACTCCCTGTTGTTTCTCCACCTACCACTAAAGTCCCTTATGTTGAGGTTCCCCTTGTCTGTTCGGATGAGCCTATGCAGTTGGGAGGGACATCATTTCGTAGGAGGGGATTGGCGGTACGCCGCAGGACTAGAAGTGTTTTTTCTGCGGGAAAGAGGGACATTTTGTTGGAGAATGTCCATCCCGTGCCTTGTTGAGCCAAAAGTCGCCGGAAAACTGTTAATCCCAGGTTGTGTGGTGGACGACAACCTGGGAGTATGTATTTCATCCGCCAGTTCTTCTCAGTTCCTTGTACCAGTGGAGGTGGTAGTTGGTACGAGAGTGGAGAGATTGTCTGTTCTTCTTGATAGTGGTTCCGGGGCTAATCTGGTTGACGCTCAGTTTGCTCAGGCTCAAGGTATGCATCTGAGTGTATTGGTCAAACCGATCCCTATATTCTCCATTGATGCCAGGCCTCTCGGCCAAGGTAGCTTTGTTCATGAGGTTCATAACATTGACCTTCGGGTAGGGGCAATACATAGGGAACAATTATCTTGTTATGTGTTGGAGGGTCTACCTACTCCCACTGTGTTGGGACTTCCTTGGTTGGTTAAACATAACCCTGTGATTAATTGGCAGTCCAGAGAAATAAGCCAATGGGGTGAGTTTTGCAAAAGCAACTGCATGAACACAGTCATCAGTGCGGTCGTGCCTAGTACATTGCCTCCTTTTTTGGAGGATTTTGGGGATGTTTTCTCTGAGGAGGGGTGTCAGGAGTTGCCTCCTCATCGCGTGTATGACTGCTCTATTAATCTCCTTCCTGATGCTAAGTTGCCTAAAGCTAGGTTGTATAATCTTTCTGGTCCTGAGAGGCAGGCTATGAAAGATTATATTTCTGAAAGTCTGGCCAAAGGGCATATTAGACCTTCATCTTCCCCAGTAGCCGCGGGGTTCTTCTTTGTGAAGAAGAAAGATGGAGGCCTACGCCCTTGCTTGGATTTCCGCGAACTTAATCGGATTACTGTTCGAGATCCGTATCCACTCCCTCTTATTCCTGATCTCTTCAATCAAATTGTTGGCGCCAAATGGTTTTCTAAATTGGATCTCAGGGGGGCGTATAATCTGATTAGGATAAAAGAGGGGGATGAGTGGAAAACGGCGTTTAACACGCCGGAGGGACATTATGAGAACCTAGTCATGCCTTTTGGTCTGACTACTGCACCAGCAGTATTCCAACATTTTGTTAATGACATTTTTCGTCACCTTGTGGGGCTGTTTGTAGTTGTATATTTGGACGACATTTTAATTTACTCGCCAGATCTTGTGTCTCATCAGGAGCATGTGAGACAGGTGTTGCAGATCTTGCGAGACAATAAACTATACGCCAAACTGGAGAAGTGTGTATTTGCCGTACAGGAACTTCAGTTTTTGGGTTTTTGGTGTCAGCCTCCGGTTTCCGTATGGACCCTGAAAAGGTGAGAGCAGTGCTTGAATGGGATCAGCCAGGGGATCTTAAGGCTCTGCAGCGTTTTTTGGGGTTTGCTAACTACTACCGGAAATTTATTTGTAATTTCTCATCTGTCGTCAAACCTCTCACTGACATGACAAGAAAAGGGACGGATTTTTCTAAATGGTCGGACAAAGCTTGCCAAGCCTTTTCCTCTTTGAAGAAATGTTTTGCTTCGGCACCCGTTCTCATCCAACCAGATGCATCTCAGCCGTTCATTGTGGAGGTGGATGCGTCTGACGTAGGGGTGGGTGCTATATTGTCCCAGGGTCCGTCCCCTGGTAAATGGCATCCGTGCGCTTTCTTTTCTAAGAAATTGTCGTCCGCCGAAAGGAATTATGATATCGGCAATAGGGAACTTTTGGCCATTAAGTTAGCTTTTGAAGAATGGCGTCACTTTTTGGAGGGGGCAGTCCACCCGGTTACCGTTATTACTGATCACAAGAACCTGTTGTATTTGGAATCCGCTAAGCGTCTGAATTCCAGACAAGCTCGATGGTCGTTGTTTTTTACCAGGTTTAATTTTGTCGTCACTTATCGCCCGGGGTCTAAGAATGTAAAGGCTGATGCCTTGTCTCGCAGTTTCCCAGGGGCCGGGAAAACGGATGACCCGAGTCCTATCCTTCAGGAGGGGGTGGTAGTGTCGGCTGTATGTTCTGAGCTTGAGGAGGAGGTGTTAGAGGCTCAGGGGGACGCCCCTGCAGGACCTCCAGGGAGACTGTTTGTCCCAAATCTGTTGAGACAAAAGGTTATTGAGGCACATCATAATTCTGCTCTAGCAGGACATCCAAGGAGTAAGGCTACTTTAGATCTCCTTTCTCGCCGGTTTTGGTGGCCTAATGCTAATAAAGATGTTATAACTTTTGTCGCGTCATGTGGGGTGTGTGCTCGCTCTAAAACCCCTCATACCCGTCCGTCTGGGACCCTTTTACCCTTGAAACTTCCGGAGCGTCCATGGACTCATTTATCTATGGACTTCATTACGGACCTTCCTCCGTCGTCAGGGAATACTGTCATACTGGTGGTTGTTGACAGGTTCAGTAAGATGGCACATTTTGTTGCTCTTCCTGCCCTCCCTAATGCTAAAACTCTGGCGCAGGTGTTCATTAGGAGATCGTTAGACTTCATGGGTTGCCTTCTGATGTGGTGTCAGATAGGGGGTCTCAGTTTGTGTCCAAATTTTGGAGGGCATTTTGTTTACGTCGGGGGATGCAATTGTCATTTTCCTCGGCTTTTCATCCGCAGACCAATGGTCAGACAGAGCGTCTGAATCAGAGCTTAGAGACATATCTCCGGTGTTTTGTCTCAGAGAACCAAGAGGACTGGTCTTCTTTCTTGCCTCTGGCAGAGTTCGCTCTTAACAACAGGCGGAGCGAGTCCACTGGTAAGTCCCCGTTTTTTGGGGCATATGGTTTTCATCCTCAGTTTTGTACTTTCAATGGGGGGGGGCCCTTCTGGGGTTCCTGAGGAGGAGCGTTTCTCGTCGTCACTTGCTTCTGTGTGGAGAGGTGTATTGAATAATCTGAGTGCGATGGGGAACCGTTACAAACGTATGGCTGATAGGAGGAGAGTTTCTGGTCCAGATCTGAATGTGAACGATCTGGTATGGTTGTCTACCAGGAATATAAAACTTAAAGTGCCCTCCTGGAAACTGGGTCCCAGATTCATCGGGCCGTACAGGATCAGTTCCATAATTAATCCTGTGGCATTTCGTCTGGACCTCCCTCCTACGTTTAAAATTCATAATTGTTCCACAAGTCATTACTTAAAAGGTATGTGGCACCAGTCATACCGTCACCTCTACCTCCTCCTCCTGTGTTGGTCAATGGTAACTTGGAATTTCAAGTATCAAAGATCATTGACTCACGTCTGAATCGCCGGTCCCTTCAGTACTTGGTGCATTGGAAGGGGTATGGTCCAGAGGAGAGGACGTGGGTCCCTGCGTCTGATGTTAACGCAGATCGTTTGGTTCGGACCTTCCACAGAACTCACCCGGGCAGGCCTGGCCCTGAGGGTCCGGAGGCCCCTCGTAGAAGGGGGGTACTGTCATGTGTGCATTGCCACGAAGATCGTCGTGGTTGCACATTTTGACTTCTCACAGCTGAGCTGCTGTTTCTTTGTGTTTGGCAGCTAGGGAGTTAATTCTGTCTGTGCTCGGTGCTGGGACTGGGTGCAGTTTCTCCCGGCTGCAATTGATTATTTGTTGATTGGTTTCCTTTAAATTCCTGGTTGTCTGCTTGGGGAGTTGCCAGTGAAACCTTCATGCAGACCACAGATAGGAATGAATCTGTATAGACTTTAGTTGTGAGCTCCTTAGTTGTTCTAAGCTCAACTTGGTTAGAGTTTATTTCCCAGACCATTTATGTTCCTTTGGTGTTTGAGTGTGTATGCAAGCGAGTGTTATCCTGTCTGTCTTATATGTCTAATCTGTGTATTTAGCTAAGATCAGCCCATATCCCTTTGGTGGTAGTCAGGATCCTTCTTAGGACTGATTACAGGGTTCAGGGTCTGATAGGAGACAGGGTTAGGTTGGTGACTTGGACCTCTGAACCATTATCAGTACCTCCAAGGTGAGGGATTAGTTAGGACCCCAGTTTAGGGTCAGGTTAGATCCCGGTCCACCTCTTTCCTGTTTCAGCTCATCAAGTCCTCAAGATTAACCCTGGGTTCAGCAGATATCGTGTCAGGTAAATCTATTCTATACTTACATGCTGATGTTGCTATACTAGTTGTTGTATAGAGTGTTGTTCCTGTATTAATAGTTTACTGACATTGTATACATATCATTAGACAGCGTGACATTTTCACTGGCCGTAAAAATTATCTCCAGTTACCATGGATCCAGTAGCCCAGCTGGCTCTGCAGTTGCAGGGATTATCCATGGAGCTGACGGACATTAAGTCCAAAGTTTTGTCTCCCCTGGAGCAAACCAGAGTTGAACCTAAGGTTGCTCTCCCGGACAGGTTCACTGGTGGGCGAGACAAATTTTTCACCTTCCGGGAGGCATGTAAATTGTATTTTCGGCTTCGGCCTCGATCATCAGGGAGTGATGAGCAGAGAGTGGGAATTGTTATCTCACTTCTGCAAGGGGACCCTCAATCCTGGGCATTTTCCCTTCCTCGGGATCCCCGGCTCTACTGTCTGTAGATCAATTTTTTACTGCCCTGGGATTGGTATATGATGACCAGATCGGGTCTCTCTTGCTGAGACAAAATTACGTAAGATACAGCAGGGAGATCGTCCGGCAGAGGAATTTGCTTCTGAGTTTCGTAGATGGGCCACAGATACTCAGTGGAATGACCCAGCTCTTAGGAGCCAGTTTTGTCATGGGCTTTCTGATAAATTAAAAGACGTTTTGGCTCAGTATGAGTCTCCTCCTTCTCTGGAGGCTGCTATGGCCTTAGCTATCCGTACTGATAGACGGCTTCGGGAGAGGGGTGAGGTAACCCCACTCCCTGTTGTTTCTCCACCTACCACTAAAGTCCCTTATGTTGAGGTTCCCCTTGTCTGTTCGGATGAGCCTATGCAGTTGGGAGGGACATCATTTCGTAGGAGGGGATTGGCGGTACGCCGCAGGACTAGAAGATGTTTTTTCTGCGGGAAAGAGGGACATTTTGTTGGAGAATGTCCATCCCGTGCCTTGTTGAGCCAAAAGTCACCGGAAAACTGTTAATCCCAGGTTGTGTGGTGGACGACAACCTGGGAGTATGTATTTCATCCGCCAGTTCTTCTCAGTTCCTTGTACCAGTGGAGGTGGTAGTTGGTACGAGAGTGGAGAGATTGTCTGTTCTTCTTGATAGTGGTTCCGGGGCTAATCTGGTTGACGCTCAGTTTGCTCAGGCTCAAGGTATGCATCTGAGTGTATTGGTCAAACGATCCCTATATTCTCCATTGATGCCAGGCCTCTCGGCCAAGGTAGCTTTGTTCATGAGGTTCATAACATTGACCTTCGGGTAGGGGCAATACATAGGGAACAATTATCTTGTTATGTGTTGGAGGGTCTACCTACTCCCACTGTGTTGGGACTTCCTTGGTTGGTTAAACATAACCCTGTGATTAATTGGCAGTCCAGAGAAATAAGCCAATGGGTGAGTTTTGCAAAAGCAACTGCATGAACACAGTCATCAGTGCGGTCGTGCCTAGTACATTGCCTCCTTTTTTGGAGGATTTTGGGGATGTTTTCTCTGAGGAGGGGTGTCAGGAGTTGCCTCCTCATCGCGTGTATGACTGCTCTATTAATCTCCTTCCTGATGCTAAGTTGCCTAAAGCTAGGTTGTATAATCTTTCTGGTCCTGAGAGGCAGGCTATGAAAGATTATATTTCTGAAAGTCTGGCCAAAGGGCATATTAGACCTTCATCTTCCCCAGTAGCCGCGGGGTTCTTCTTTGTGAAGAAGAAAGATGGAGGCCTACGCCCTTGCTTGGATTTCCGCGAACTTAATCGGATTACTGTTCGAGATCCGTATCCACTCCTCTTATTCCTGATCTCTTCAATCAAATTGTTGGCGCCAAATGGTTTTCTAAATTGGATCTCAGGGGGGCGTATAATCTGATTAGGATAAAAGAGGGGGATGAGTGGAAAACGGCGTTTAACACGCCGGAGGGACATTATGAGAACCTAGTCATGCCTTTTGGTCTGACTACTGCACCAGCAGTATTCCAACATTTTGTTAATGACATTTTTCGTCACCTTGTGGGGCTGTTTGTTAGTTGATATTTGGATGACATTTTAATTTACTCGCCAGATCTTGTGTCTCATCAGGAGCATGTGAGACAGGTGTTGCAGATCTTGCGAGACAATAAATTATACGCCAAACTGGAGAAGTGTGTATTTGCCGTACAGGAACTTCAGTTTTTGGGTTTTTTGGTGTCAGCCTCCGGTTTCCGTATGGACCCTGAAAAGGTGAGAGCAGTGCTTGAATGGGATCAGCCAGGGGATCTTAAGGCTCTGCAGCGTTTTTTGGGGTTTGCTAACTACTACCGGAAATTTATTTGTAATTTCTCATCTGTCGTCAAACCTCTCACTGACATGACAAGAAAAGGGACGGATTTTTCTAAATGGTCGGACAAAGCTTGCCAAGCCTTTTCCTCTTTGAAGAATGTTTTGCTTCGGCACCCGTTCTCATCCAACCAGATGCATCTCAGCCGTTCATTGTGGAGGTGGATGCGTCTGACGTAGGGGTGGGTGCTATATTGTCCCAGGGTCCGTCCCCTGGTAAATGGCATCCGTGCGCTTTCTTTTCTAAGAAATTGTCGTCCGCCGAAAGGAATTATGATATCGGCAATAGGGAACTTTTGGCCATTAAGTTAGCTTTTGAAGAATGGCGTCACTTTTTGGAGGGGGCAGTCCACCCGGTTACCGTTATTACTGATCACAAGAACCTGTTGTATTTGGAATCCGCTAAGCGTCTGAATTCCAGACAAGCTCGATGGTCGTTGTTTTTTACCAGGTTTAATTTTGTCGTCACTTATCGCCCGGGTCTAAGAATGTAAAGGCTGATGCCTTGTCTCGCAGTTTCCCAGGGGCCGGGAAAACGGATGACCCGAGTCCTATCCTTCAGGAGGGGTGGTAGTGTCGGCTGTATTTTCTGAGCTTGAGGAGGAGGTGTTAGAGGCTCAGGGGGACGCCCCTGCAGGACCTCCAGGGAGACTGTTTGTCCCAAATCTGTTGAGACAAAAGGTTATTGAGGCACATCATAATTCTGCTCTAGCAGGACATCCAGGGAGTAAGGCTACTTTAGATCTCCTTTCTCGCCGGTTTTGGTGGCCTAATGCTAATAAAGATGTTATAACTTTTGTCGCGTCATGTGGGGTGTGTGCTCGCTCTAAAACCCCTCATACCCGTCCGTCTGGGACCCTTTTACCCTTGAAACTTCCGGAGCGTCCATGGACTCATTTATCTATGGACTTCATTACGGACCTTCCTCCGTCGTCAGGGAATACTGTCATACTGGTGGTTGTTGACAGGTTCAGTAAGATGGCACATTTCGTTGCTCTTCCTGCACTCCCTAATGCTAAAACTCTGGCGCAGGTGTTCATTAGGGAGATCGTTAGACTTCATGGGTTGCCTTCTGATGTGGTGTCAGATAGGGGGTCTCAGTTTGTGTCCAAATTTTGGAGGGCATTTTGTTTACGTCGGGGGATGCAATTGTCATTTTCCTCGGCTTTTCATCCGCAGACCAATGGTCAGACAGAGCGTCTGAATCAAAGCTTAGAGACATATCTCCGGTGTTTTGTCTCAGAGAACCAAGAGGACTGGTCTTCTTTCTTGCCTCTGGCAGAGTTCGCTCTTAACAACAGGCGGAGCGAGTCCACTGGTAAGTCCCCGTTTTTTGGGGCATATGGTTTTCATCCTCAGTTTTGTACTTTCAATGGGGGGGGCCCTTCTGGGGTTCCTGAGGAGGAGCGTTTCTCGTCGTCACTTGCTTCTGTGTGGAGAGGTGTATTGAATAATCTGAGTGCGATGGGGAACCGTTACAAACGTATGGCTGATAGGAGGAGAGTTTCTGGTCCAATCTGAATGTGAACGATCTGGTATGGTTGTCTACCAGGAATATAAAACTTAAAGTGCCCTCCTGGAAACTGGTCCCAGATTCATCGGGCCGTACAGGATCAGTTCCATAATTAATCCTGTGGCATTTCGTCTGGACCTCCCTCCTACGTTTAAAATTCATAATGTGTTCCACAAGTCATTACTTAAAAGGTATGTGGCACCAGTCATACCGTCACCTCTACTCCTCCTCCTGTGTTGGTCAATGGTAACTTGGAATTTCAAGTATCAAAGATCATTGACTCACGTCTGAATCGCCGGTCCCTTCAGTACTTGGTGCATTGGAAGGGGTATGGTCCAGAGGAGAGGACGTGGGTCCCTGCGTCTGATGTTAACGCAGATCGTTTGGTTCGGACCTTCCACAGAACTCACCCGGGCAGGCCTGGCCCTGAGGGTCCGGAGGCCCCTCGTAAAGGGGGGGGTACTGTCATGTGTGCATTGCCACGAAGATCGTCGTGGTTGCACATTTTGACTTCTCACAGCTGAGCTGCTGTTTCTTTGTGTTTGGCAGCTAGGGAGTTAATTCTGTCTGTGCTGGGACTGGGTGCAGTTTCTCCCGGCTGCAATTGATTATTTGTTGATTGGTTTCCTTTAAATTCCTGGTTGTCTGCTTGGGGAGTTGCCAGTGAAACCTTCATGCAGACCACAGATAGGAATGAATCTGTATAGACTTTAGTTGTGAGCTCCTTAGTTGTTCTAAGCTCAACTTGGTTAGAGTTTATTTCCCAGACCATTTATGTTCCTTTGGTGTTTGAGTGTGTATGCAAGCGAGTGTTATCCTGTCTGTCTTATATGTCTAATCTGTGTATTTAGCTAAGATCAGCCCATATCCCTTTGGTGGTAGTCAGGATCCTTCTTAGGACTGATTACAGGGTTCAGGGTCTGATAGGAGACAGGGTTAGGTTGGTGACTTGGACCTCTGAACCATTATCAGTACCTCCAAGGTGAGGGATTAGTTAGGACCCCAGTTTAGGGTCAGGTTAGATCCCGGTCCACCTCTTTCCTGTTTCAGCTTATCAAGTCCTCAAGATTAACCCTGAGTTCAGCAGATATCGTGTCAGGTAAATCTATTCTATACTTACATGCTGATGTTGCTATACTAGTTGTTGTATAGAGTGTTGTTCCTGTATTAATAGTTTACTGACATTGTATACATATCATTAGACAGCGTGACATTGGGTCAGCAACACAACAATGTCAATGGTCTGAAGTGTCAATCATCAGGAGTATACCGCCCCCCAGCAAGCAGGAGGCAGGGAGGTAAAGGAGCGGTGCGCTCCTGAAGAATGAAAACAGGACAAACCCTTTAAGGAAACATGGTAATTGGGGGTCCTGCTACAGATTTTGTCTTGCTCAGGACCCCCCTCAATGTCTTACACGGTTGTACATTCATTTCAATGGTCAATATCTAATACTGTGGGAACTGATTGCAGGGTGGTATAAAGAGGGATCCAGGATATTTCTCTGCTGATCGTCTGCTGACTGTGTTTGGAGAATTATTTTTAATGTTTTTCACTTCCTTTTGTCTTCTATCCCCCCCAGTTCTATAATGAATCATTTGCGCTGATTTCCTTCCTCCCGGCCCCTCGGACACGTCTCCGGCGCCCTCCGCATTGCATACAGCAGTTTCCTTGGACAATTATTTCATAGCTCAGGGCAAAAAAAAAAAATAATTGACTTCATTAAAAATAAAATATGCGTCCTAAACCCTGTGTATGTTCTGCAGGACGCCGCCATCTACGGAGACGATGCTCCCAGGTATCTGTAAATATTTTAGCGCGGCACTTAAAGCCATGAACTGCAAAACAGCAGAAGCCAAGCGATATTTCCTGCGTCCTGACCCTGCACAAAGGGTCAGACCCCGAGGAATCAGCAGAGCCGTAATAACTGTGCAGAGGACGGGATTGCTGCTTTAACCGTATAATGAATCTAACACCGACGCAGCAGAGCCGAGTTGGGAAATGCAACTGAGGACACAGCTGAAATGTAGCGCAGCGCAGAGATCTGCCGGCTCCCCGCACTGCAATACATGAGACGGCCTATCCAAGCCTGACAGCTGACGTAGGCGTGCACATCACGGATGCCGCAAGGCAGTGACATCATGCATTGCCCATGGCTGGCGCGTCAAAGTCAGCTGCAGCCATCAGCACCGGCTGCAAGAAGCGGAACCGCACATTGTGAGAGCTGCAGAATGGAGGACATTACACCAGGAAGGGGCTCAGGATAATGGACATTATTACTGGAAGGGGCTGGGATGGAGGACATTATAACACAAAGGAGACCATGAAGGGGACATTATTACAGGAAGGGGCCCAGTATGATTAACATTAGAACAGCATGAGCACATTGTTACAGGAAGGGCCAGGATGGAGGCATTATTACAGGATGGGGTCACAGATGAGGGACATTATTACTGGAACAGACTCAGGATGGGGGACATTACACCAGGAAAGGGCTCAGGATAATGGACATTATTACTGGAAGGGCAGAGATGGAGGACATTATTACAGGAAGGGATCCAGGATGGGGACATTATAACACAAAGGAGACCATTATGGGGGACATTATTACAGGAAGGGGCCCAGTATGATTAACATTAGTACAGCATGAGCACATTGTTACAGGAAGGGGCTCAGGATAACGGACATTATTACTGGAAGGGCGGGTTGGGGACATTATTGCAGGAAGGGGCCCAGTATGGTTGACATTATTACAGCATGAGCACATTATTACAGGAAGGGGCCAGGATGGAGGCACAGATGAGGGACATTATTACTGGAACAGACTCAGGACGGGGGACATTATTACTTGAAGGGGCCATGGATGGGGAACATTATTGCAGGACAGGGAATATTATTGGGTGGGGTAATAAGGACCCCTACACATGATGGTTGACATTATTGCAGCATAGGGACATTGTTACAGGAAGGGGCCAGGAAGGGGACATTATTACAGGATGGGGATCATTATTACATGGCTCATACATCTGACCAACATGCAGGTGGGGCCCCAGGTCCAAATTTTGCACTGTGGCCCATTGTACTCCAGTTATGCTACTGAGAATAACAAAATCCAAAAAACAAGTGCAGACTTGCCTTTTGTTTACCATTTCCCATTAACTTGGATATTTTTAATCTGATTTTAGTACATTATGCAGCTAAATGAATGAGGACGTTCAACCACAGCTTGTCGGGCAAAAGAACAAGCCCTCATGAGGCTAAATAAAGGTTACGGCTCTTGGAAGAAGGGGAATAAAAAAATGGAAGCACAGTAATGAAGGGGTTAACTCATGGAACTACGTGATGTATGTGTTTAGTTAGTGGTGTGAGATAAGACTATGATGTGAGCCGACCTGCATTCCCGTGAACTCAGCTCTGCTACATCTGTACATGGGTTTCTGAGCGTGCAAACCTTTCCCTTTGCTGTCAGTCACAGGCCATGCTGACAGTGACACGGGACACCACCAGGATGATTGATGTGGGGGATTTGGACAAATCGACTTGGATAAAACCGAAATAATGTCCTTTCTCAGTGCGTCTCCGCAGTAGATTATAGGTTACCGGATAGAAGATGCAACTAAACTGCAATTTACTGTACAAAGGGATGACAGGAGCCGGGAAAAGAACATCTCCAAGGGCTCCGATGGCAAGAGCAGGCTGGTATGGAGAAAGAGGAAAAATGCTTAAAGGGTAACTCCACCCTAAAGTCTCCAAAGCTTTTACTATTTGGTATTGAATCCTTGATTCACCTCTGGGGTTCAGAGCAGATTCTCATTACACAATGATAAGATCCAGGCAGTAAATTCTACATTTGCAAAGTTTCCATTTTTACGGTGACAACCAGCCTCTTTCTCACAACAATAAATAACAGGTAGTCGCAGCTCCGCCCACTATTAGTGACAAGTCACAGCTCCGCCCACAAGTAGTGACAAGTCACAGCTCCGCCCACTAGTAGTGAAAAGTCACAGCTCCGCCTACTAGTAGTGACAAGTCACAGCTCCGCCCACTATTAGTGACAAGTCACAGGTCCGCTCACTAGTAGTAACAAGTCATAGCTCCACCTACTATTAGTGACAAGTTATAGTATGTCTATGTGCACATGTTGAGTATTTGCAGATTTTTCTGCACCAAAATCTAAAGTGTTAACAGTAAAAATGCTGCATTTTATGTGTTCTTTATCATTCATTAGAAGGGTGAAAAATGCTGCAAAAACGCTGAAACAATTTGAATTTTGCAAATTTTAAGAAACTCTTTAATGTTTAATAACTGCAAGGAAAAACTAAAGCAGCGTGTGCTGAGAATTCAGAAATCTCACTCACTGCACTGTAAACTGCAGCATTTGTTACCCTTGTAAAACGTGGGAAAAATGCAACGTGTGAATAAGCCCGTGCCGCCCTGACTCTGCCCATTCTACCCCAGTCTATTCTGCAAAACTGACAAGTGAGCTTCAACCAATAGTCTAATGACCGGTGTGAAAACTGCAACATTTCAAATGCTTTTCTATAAATATGCAAGTAAAATGTAAAAAAATATTACAAAAATTTTGCGATTTTCTGATAATTTCCTTTCAAGTTGGCCATGATCAGACGTGTTTCCATAGTGAACCCATATTTCAGGGATCTTCGCCATTTTATCATAATGGGGTTTTTAGGTTCACAATGTTTACAATTAAAAACAAATCAAATACAAAGTTGCAAATGGTATAAAGCAAAAGAAACAAATATTATGTTTCTGTTTCTTGTTTTCTGTGTGGTCAGTGGTAGGAGTCACGATGCTGTGTGACCACTGTGGATACTGATTGGCTGCAGCGGTCACACATTACAGTTTAGAAACCTGTTTCCTCACACCTTGTTAGTTAGTTCTGAGTTCTTAAAGGGGTCCTTTTCTCATGACCAGAGTAATGAAAAAAGCGTCTCTCTCTCTTTCTGGAGGACCCAACCTCCCCTGTATTACATAGACAAGAGATTAATGTGAACAGTCACATGTAATACTTCATTTCTCCTCTGGAGGCGCTGCAGGAAATCTAACTAATTACTGCTTGGTTTCTACAGCTGATCCCTGGGGCTTTCAGCAGGAGAACACTTTACACTCAATTTATCATTCGCAGTTTATTTTTAAGTCCCGTTTTTTTACACAATCAAAATGCTCTTTATTTTTGTATTTAACATTTTTTGCAACTTTTTAGATCAAAAAGTCAAACGTTCTGCTAAAATGTTGCAAATTTTTCCCCTATCCTCCCAATTTTTTTTTTTCAGTCGTACAGTAAATCACTACAGGGTAGACTGGGGTACTCTACATGAAAATGTTGCCTTTTTAATAAGTTGCAATTGAAGAATCAGAGGAAAATATCTGCAAACTCCTCTCACAATGGTGAACGCGACAAAAGAGAAATGCAAACACTTAGACTTAAAAAAAAAAGGCAAAAATTATAAGAAGAATTAGGCACAAATGAAAAAAGGTGAAAAACATAAAAAAAAAAACTAGATAAAAAAGCACAAATGCGATAAGGAATCAGGATCTTTGTGATCAACTTATTATTAAAGGATTTTTTTAACTCTTCTTGGATTTAATTTCTTCTGTATTTGAGGCTCAATATTCCTGATACAAAGCTCCAAATCCTCTGCACGGACATGCAATTAAGAGTTTGCAGTTCCCAAGGAATCCTGGTACCCATAAGTTCCTAAAAACACTGCATTAGAAAGTAGCAATCTAAAGTTCTCCTTTAAGTCAAGTAAACATCGAATAAAAGGCAAAAAAATAGCAATTTACATGTAAAAAAATTGGTATAAAAGTGTTCTGCATTTTCTCAGAAACCTAATGGCTGAGCTCATATTAAAACCGCTCCATCAAGGTGAATTACTGGAGAAGATTCTGCCGAGTAGAAAATGTTTGCATTCTTTTAATGACATAAGCGCGTCGTCCTTAATGCGTTCTCTCTCGGCTCAGCTGCCAGGAGGGATCTCACCGGGTTCTCTGATAGATCCATTGTTTTCCCGGCGTCTCATTCACTTAGCCAGAATGCATCAATTTAATCTCCGTCCACAGAGACCAGATATCCGTCGCCTAATGATGGAAGAACGGCCGCGATCGGATCATCCAAAAATGTAAACTGTTCCCATTAATTACAGCGAGAGCGAAAGGACTGAGACAGACGTCACTAATCAGGAAGAGGAGCGTCAGGAGACGACGGGTGAGAGAGAGATACATTTCAAGGAATTGTCCACTTTGGGACCAGCAATATTTTCATAATGTTCCCCAGTGGTCAGCTGCAATCTTTGGATCAACCTGACGCTAAATCTTCATTACCATATAGCGCCACCACAGGAGACATTAATTATTACACAATTCTCTCTGAAATCAACGAGCTGTTCATGTAACACATACAGCCATGGCCAAAAGTGTTGGCACCCTTGAAATTGTTCCAGAAAATGAACTATTCCTTCCAGAAAATTATTGCGATTACACGTTTTGTTTGCAGGTTTATGTCCTTTGTGTGTATTAGAGCAATACCAAAAAAAGAGGAAAAAAGGGCAAACTGGATATAATTTAACACAAAATGCCAAAAATGGGCCGGGCAAAATTATTGCACCCTCCACATAATATTTGGTTGCACACCCTTTGGAATAAATCAGTCACTTCCTATAACCATCCACAAGCTTCTTCCACCTCTCAATTGGAATTTTGGAGCGCTCTTCTTTTGCAAACTTCTCCAGGTCTCTCATATGTGAAGACGCCTTCTACCAACAGCAATTTTAAGATCTTTCCGCAGGTGTCTAATGGGATTTAGGTCCGTTGCCACTTCAAATCTCTATCAATTTGCTTTCATCCATTTTTGGGTGCTTCTTGAAGTATGTTTGGGGTCATTGTTGTGAATGGGTTTGAGATGGATTTCTGAGCAGAGGCTCCCTCTGGTGGTTACAAGCGGTGCTAGTGAAGATTGTGAGGACTGGGAATCAGGTGTTACTGACTGGTCTTATATAAGGGAGTCATTTTCCCATCAGGGTGGCCGTGATCAATTGTTCTGGTCTGAATCCTTCATTCCAGTTTCCTTGTAGCCTGCTGTGTTGTGTCTGCATCTCCTGCTTACAGATAAGACTTTTGCTTCTTTTGTGTTTGTGCTGTATTTTTGCATTTTGTCCTGCACTTCTTTGGGGGCCTTCGGGGTCCCCTCCGGGGGCTTGCCCTCTCAGTTTGGTTCAGCCACTGAGTTTTGTTCTTTGCTTTTTCCAGTTTTTTCAGTGGCTGCTGTTTTTATTTTGTTACACCAGAGAACTAATTTAGGTGGTAGAGGTCGTGTGATCTCAGGTGATTTTGAAATTAGTAGAGTTGGTGCTTTTCAGGGTTTTCTGGGATTGCAGTAAGTACCCTTCCTATCCTTTTCTATTTAGATAGTTTGGGCCCCAGCGTTTGCTCATTCTATTTTCTTTCTGTGTCAGTATTTCCTCTTGTCTAACCGCCTTTACATGTTTGGGGGCTTTCTATTATCTTTGGGGTTCTGCTCCGGGGCAGATAGCTTTCCTATTTCTATCTTTAGGTGTAGTTAGTTTCTCAGGCTGTGACGAGGCGTCTAGGACCAACGTAGGAACGCTCCACGGCTGCCTCTAGTTGTGGTGGTTAGTCAGGGTACTGCAATCTCATAGATTCCAACTGCTCTGGTGTATTGCCTTTTTTACCTGCACTCCTCAGCTACCGAAACATAACAGTATCACCGGCACAAAAATTGAAATTGTATGGTACTCACAGAAGGAAAAAAAATATTGTGAAAGAAAAAAAGTTGTCAGAGTTGTCAGAGATATTTTTCTGTTTGTTGCATTTTTTTTTTTTCCTCTGTATCTCTGGGTGCTGGGGAGGATCTTTTCTCCCAATGGAGTTTGCACAGTTGTCTGGCCGTGTGGATCAGCTTGCCATGAGGTTCAGATATTGCTGCATATCTTGCTAGGTTGCCTGTTGTGGAACCTAGGATCCCCATGCCAGATTTGTTTTTAGGGGATCGAGCTAACTTTCAGAATTTCAAAAATAATTGTAAATTGTTTTTTGCCTTAAAATCTAAGTCCTCAGGAAACGCAGCGCAGCAGGTTCAAATTATCATCTCTCTCCTGCGCGGTGATCCTCAGATTGGGCTTTTTCCCTGATACCTGGGATCCTGTTTTGAGTGATGTTGATGCGTTTTTTCAGGCTTTGGGGTTATTGTACGATGAGCCTAATGTCACTGATCAAGCTGAAAAAGCCTTGTTGGCATTAAATCAGGGGCTTGATGACGCTGAGTTATACTGTCAAGATTCCGTAGGTGGGCAGTCCTGACCAAATGGAATGACGCGCTTTGGCGGCCCTTTTCCGGAAGGGTCTGTCAGATAATGTAAAGGATGTTATGGTGGGATTCCCTGTCCCCTCTGGTCTCAATGATTCTATGTCATTAGCGATTCAAATTGACAGACGTTTGCGTGAGCGGAGAAGTATGCGTGGAATGGTGTTGCCTTGTGAACCAGCTTCTGAACCCATGCAGTGTGATAGAGTGGTGTCTGGGGCAAGCGTCATGAGTTTCGAATGCGCAATGGGTTATGTTTCTACTGTGGTGATGCCTCTCATGCTATTTCAGTCTGCCCTAAGCGGGGAAGACGTTTTGCACGCTCAGTTGTCTTGGGTAGTGTTCAGACTAAGTTTTTATTAACTGTCACTCTGATATGCTCTCTGTCCTCATTTTCTGCTCAGGCTTTCGTTGATTCTGGAGCAGCTATTAACCTGATGGATTATGATTTTGCTAAACGTTGTGGGTTTCCCTTGATACCCCTACAGAAGTCTATTCCCCTACTGGGATCGATTCTACCCCTTTGGCTGAGAATAAACCCCAGTTTTCTACTCAGGTGATAATGAGGGTTGAACCTGATCACCAGGAGTGCTGCAAATTTTTGGTTCTATATAATCTGCATGACATTATCGTGCGGGTTTCCCTTGGTTACAGTCTCATAATCCTGTTTTGGATTGGAAATCTGTGTCTGTAACCAGTTGGGACTGCCAATGTGTTAATACCAACACTCCTGTTTTTTCTGCCTCCCCCCAGGCTCAGGATGTTCCTGACTTTTTGTTTGATTTTTCTGATTGTTTAGCAAAAGTAAATCTGCATCCTTGCCTCCCCATAGGAGCTATGACTGCGCTATTGAATTAGTGCCGGGTAGTAAATTCCCTAAAGGTCCCTTTTTAACTTGTCTGTACCTGAACATGACGCTAATGCGGTCTTATATCAAGGAATCATTGGAGAAGGGTCATATCAGACCATCCTCTTCACCCTTAGGTGCCGGTTTTTTTCTTTTGGCCAAAAAAGATGGTTCATTAAGGCCGTGTATTGATTATCGTCTCTGAACAATTATTACTGTGAAATATCAATACCCGTTACCCTTGATTTCTGACCTGTTTTCCAGGGTGAAAAACGCTACTTGGTTTACCAAGCTTGACCTCAGGGGGGCATATAACCTTATTCGCATTAAGCACGGGGATGAATGGAAGACGGCATTCAATACCCTGAAGGGCATTTTGAGTACCTAGTGATGCCCTTTGGGCTCACTAATGCTCCTTCCGTCCTCCAGTCCTTCATGAATGACATTTCAGGGATTTTGTGGACAAATTTCTGATTGTTTATTTGGATGATATCTTGATTTTTCTAATGACTGGGACTCTCATGTGAAACATGTTCGAACTGTATTCCAGATTTTGAGAGTCGTCACTCCTTGCGGAGATCAACATGCTAAGCATTTCAAATGAGGAGACTTAAAGCCGCAATGCTCCTCTGGGAAATATGCTAATTATGCAAATTGTCTCTTCAGAGAGGAAGAGAGCTAGAACTCTAGTGCCACCTTTTGGAAGGTAGCAATCCTACAAGTCAATTCGACCCTTTAACGAGCCTTATCACATGACCTAGGATAATAGCCAAACCAGAATCTCAATTTGCAGACACTGTGTTTCGGGTTCAGCCCTCGTCAGTGCAAAGCGGAGATCTGGTTTGGCTGTGTGAGAGGCGTCAGACCATTGTCCAAGAAATATCGTCACTCCTTGCGGAGATCAACATGCTAAGCATGCAAATGAGGAGACTTAAAGCCGCAATATGCTCCTCTGGGAAATATGCTAATTATGCAAATTGTCTCTTCAGAGAGGGAAAAGAGCTAGAACTCTAGTGCCACCTTTTGGAAGGTAGCAATTTGCATAATTAGCATATTTCCCAGAGGAGCATTGCGCTTTAAGTCTCCTCATTTGCATGCTTAGCATGTTGATCTCCGCAAGGAGGTGACGATATTTCTTGGACAATGGTCTGACGCCTCTCACACAGCCAAACCAGATCTCGCTTTGCACTGACGAGGGGCTGAACCCCGAAACACAGTGTCTGCAAATTGAGATTCTGGTTTGGCTATTATCCTAGGTCATGTGATAAGGCTCGTTAAAGGGTCGACATTGACTTGTAGGATTGCTACCTTCCAAAAGGTGGCACTAGAGTTCTAGCTCTCTTCCTCTCTGAAGAGACAATTTGCATAATTAGCAAATTTCCCAGAGGAGCGCTTTAAGTCTCCTCATTTGCATGCTTAGCATGTTGATCTCCGCAAGGAGTGACGATATTTCTTGACAATGGTCTGACGCCTCTCACAGCCAAACCAGATCTCCGCTTTGCACTGACGAGGGCTGAACCCCGAAACAACAGTGTCTGCAAATTGAGATTCTGGTTTGGCTATTATCCTAGGTCATGTGATAAGGCTCGTTAAAGGGTCGACATTGACTTGTAGGATTGCTACCTTCCAAAAGTGGCACTAGAGTTCTAGCTCTCTTCCTCTCTGAAGAGACAATTTGCATAATTAGCAGATTTTGAGAGAGAATGCTCTGTATGTGAAGGGATCAAAGTGTCTTTTTGGCGTACAGAGGATCTCATTTCTGGGATTCATTTTGTCCCCATCTGTTATTGAAATGGACCCGGTCAAGGTTCAGGCCATCTGTGATTGGGTCCAACCTACTTCATTAAAGGCTCTTCAGAGATTTTTGGGTTTTGCCAATTTTTATCGTAAATTTATTGGTAATTTCTCGGTTATTGTTAAACCATTAACTGATTTGACCAGAAAGGGTTCTGATGTGGTGAATTGGCCTCCTGAGGCAGTCTCTGCATTTCAGGAACTTAAGCAGAGATTCACTTCTGCTCCTGTTCTACGGCAGCCTGATGTTTCTCTGCCATTTCAGGTGGAGGTTGATGCCTCTGAAATTGGGGCAGGTGCCGTTTTGTCCCAAAAAGATCCAGAGACCTCTAAAAGTAACCCTTGTGCCTTTTTCTCTCGAAAATTTTCTCCTACTGACGTAATTATGACGTAGGTAATCGGGAGTTATTGGCCATGAAGTGAGCTTTTGAAGAGTGGAGACATTGGCTGGAGGGAGCCAAACATCAGGTGGTCTATCTGGAATCTGCCAAGCGACTCAATCCTAGACAGGCCAGGTGGGCCTTGTTTTTCACACGTTTTAATTTTGTGGTTTCCTTTCTTCCTGGCACTAAGAATGTTAAGGCGGATGCCCTCTCGAGGAGTTTCCTTGCGGACTCTCCTGAGTTATCTGATCCTTCTGTTATTTTGAAAGAGGGTGTAGTTCTTTCCGCCATCTCGCCCAATTTGAGACTTGCTCTGGAGGGGTGTCAGGAGGATAGGCCCGAGCGCTGCCCTGTTGGAAAATTGTTTGTCCCGGACCAATGGAAAAAGAGTGTGATGTCTGAGATTCATTGTTCCGCATTGGCTGGGCATCCCGGAATTTTTGGTACCAGAGACTTGGTTAGTCGGTCCTTTTGGTGGCCTACCTTGTCTCGTGATGTCAGGGAATTTGTGCAGTCCTGCGGGACTTGCTCTCGCTCCAAGCCTTGCTCTCGCTCTAGTGGTTTGTTGATGCCATTGCCTGTGCCCAAGAGACCATGGACCCATATCTCTATGGATTTCATTTCCGATCTTCCTGTTTCTCAGAGAATGACCACCATCTGGGTAATTTGTGATAGGTTTTCCAAAATGATACATCTTGTGCCATTACCTAAGTTGCCTTCCTCCTCTGAATTGGTGCCGTTGTTCCTTCAGCACGTGGTTCGTTTACACGGCATTCCTGAGAACATTGTGTCTGACAGAGGAGTCCAGTTTGTTTCCAGATTTTGGAGGACTTTTTGTTCTAAACTGGGTGTTCAATTGTCTTTCTCCTCGGCATTTCATCCTCAGACCAATGGTCAAACTGAGAGAACAAACCAGACATTGGAGACTTATCTAAGATGCTTTGTGTCTGCTGATCAGGATGACTGGGTCTCTTTTTTGCCTTTGGCTGAGTTTGCTCTTAATAATAGGGCTAGCTCTGCCACTTTGATGTCTCCGTTTTTCTGTAATTCTGGGTTTCACCCTCGATTTTCTTCAGGACAGACGGAGGCTTCTGTCTGTCCAGGTGTTGACTCTGTTGTGGAGCGTATGCAACAGATTTGGGACCAGGTAGTGGAGAGGTTGTCTCTCTCTCAGGAGAAGGCCCAGCGGTTTGCTAACCGGCATAGGACTGATGGTCCTCGGTTTTAAAGTGGGGGACTTGGTCTGGTTGTCCTCAAAGAATATTCCTATGAGAGTAGCATCTCCTAAATTTAAGCCTAGGTTCATTGGACCTTATAAGATCATGGAGATTATTAATCCTGTTTCTTTTCGTTTGCTTCTTCCAGGGACATTTAAGATCCATAACGTGTTCCACAAGTCCTTGTTGAAGAGGTTTGTTGAGCCAGTGGTTCCTGCTGCTGTGCCTCCTGACCCTGTTTTGGTTGAGGGCAATCTGGAGTATGTGGTTGAGAAAATATTGGATTCTCATTTTTCTAGACGGAAACTCCAGTATTTGGTTAAATGGAGAGGTTATGGTCAGGAAGACAATTCTTGGGTGTTTGCTTCGGACATCCATGCTAGGAGACTTATCCGTGCGTATCATAGAACTCATCCTGACCGACCTGGTTGCTCAAATGAGGGTTCGGTGACCCCTCCTCAAGGGGGGGGTACTGTTGTGAATGGGTTTGAGATGAGTTCTGAGCAGAGGCTCCCTCTGGTGTTACAAGCGGTGCTAGTGAAGATTGTGAGGACTGGGAATCAGGTGTTACTGACTGGTCTTATATAAGGGAGTCATTTTCCCATCAGGGTGGCCGGTGATCAATTGTTCTGGTCTGAATCCTTCATTCCAGTTTCCCTTGTAGCCTGCTGTGTCGTGTCTGCATCTCCTGCTTACAGATAAGACTTTTGCTTCTTTTGTGTTTGTGCTGTATTTTTGCATTTTGTCCTGCACTTCTTTGGGGGGCCTTCAGGGTCCCCTCCGGGGGCTTGCCCTCTCAGTTTGGTTCAGCCACTGAGTTTTGTTCTTTTGCTTTTTCCAGTTTTTTCAGTGGCTGCTGTTTTTTTTTTGTTACACCAGAGAACTAATTTAGGTGGTAGAGGTCGTGTGATCTCAGGTGATTTTGAAATTAGTAGAGTTGGTGCTTTTCAGGGTTTTCTGGGATTGCAGTAAGTACCCTTCCTATCCTTTTCTATTTAGATAGTTTGGGCCCCAGCGTTTGCTCATACTATTTTCTTTCTGTGTCAGTATTTCCTCTTGTCTAACCGCCATTACATGTTTGGGAGCTTTCTGTTATCTTTGGGTTCTGCTCCGGGGCAGATAGCTTTCCTATTTCTATCTTTAGGTGTAGTTAGTTTCTCAGGCTGTGACGAGGCGTCTAGGACCAACGTAGGAACGCTCCACGCTGCCTCTAGTTGTGGTGGTTAGTCAGGGTACTGCAATCTCATAGATTCCAACTGCTCTGGTGTATTGCCTTTTTTTACCTGCACTCCTCAGCTACCGAAACATAACAGGTCATTGTCTTGCTGGAAGACCCATGACCAAGGACCCAGCATTCTGACCATGGGCACTACATTGCGACAGAAAATACTTTGCTAATCTTCTGTTTTCATGATGTCTTGCACACAGTCAAGTCACCAGAGCCAGAAGCAGCAAAACAACCCCAAAACAGCTTTGAACCTCCACCATATTTGACTGTAGGTGCTGTGTTTGTCTCGACCCGCCACCACAATTGTGGATTACCAGGGCAATGGGGTACTCAGAGCCGAGCCCATGGAAGTCTATGGGGTTTGTCACAGGTAGCTGTGGCTCGGTCTGTGGCCCTGGCGGTCTGGCGTATGTTGGGGGAATATTTACAGGGGATAGATTTATATACAGTTCGTGACGCCACCTGTAGTCTTCTGGTAATTTGTACCAGCGCTGCTGTAGATCTCTGAGGGGATGGTGAGGCAGCTAGATGTCAGGTCCCCTACAGGTGGGACTGGTCCCTCAAAGTCTATGAAGTTAGTGAAGTCGGGTGCAGATAAATAACACAGTCTCACACGGTCAGCGTCTTTCCATACCTTTACTTGTAAGATGTTCAGGCAGGTCCCAGGGAGGCTGATCCAAGGAGAATGTATTTTGAGATAGCAGCTGGACAAGTTAGGGGCCTCCTTTACTTTCAACACGATGAGTACAACCAGCCTGAAGCGTAGTTCCCTCTATAACTCCAGCTATTCCATAGCTGTACTGCCCAGTCAGTTTTGTGGTAGGAGCCTTCCTGTGAGAGAGCTGAATTCCTGTCTTGTCGTGCACTGACTCAAAGTCTTCACTCCCCCTGACCCCAGTTACGTACTGACTATTTGGGGCTGTTTGCCGCGACCTAAGGTCCGGTAAATCTCTGGTTTTCTTACCACTATGCTTGAAGCTAATAGTGATCCTTCGGTCCCCAGTGACCGGTTACAATGTGCAGGACTTCTTCAATCCAAAAGCACTTTTCCAATAATCTTTCCACTGTGCCTTTCGCCTTGTCCTCGCTGGTAGCATAAACACTCACACTTGCAAAAAGTCATGTAATCACTCCCTTCTTCTCTTCCTTTAGAGTTAGTTCCAGACTCTCAGTTATCCACTAGGCAGGAGCACGTCTCTGAACCTTTCACTGTCCCTTAGACAGGTGACCGAAGTATTTCTGCACTAAGCTCTTCTTTCTTAATCTGTGTCTTCAAGTGAGGTACAGCTCTGACCAGGCTGAGGTGATCTATATCTCGCCCTTACTGGCCTCCACTTGCTGAACTGCTGCAGAACCAGGCTGGACTGCTTCCTCCCTCCAAGTCCCAGCTAGACTCCACACGTCTGCTCTGTCCGAGGACAGGAAACTGACTACTCTAATCACTCAACCAATACACCCTGACCACTCCCTCACAAGTGACTACACTACCCTAAGGGTGTGTCTAGTGTATGTTCAGTGAATGGGTATTGAGCATTAAACTGCTATCTCTCGACACATTCTCCAGGGTACTGCGTGTGCCTAACACCAGGGCTACACATTCCCCCATGGTAAAAGACAGCACTCCCGGCTGTAAAATACAAAGAGACATTTTGTTTATGCATGAAAACATCAACATTAAACATTAATTCGTCCCATCCGGGAGGTGAGGATGTCTTGAACGTTGCAAACAAAAACATTGAATATAGAAAAATACAAAAGTGTTAAGGCATCAAAACATTCAATAAATACACAGTATTCTTGTGAAGGACCCGCACCAAACCTTCAACGTGGGTCCTGGGTGGGCTGCAGGACATCCGAATGCAGACCTCACTCAGTGCCACACCACACGGGTTTTTGTATTCAGAGGTAGTTGTGCTGGTTTTATGTAAAACCAAGATAAAGCACCGAAGCGCAACTATATACAAATAAGTTCTGGGCTGGCACAGTCCTCAACCTCAAAGTCCATTGTAAAACGAAGACATATTATATCACATTATAATAATAATAAAGTGCAAAACTTTTTCTGGTTACCCAGCCGGGCATTCTACTGTTAGAAATATATATATGTATTATATACTCATTTAACTAGTGCAAAAATTGGCAAACATTCTTAAACTTTCTACAACTTTACTTATGGTAGACCCCTATCTGGATCTCACCGGTTTTTACTGTTTAACTTATTCATTTATTTCAAGTACACTTTCCACCCCGGGGCTGGAACAATGCGATGGTCCCTAGATCCCAGGACTAACAGGTCGTGACCTGCTATTGGGGTTTGAGTCGCCACAGTTCTTGTGCGAACCTCTAGGGCGCAACGGGTACCTTCTCCTTGCGAGACACCGATTGCGTTTCAATCTGAGTCACAGTTAACGATATTGATCGTGTCATGGATTGCGATGGAAACTGGGTCGCATGTTGCGATGTAGATATTGCTTTCATTTGCGATGAGCCTGCAGGGGGCGATGCTGAGGCACGGCCGGATACTGCTTGAGCTGGAGACGGGGACGCTGCGGTAGTAGGACGTTACCTGCGTCGGGGACGGGGTCACGGACGATGGTGACGTTAAGGGCATACCATCCCTTCATTCCCCAGTGCCGTGTATACGTGACAATGTCTCCATTAACTAAGTCCCTCCCGGGATGGCCTTGCGGTAGGTGGGATTCTACGTCACGCCTGCTGACAAAGACCCCTGGGTAGAGGCCCGGTTCACGGATGAAGCCCCAGCCCATCCGGAGCTGGAACTCAGTCACACACCCCTGCCGCCGCGGTTCCCTCAGGGTACCTTTCTCTCTCCGGACACTCTCCTTGTCCGCGATCAGCTCTGCATGTTGCCGCTGACGATTCCGCTGAGCTTCCCGCTCTTCCTCCTGCTGGCGTTTCTGCTTCTCCTCACGACGCTGCCACTCATATTCCCACTGGGCGGTGTAGGCGACGTCATCCAGGCGCGCCATCTCGTCCCAGTCGACGTCTGGTAACGACGGACAGGACCCCTCCGGTGTCCCTGCCGGGGTTCGATCATCTGCTGCGGCCTCCTGGGCGGGCGGGCGTTCCGGAACTGGCGGTACCTCCTCAACCTCCTTCGCCTCCACCGCTTCACCGGTGGGATCAGGATTGGTACTTTCGGGGGCAGCCTCCGGTTGCTCCTTTGCCTTGGGCAGCAGAAGTTTTGGTAACTCCAGACGTAGAGGATCATCGAAGGGAGAGATCACCGCGTCCCACAGCCGCCGCTGCTCCAGGGTACGCCGGCGTCTCTCGATCTCTTCAAATCCAGGTTGGTGCTGGACCATCTTCTTCAGGCGTGCATTTTCTTCCTTAATTTCTAGCAACGCCTGCTGCAGGTGCAGGACCACGGATGACTCCGGTGCGGGTGGCAGCTTGGCTGGGGCACGGGGCCTGCCTTCCTCCGCTTCCCTGCTCGGCTGCACACGTCCTGCTTCCATGATGTTCCAGAAGATTCTTTCTTCTTCCTCCAGAGACGTCCGGTCTCTTCCGTGGAGGCGGGGTTTCCGTCTCCTCCTCTTCGCAGGGAAGGTGAAGAGGAGGCGGACCTCCTTTGCTGTAGGGCAGGATCGCATGTTGTAATAGCACTTTGAGAGGACAGGCATCTTCTTCGCGCCACAGGGGGTAGACGCCCACGAAGGTACGCCCACCTTCTTCTCCAGCGCCTGAGGGCGCGAATATGGCGACAAAAATGGCGATTTTTGGCGCCAAAAGTGCAAACAGTCCTTTTTCACAAAAACAATTCCATAGGCACACAGGGCTCGCAATTCTGCGAGTTTCGCATCCTGTTCGTGACGCCAATTTGTCTCGACCCGCCACCACAATTGTGGATTACCAGGGCAATGGGGTACTCAGAGCCGAGCCCATGGAAGTCTATGGGGTTTGTCACAGGTAGCTGTGGCTCGGTCTGTGGCCCTGGCGGTCTGGCGTATGTTGGGGGAATATTTACAGGGGATAGATTTATATACAGTTCGTGACGCCACCTGTAGTCTTCTGGTAATTTGTACCAGCGCTGCTGTAGATCTCTGAGGGATGGTGAGGCAGCTAGATGTCAGGTCCCCTACAGGTGGGACTGGTCCCTCAAAGTCTATGAAGTTAGTGAAGTCGGGTGCAGATAAATAACACAGTCTCACACGGTCAGCGTCTTTCCATACCTTTACTTGTAAGATGTTCAGGCAGGTCCCAGGGAGGCTGATCCAAGGAGAATGTATTTTGAGATAGCAGCTGGACAAGTTAGGGGCCTCCTTTACTTTCAACACGATGAGTACAACCAGCCTGAAGCGTAGTTCCCTCTATAACTCCAGCTATTCCATAGCTGTACTGCCCAGTCAGTGTTGTGGTAGGAGCCTTCCTGTGAGAGAGCTGAATTCCTGTCTTGTCGTGCACTGACTCAAAGTCTTCACTCCCCCTGACCCCAGTTACGTACTGACTATTTGGGGCTGTTTGCCGCGACCTAAGGTCCGGTAAATCTCTGGTTTTCTTACCACTATGCTTGAAGCTAATAGTGATCCTTCGGTCCCCAGTGACCGGTTACAATGTGCAGGACTTCTTCAATCCAAAAGCACTTTTCCAATAATCTTTCCACTGTGCCTTTCGCCTTGTCCTCGCTGGTAGCATAAACACTCACACTTGCAAAAAGTCATGTAATCACTCCCTTCTTCTCTTCCTTTAGAGTTAGTTCCAGACTCTCAGTTATCCACTAGGCAGGAGCACGTCTCTGAACCTTTCACTGTCCCTTAGACAGGTGACCGAAGTATTTCTGCACTAAGCTCTTCTTTCTTAATCTGTGTCTTCAAGTGAGGTACAGCTCTGACCAGGCTGAGGTGATCTATATCTCGCCCTTACTGGCCTCCACTTGCTGAACTGCTGCAGAACCAGGCTGGACTGCTTCCTCCCTCCAAGTCCCAGCTAGACTCCACACGTCTGCTCTGTCCGAGGACAGGAAACTGACTACTCTAATCACTCAACCAATACACCCTGACCACTCCCTCACAAGTGACTACACTACCCTAAGGGTGTGTCTAGTGTATGTTGAGTGAATGGGTATTGAGCATTAAACTGCTATCTCTCGACACATTCTCCAGGGTACTGCGTGTGCCTAACACCAGGGCTACACATGTTCTTTTCTTTGTAGGCCTCATTTCATTTTCAGTAAACAGTAGAATGATGTGCTTTACCAAAAAGATCTATATTGGTCTTAACAGTCCACAATAAACTTTCTCAGAAGGATTTTGGCTTACGTAAATTTTGGCAAACTTCAGTCTAGCTATTTTATGTCTCTGTGTCAGCAGTGGGGTCTTCCTGGGTCTCCTGCCATAGGGTTTCATTTCATTCACATGTGAACGGATAGTTCACACTGACACTGATGCACCCTGAGCCTGCAGGATAGCTTGAATTTCTTTGGAATTTGATTGAGACACCTTATCCACCATCAGGACTATAATGTGTTGCAACCTTTCATCTATTTTTGTCTGCTCTCCACGTAGCGGGAGATTGGCTACAGTGCCGTTGGTTGTAAACGTCTTGATTATGTTGCGCATTGTGGACAAATGAATCAAGATCCCTGGAGATGGACTTGTGATCTTTAGATTGTTGATACTCTTGGACAACTTTGGTTCTCAAACCCTCAGACAGTTCTCTTCTCCTCTTTCTGTTCTCCATGCTTAGTGTGGCACACACAGACACACAATGCAAAGACTGAGTCAACTTCTCCCATTTTTATCCGGTTTTAGGCTTGATTTTCATATTGCCCACACCTGTTACTTGCCACAGGTGAGTTTAAATGAGCGTCACAATGGGGTTAGTGCTAATAATGTCTGTAAAGCACTGTGGAATTAATGGCACATTATAAGTGAGTAAAATAAATAAATGTAACTCAGAATCAGAGATGTAATGTATGTGTACAGTGACTGCACCAGCAGAATAGTGAGTGCAGCTCTGGAGTATAATACAGGATGTAACTCAGGATCAGTAATGTAATGTATGTACACAGTGACTGCACCAGCAGAATAGTGAGTGCAGCTCTGGAGTATAATACAGGATGTAACTCAGGATCAGTAATGTAATGTATGTGTACAGTGACTGCACCAGCAGAATAGTGAGTGCAGCTCTGGGGTATAATACAGGATGTAACTCAGGATCAGTAATGTAATGTATGTACACAGTGACTGCACCAGCAGAATAATGAGTGCAGCTCTGGGGTATAATACAGGATGTAACTCAGGATCAGTAATGTAATGTATGTACACAGTGACTGCACCAGCAGAATAGTGAGTGCAGCTCTGGAGAATAATACAGGATGTAACTCAGGATCTGTAATGTAATGTATGTACACAGTGACTGCACCAGCAGAATAGTGAGTGCAGCTCTGGAGTATAATACAGGATGTAATGCAGGATCAGTAATGTAATGTAGGTACTCAGTGACTGCACCAGCAGAATAGTGAGTGCAGCTCTGGAGTATAATACAGGATGTAACTCAGGATCAGTAATGTAATGTATGTACACAGTGACTGCACCAGCAGAATAGTGAGTGCAGCTCTGGAGTATAATACAGGATGTAACTCAGGATCAGTAATGTAATGTATGTACACAGTGACTGCACCAGCAGAATAGTGAGTGCAGCTCTGGACCATCCCACAGGAAGGGGCGGAGCTTGCCATGCGGTCTGACTGTGGTGCCTGTGTGTGCTGCTCGGGAAGGGAGGTTTTTCCATCCAGGACTTTTTGTCTGCCACCTTCCCGAGAAAGAAGGCTAATCTTGGGACTGGCCTCTGGGGCTGGGCCCCCGGCTCCCACCTCCCGGTCCAAGCCGGCGGGGGGTGGAGGACTCCCAATCCGGCTAGGGTCACAAGATCTGGCCAAGGATCCAGCATGAAGACCCGCAGTACCCCCGAGGCCATGGCCGCGGCGGCTCCTTCCCCCGGAGGTAGGCCGAGTACGAACAGGGGTGCTGCAGCGGGGCCCCTAAAGTGGGGCACCAAGATGGCGAAAGAAACCACCGTGGTATATGGTTCCCGCGTCCATGCGCACCTCTGTGAGTATGAGGACGCCTCAAGAAAGCTAAGATCCCTCTGGGGGGAGTTGAGGGTAGCTAAGGAGAGGTCCAACAGGGCCTCCGGCAATAAGAAGGCCGAGCTATCCGCCGCGGTCAGAAAGATACAGAGATCCATAGAAGACCTGGCAACCCGGAGGTGCGAGATCCTGGCCGGCAGTGGGCCCTTCCGCGAAAAGTTGGAGAATGACGACCGGTTCAGAGCCATGACCGGAGGGGCTCCTGAGGGGCCACGGAGCCCCGGCCAGGCGGTGGAGGAGGAGGAAGAGGAATGCGAGGAGGAGGTCGCGCCCTACCCACCGCCTGGTGGCCTGGTAAGAGATCTCCAGGCGTCGCACAGCGGGATAGCCCCCGAGCAAGTGGCTCTCCCGCCAGATTCTGGCTCTTCAGAGGGCAGCGAGTGCGAGGGGAGGATGAGGATGGTGGTAGTAGCAGCAGTGAGGGGGCTGCCTCGTCATGCAGCAGATCCGGCAGATCGAGTCCCCGGTCCGGTTTAACCCGCTGAGGTTCGGGGATGAGATCTGCGATGACGAGGCAACCAGGAGGGGGATGAAGAGAAAAGCTAAGAAGAAGGTAAAAAAAACATCTTTTGTCCAGAAGTTTGTGTATGTCCCCCTCTCTGGGGCCCCCCGGTCCCGCTGTGCGGCACCCGCTACCCACCCCGGCTCGGGCTCTGTTGTGGGTCCGCAGCAAGGGAGCGGGGAGATTGCAGGCCATGACACGCAGGGCGCCGCCTCTGTTTGTGGTAATGGAGGGGGTAGTGATGTGTCTGATATGGAGCATGGTGTGGAGGGCGGCCCAGTGGTGGGCAAGAGAGTGGCAGCCGGGACCGCATCTCCGGCGGTGAGCGCTGTGGTGTCTGGGTCCCCCACTTACGGATCCGTTACTGGATCGCTTCTGGGGACACAGGCACCCAGTAAAGTGAAGGGGGCGGGGCCTGCGGCTCCGGCAGAGCCGGCTCATAAAAAGCAGGTGGTGGGGTCAGCTCCCCTGGCGGGGTCTGCGGTGAAGTCTGGGCTGGGGGCCCCGCCGCCGGTGCACACTGAGGGGGGGTGGCCTAGCCTGGGGCCGGCCGCCGGAGTCGCTGTGCCCAAGCTGTTTGTGGCCCAGGGTGTGGTGGTGGGGGGCGCTGTGCCCCGGGGGACTGGTACCGCCGGGGGGGCCCCTGGGGGTGGACCCGGCTCCGGGGGTCCCGCTGCGGCCGGTCTCGGGGGGCGTGGCCTCCTCGGCACCCGCCGCTCATGTGGGTGCAGCTCTGGACGGCAGCATTGTGAAGCTGGAGGCTGGGGGCGTGGCTTCCCAGAAAAAGGAAAAAAAAATGGTGATCAGCAATGGAGCATAAACTGCAGCAGACAGCAGCAAGGGTGCATGCCTGGCCGGGTCCCCTGAGTCTGGGGGCTTACCTGCAGTGGGGGCGCCGGCGAAGAGCCGGGATGGAGCTGGAGGCAGGACTGCTCCTGGCTTGGTCTCTGCCAGTGGGAGAGAAGGCAGCTCTGTGCAGGCTGTGGAGGCAGTGCTGCTGAAGCCCAATGGCAGCACAGGTCTTAAAGGGTCAGCAGCACGGTGTGGACAGAACCCCCCGGCAGGGAAGATGCCACCAGTAGGTGGCGGAAGCAGTGTCGAAACGGTAAAATCTGTAAGTTCCCAAAAAGTGAGGCAAAATATTGACCCTAGTGTGCATGTGAGTGAGAGTGGGGTGACTGATGGCGTGGATGAGGAGGGTGTGGGTATGGAAGTGTCTTCGGTTGAGGATGCGGGTGGCAGTGTGTCTAAAGTGGCAAGTGTGAATGGGGTGTCTGAGGGTACTGGAAGGAGGGAGGAGGGGGCCAGTCCATCTGCCCCCCCAGCCGCCGGTCCTCTGAGTTATTCGGGGGTGGTGGCTGGAGCCTCAGGGTCTGGTCAGGGGTTTCCTCGCCTCTGGACCTCAAGGATGGCGTCTTGCAGCGCCGTTTCCTGGAGGCCCTCAAAAAGGGAGAACGGACGATCAATGTAGAGGGCAGAGAGGTGGACTTGGCCTTTTGGCTGGATATATACGGCCTGGCTGCCTTCCAAGATAAAAGGGAGGGGGAAACGGTTTGGTCCCTCCCGACAGCCGGGCAGGGGGTGGCCAGGCGGAATGTGGTCCGTCTTCGGTGGAGGGGCAGTGAAGCGTGCCCGCCAAGAGCGAGGATTGTGGAGCTCCTTCTGAAGATGGACTTCAGGGCGACGGACATCTTTGCCCTGATTCATCCGTTTGGCACCTCCTTCTTCGATGTCAGTTTTGTTCGGCCAGAGGGCCTAGAGCTTTTCTGGTCGAATTTCGAACTGGCAAAGGGGGAGCCCGGCTGGCGAGACTTTGCCGTACAGGCGGTGTCTCGCCAAAATAGTGTAAAGAGGGTGACCGTTCTGACAAGTAACGAGTCACTCTCTGGGGTCGACATCATGACGTGGCTTTCCCGTTATGGGGCAGTCACGGACGTCCCTAAGAAAAATAGGGACGAGTTTGGCATTTGGTCAGGGGGCTGGACCTTCATGGTAAAGTTGAAGGTTTCAGGAGGTACGGTCACCCACATCCCCTCCTCAGCATTTCTGGGGAGGGACAGAATCCAGATCTTCTACCAGGGCAACCGAAGGTCTGCCACAGGTGCGGTGATCCCCGCCACTTCAGCGCAGGCTGCAAGGTGCAGAAGTGTGCCTTGTGTGGCGGGGTAGGTCATCTTGCCGCGGCCTGTGGTGACATTAGGTGTCACCTGTGTGGTGACCTAGGTCACCCGTATAGCCGCTGCCCTCGCTCCTTTTCCGGCACCATCTCTGGCCCAGCGGGGGGGGCCATGGGGGGGTCCCCGGTGGTGCAACTTCTGCTGGGGCTGGGGGTGGAGGCTTGAGGGGAGCTGAGGGGTCAGTGAGGAAAGGCGAGGCTGGTACATCTGCCCACCATTGGCAACAGGTGAGGCACCGTAAGGGCAGGAGGCAGGATAAGCCTCAGGCAACTGGGGTGATGACTGCCCCCACCCTGGAGGCGGCAGCCGAAGCCTCTGAGGCCCTGGGGGAGAAGGCAGTGAGCGAGGAGATCCGGAGGATGGAGAGGGAGGAGTTGGCTGCTTCTGATAACTCTTCCCAGTATGAAAGTGTGGATGAAGAGGTAGTGGAGCAGCCTAAAAAAAACGGGTGACAATCGTACCGGTAAGAGGCGGAAGAAGAAGAAGAACAAGGCTAAAAAATCTAATTCCCCCCCCCGACCGCTAGGGTGCCTACGGAAGGGCTCACCGGCTCCCCTCTGATCCCCCTCTCCAATCGTGTTCCAAGCCCTTGATGACTCTGCTGTGTCGGAGGTCGGGGTGAGGGGCCGGACGCAACATCTGGGGTGCCTTCAGGGAGTGGCGAGGTCCGTCCTCCGGGGGATTCACACTCCTCTGGTGGGGGACTACCTCGGGTTCCAGGGGCGAGGAATCTAGTGCTGGGAAGGAGGTGTCCACTGCTGTTAAAGAAGATATGGACACCTCGGTGTCTTTAAAAAGGAGGGGTGAGTCGGGTTCCTCCTCAGAGGGGGAGAGGAAATCTGGGGGTACGGTTAAAAAACAGGCCGTCTAACTCAATCACCCATGATGGCGGAACCTACCCGTTGACTCTGGCGTCGATTAATGTCGCCAGCATAAAGTCGGATACGGCTAGATTTACGGCCTTTGATTTTTTCATCCGGGTTGAGGCTGATATTTTATTTTTGCAGGAGACCAGACTAACGGACCTAAGGTCCATCCACAAAGCAAAGAGGGAATGGAGGTGTGGGCCCTCATACTAGTCTCTTGCGGCCGAGCCGTATAGCGGGGTAGCGGTCCTTTTTAAGACCGCGGAGGTGGAATGCAGACGGGTGATCGAGGTAGAAATGGGGAGATGTTTGGTCCTTGACGTCTTCATGAGGGGACAGGAGCTTCGGCTCATCAATATCTATGGCCCGCAATCTAAGTGGGACCGTAAATGTCTCTTCCTGAGGATCAAGCCCTATCTTTTTACAAGCCGGCAGGTGGTCTTCGGTGGGGACTTTAATGCTATAACCAGACTCCGTGATAGAGGAGGCCCGGAGACCGGCTGACTTATGATAGCGTAGCCTTGAATAGCATAGTAAGCGAAGCTCGCCTGGTGGATGTCCACATCCGGCACACCCCAGGTCACGAGGGTTTCACCTTTTATAGGGGAAGCAGTAGGTCTAGGATAGATAGGTTTTTTTTAAAGGAGGAAGCAGTCTCTTCTGCAGTGTCCGCTGTTGAGGTGGAGTTCTCCGATCACTGTTTAATTTTCTTTACTTTGAATGTTACAGAGACTCCCCGGATGGGGAGAGGCCTATGGAAGCTGAATTCGTCCCTTCTGGAAGAAGCGGAAGTAAGACAGTCCTTTGAGGAATTTCTTCAGAGCCAGGTACCTCTCTTGGGTCTTTGTAATAGTAAGTCTGAGTGGTGGGAGATCTTCAAAAGAAGGGTCGCAAGGTTCTTCCGTCAGCTCTCGAGCCTCAGGGGCCTGAACAGGTACCGCCTGTATCGGCAGCTGGGGAGGAAACTCGAGCAGCTTGTCTCGACTGGAGGGACCGAGAGGAAATCTCCAGGGTGAAGACCTTGCTCAAGGGGTGCCAGTACGATAGGCACACATCCTTGGTTTTTGAGAGGGATTTCGGGAGGTGCCGCTCGCCCGACCCTTACAGAAACTGCAGGTTGTCAGTGAATTGTAAGATGGTGACAGGACTGATCGACAGTACGGGATCCCTGAACAGATCCAAATCAGGGATCCTGGAGGTGGTCAGATCCTTCTACTCGCACCTCTTGGGGAGGAGGGATCCTGATCGGGATGAGATGTCGGCTTTCCTGGCTGAAACCATCCCTGAGCCGGGGGATGACCCCTCTCTTCATGTTTTGGCAGAAGCAATCAGGGAAGAGGAAGTAAGACGGGCGATTGATGGGCTCCGGCCCAAAAAGTCGCCCGGTCCGGATGGCTTAACATCCGAGTTCTACAAGACTTTTCGGGACTCTTTGGTCCCCCTCTTGACTGAGGTGTTTAATGAGTGCCTCTCCTCGGACACTCTGCCCAGCTCAATGAGGAAGTCAGCCCTGATTATCCTGTCAAAGGGTAAAGACTCGTCCCGTATTGAGAATTGGCGTCCCATAGCGCTTCTCAATACGGACCGAAAGGTTCTGGCAAAGGTGCTTTTTAACCGGCTGGTGAAGTTTGCACCCCGGCTCCTTTCGGGGGCTCAGCACTGCTCTGTTCCAGGCCGCAGTACATTTAGTGCTGTGCTCGGTGTCCGGGAGGCAGTGGAGCAGGGCAGGGCAGGTCACTGGAAGGGGTACTTGCTGTCCTTAGACCAGGCAAAGGCCTTTGACCGGGTTAACCATGAGTACCTTTGGTCCGTCCTTCTGAGGTACGGTCTGCCTGGGAGGTTTGTTGATTGGTTGAGAGTTTTATACAATGGGGCAGAGACTTTTCCCGCTCGTGAACGGTTGGGTCGGACACCCTTTTGAGGTGAGGTCTGGTGTCCGCCAGGGCTGTCCTCTGAGCCCACTGTTATACGTGTTCGCGATCGACCCCCTTTTAAGGAGGGTGGAGCGCGGACCGTTGGTGGGAGTCGGGATGGACCGGGCGGAGCCAGAGGCCGCCTTGAGGGTAGTGGCGTACGCTGACGACGTTTCCCTTTTTGTATCCTCGAGAGAGGAGGCGGATTGGGTGATGTCTGAGGTTGAACGCTACTCGGTGGCATCCGGGTCCATGATCAACCGGGACAAGTGTGAGAGTCTCTGGCTGGGAGGGGAGATCCAAGCTTTGATCTCCCGGACACCCTTCCAGGTCCTCAGGCCACAGCAAAAATATTAGGCATCAGTTTCGGCCCGGGGGACTATCCCCAGTAAAACTGGGAGGGCAGACTTAAGATTGCCGCCCAGAAGGTGGATCAGTGGAAGGGTTGGTCCTTGACCCTAAGGGAAAGGGTTAGTCTTGCCAAGGGCTATTTGCTTCCTTTGCTAATTTATCTGGGCAGCGTCTGCATCTTGCCAGAGCCTCTTTGGACACGGGTCTACAGCCTGTTTTTCCAATTATTATGGGGAAATAGGCTGAACCTAATCAAGAGGGAGGTCACGTACCGCACGAGGAGACTAGGAGGGTTGGGTATGGTCAACCCAGTGGTGTTTCTAGTAAACACCTTTCTTAAGGCAAACATCGCCAACCTCTGGTCAGAGAGGGCTCCTCTGTGGGTATTCTCCTGTAGGGGGTGGTTTCGGCCTTTCTTCCAGGAATGGGAGACAGGAGGGCTGGTGAAGGACCTTCGTACACCTCATGGGCATCTTCCGGCTTATGTTACCCCGGTTCTGAAGGTGATCCGTCGGTGGGGTCTGGGAGTGTGGGAGATCAGGATCATGTCAAGAAGGTTTCTTGACAATAGGGTCCTGTTGACCCACTTTCAGAAGCCCCTGGCGCTCAGGGATTGCCCAAGCTGGGATCTGGAGGTGGGGCTCAGGTTATTGAACTCTAAGGCGATCCCCTTGAAGTTTTGGGACTTGGCTTGGCGCTGCTTCCATGGGAAGCTGTATGTGAGGGACAACTTGAAGTGCAGGAGCTCTGATGACCGGATTGTCCCGCGAGGAGTGTGGTGGCATGCTTGAAAGCATGGAGCACTTCCTGCTTCGGTGTCCCTTTAATACAGAGGTCTACAGCAGGGTGGGTGCTTCCATTGGCTGGCCCAGGCTGGCAGGCCTCTCCTATGCGGAGTGGGCCTATGGGGCATTCAGGTCCCTTGGTGGCCGAGATCGGGGCACTGTTTTCTTAGTTAGTTTAGTAACTAGGTTCTGCACGTGGAATGCACGGTGTCTAGTGTCTACTCAGCGGAAAGTCCTCCCCAGGGAAGAGGTGATTAGGAACATCCTGGGTGACCTGGCAAAAGTGCGCTCCCTGGAGTTTGAGAGGCTGGGTGCAGGGAGGGCCTCTCTCCTATGGAGGGGTTTTCTCCTTTAATGTGCCCTAGGGAGAGTTAGGTTCTGTGTGCCTGTGATAGGGTTGAGGTAGTCTTTTTTTATCCTTTTATCTTTATTTTGTAGGGTCAGATAGATGTGTAGGGACAGGGAGGGACAGATAGGGACAGTCTTTAGGGACAGGTAGTTAGTATTAGGTTGGTGGTGAGGGTCAGTGAGGGACAGGTAGGGGCAGGTAGGGAGAGGTTGGTAGGGCTATAGGGACAGGATTTTCTCTTTTGTGTTGTTAGGGAGGGTCAGGATGATGTGCGGTAGATTAGGGTGAGAGCCTCTATGGTCTCCAGTTCCTGGTGGTGGGCTGTAACCCCCACTCATAGATTTTTGTTTTGTAATTGGTAACCCGGGTATAGGGCTTGCAAGCATTGAACTTGGGCCTGTTCTTTGGTCATGGTTAAGGTGTGTAGTGGTTATTATTGATAGGTGTTATTATTGATATATGTTATTATAAGGTTGTGTATATATATAATATATATATGTTGTATGTGTACTATAAAATGCGTTGTAGGGGGATTTAGTTTAGGTGGGGTGGGGGATTTCTTGGGGGGGGGGGGATGGGTTTTTGAGAATGGACGTCCGGCGGGATGCCAAGAAGATTTGCGGTGTAAGAAAGGCCACAAACTTTCGTGGGACCTGGTGTGATAGGCCACAACTTTCGTGGGACCTTTGGGGGAATGGTGGTGGTTTAGTTTAGGAAAAATATTAAAAAAAAATAAAAAAAAAAAATAATAAAAAAATGTATGTATATATATGTATAGTATAGGTGTATATATATATATATATGTATATGAAGTTGTGTCATTAATTTTGGCCAGGTGGACTATTTACTTTCTTTAGGGCAGTTGGCTGAATTTAGTTTTGTTTTTTTTCTAGAGGTGAATGCATTGGTATGAGTGTATGAGGGAAGGAAAAAAAAAAAGATATAGGTTGAGGTCTCTTCCCTTGCCGGGGTGTTAATGAAATGGAGGAACGATTTGTTTCTATATATCTGTTGGACATTGGATTTTTTTGGGTTTATGGATAATGTTTTCTTTTATTGAGTTTGTAAGTTTTGTCTTAGTTTTGCCTGTAAGTTTAGTTTTGTACTTTTATAAATAAAAGAGATACAGGATGTAACTCAGGATCAGTAATGTATGTACACAGTGACTGCACCAGCAGAATAGTGAGTGCAGCTCTGGGAATAATACAGGATGTAACTCAGGATCAGTAATGTAATGTATGTACACAGTGACTGCACCAGCAGAATAGTGAGTGCAGCTCTGGAGTATAATAAAGGATGTAACTCAGGATCAGTAATGTAATGTATGTACACAGTGACTGCACCAGCAGAATAGTGAGTGCAGATCTGGGGTATAATACAGGATGTAACTCAGGATCAGTAATGTAATGTATGTACACCGTGACTGCAGCAGCAGAAGTGAGTGCAGCTCTGGAGTATAATACAGGAGGTAACTCAGGATCAGTAATGTAATGTATGTACACAGTGACTGCACCAGCAGAATAGTGAGTGCAGCTCTGGAGTATAATACAGGAGGTAACTCAGGATCAGTAATGTAATGTATGTACACAGTGACTGCACCAGCAGAATAGTGAGTGCAGCTCTGGGTATAATACAGGAGGTAACTCAGGATCAGTAATGTAATGTATGTACACAGTGACTGCACCAGCAGAATAGTGAGTGCAGCTCTGGAGTATAATACAGGAGGTAACTCAGGATCAGTAATGTAATGTATGTACACAGTGACTGCACCAGCAGAATAGTGAGTGCAGCTCTGGGGTATAATACAGGATGTAACTCAGGATCAGTAATGTAATGTATGTACACAGTGACTGCACCAGCAGAATAGTGAGTGCAGCTCTGGAGTATAATACAGGATGTAACTCAGGATCAGTAATGTAATGTATGTACACAGTGACTGCACCAGCAGAATAGTGAGTGCAGCTCTGGGTATAATACAGGAGGTAACTCAGGATCAGTAATGTAATGTATGTACACAGTGACTGCACCAGCAGAATAGTGAGTGCAGCTCTGGAGTATAATATAGGATGTAACTCAGGATCAGTAATGTAATGTATGTACACAGTGACTGTACCAGCAGAATAGTGAGTGCAGCTCTGCAGTATAATATAGGATGTAACTCAGGATCAGTAATGTAATATATGTACACAGTGACTGCACCAGCAGAATAGTGAGTGCAGCTCTGGGGTATAATACAGGATGTAACTCAGGATCAGTAATGTAATGTATGTACAGTGACTGCACCAGCAGAATAGTGAGTGCAGCTCTGGGGTATAATACAGGATGTAACTCAGGATCAGTAATGTAATGTATGTACACAGTGACTGCACCTGCAGAATAGTAAGTGCAGCTCTGGGGTATAATACAGGATGTAACTCAGGATCAGTAATGTAATGTATGTACAGTGACTGCACCAGCAGAATAGTGAGTGCAGCTCTGGGGTATAATACAGGATGTTACTCAGGATCAGTAATATATGTACACAGTGACTGCACCAGCAGAATAGTGAGTGCAGCTCTGGAGTATAATACAGGATGTAACTCAGGATCAGTAATGTATGTACACAGTGACTGCACCAGCAGAATAGTGAGTGCAGCTCTGGAGTATAATACAGGATGTAACTCAGGATCAGTACAGGACACATAAAATTTGTGAGGTGATACAGTAATTGCATGTTATTAGGGAGTTACTTGCCGTTCTCCGGCTCTTTATCATCGTGCCTACATTGGTGAATCTTCTGATCCTCTCTATTGTTATCCCCATCTGACAATAAACAATCCTTGCTTTGCCGACATTTCCGCTCACTTTCATCATTTTCTTGACAACGACAACAGAAAAAAACATGTTTCCATTTTCTTGTGATGCAGGATTTTTTCCTTGGTGACGTTAGAATTATCCTGTCACACAAGGAGACATCTACGCTGGTAAATACTCTCGTCTGCGGTCACCGGACGTCTCGTTTTCTGCGCCGCCTCGACAATTGTGTCTTCAGACAATCATCGCGGTGACAGGATGTGAAGCGGTGAGCGACGCTCATCAGGAGATCGAGAGGTAACGACATGAGGAGATCTGGAGAGTCGGGTCCCAGGACGCAGCTGTGGGATGACTCGGGGAAGGTTTCCCAGATATTTCTTATCCATTTTCCTTATTATAAGAACCTTACAGGTGGACATCATAGAGAGTAATATCTCAGTGAGGGAGCAGATGACCACTGCTGACAGTCACTGGCTGCGCTGGAGCCGCTGGGGAGTATAAGAGGAATATTTGATATGCCGTGAGAGTTTTCATTTTTACAAAGTCCATTAATTCCAATAATCCAGAGCTTAAATCAAAGTCAAACCTCAGAACTGACCTCAAATTATATCCAAACCCCAAGTTCAGGGACCTTTCCTGCATCACAGTCTGTGCTTTCTCAGTCCCCATGCTTACTGAGTGGGCGGGCTCCTCAGGAGTGATGTCAGAGCTGTGACCTGTGCTCTAAGCCAATCAGATGTCACAGTTCTCCCCACTTCCTCTCACATTCCTGAAGGAGAGATCCTGCAGCTGCATCCCCCTCCTCCCCTAATTCCTATTTATTCGAAGCCATGACAGCACCCAACGAGAGAGGGGATCCGCCCTCCAGGAACAGGAAACCTACAGATACAAAAGGGCGGCACCTCTCCCACGCATCAGTTGGTTTCCTGTTCCTGGAGGATGGGAATCCTACAGATGAAGATCTTCCTCGTCGTGTACCCAGGCCGGCCGGTCGAGCCAGGTAGCGGGTAGTCTTCTACCTCGACCTGGTGCGGGGACCCCTGGAGCGCCACGGTGGGCCCGGGCAGGGCTCCACGGCAGTGTGCGAAGCTGCAGGAATCGGTGTCTGGAGGATCCCCGTCTTCTGGCCAGCGTGGGGTAAGTATGGCTATCCCCCTCCTGGATACTTGTCCTCCTCCCTGAGCGGCTGAAGGTGCGGTGCTGCCGGGTGCGACGCTGACGCAGGGGTGAGCATCGGGGGGATCTCCTGCCATGGTTCGGCGCCTCTGCGCCTTTCCCGACGCGTCCCTGCGAGCTTCCTGGTGAGGACGGAGGTGACGCGCGGCGGGGGGCGTGGCCTAAGGCGTCGGACCGGAAGTCGGGTGCCGGCCGGTGTTTCCTCCCCTCTGCGCCACTAGAATGCACTGCCGACTCCGATACATGGAGCGGTCAGGTCAGGGAGCTCTGGGGGCACAAGCGCTATGATTAGGGAGGGGAGGCAGGTTAGACCTGGAGGGGGAGGGGCGAATCGCTGGCACCTAGCGCTGCTATACCGGATATCCGGGGATAAAAGGGGCCTGCCCAGCTGTACAGACGCTTCTGATCCAGCATGGAGGGGTCAGAAGCTCCCTCAGAGCAGCAGAACCTACAGGTCGAGCAGGAAACCCGCTCTAGGACGCAGCCAGTGAAGGTGAAAGGACATGGATCCGTCCGTAGAGGTTCCTCCAGGGCAGTGGAGGCATCATCATCACCAGGTCCCCCCCGTGATCCGGTACCTATTACTGCTGTCGGGTAAGAGGATATTCGTGAAAGTATACCCGATGATGCATTTATTCCTCCCTTGTGTTTCCTTTATCAGGGGAAAAAGAGTGCAGGAAAAACGAAACATAGGGAATGTGCCCTCTGCGCTCAGCCCCTGCCTGACGCCTATCCCAAAAGGTTGTGTCAACCTTGTGTTCAGCAGACGGTAGGGAGAATAATATGGGGTGGTCATTAGTCCTTATCAAAACAGGGCAATGCCTTACAAATCTTCCCCGAACTCCCTACAGGTAGCTGAAGAAACTCCGGACTTTGCTTCAAACCTGAGGGATATGATTAGAACAGAGATGAAAGCCATTTCTAGAGGAGAATCATCTAAGCCAAAAAGGGGTTCGAGGATCTCGGACTCAGATTCCCCAGTCAGGCCTAATAAAGGCGAAGATTCGCTAAGATCTACCTCTTCGTCTCCTTCGCACTCATCTTCCTCGTCGGAAGAGGAGTCCACCAGATTTTGCTTTCCCCTAGATCAGATGGATAAACTGGTCAGGGCAATAAAATCTACCATGGGGATTGAAGACACGAGGCCTGAGAGGTCTATACAGGACTTTATGTTCAGGGGATTAGACCCAAAAAACGTAGGGCCTTTCCCTTAAATAATTCTATCAAAAACTTGATTAATAAAGAATGGAGAAAGCCAGAAAAAAGGAGTTCAGTGGCCCCAACATTCAAGCGCAGATACCCCTTTGAAGATTCAGCGGTAGATAAGTGGGACAAAGCCCCAAAACTAGATGCCGCGGTAGCTAAGGCCTCCAAAAAATCCTCTATACCCTTTGAGGATATGGGAAGCCTAAAAGATCCGCTGGACAAGAAAGCTGACTCTTTTCTAAAAGGTACTTGGGAGATGTCAGCGGGAGCTTTGAGACCAGCAGTAGCCGCCACTTATACGGCTAGATCCATAATGGTCTGGTTGGATCAGCTAAAATCGCAGATGGAAGAAGGGGCCTCCTGAGAGTCCATGATAAAAACCCTCCCGATTATTCACAATGCAGCAGCTTTTTTAGCAGATTCCTCGGCCGACTCTGTAAGGATGGCTGCCAGGGCTGCGGGTCTATCAAATGCAGCACGAAGGGCACTATGGCTTAAATGTTGGCCGGGTGACATTCAGGCCAGATCCCGTCTCTGTTCTATCCCTTATGAGGGCGAATACTTATTTGGCCCTGTCCTAGATGAACTCTTGGAGAAAGCAGGGGATGATAAGAAAAAAATTCCCTAGTATTCCAAATCCCTCATATAGACGTCCCTTCGGCAGGAAAAGATTCAATCGCAGAAGGTCGTCTAAAGAGCGAGGCGCATGGGAAGATAGAAAGAGGAAAGGTACGGGATACATGTTCAGAGGCCCATCTCGAGATACCAAGAAGACTTCCAAATGACTAGCGGCTCCGGTGGGGGGTAGACTGTCGGCCTTCTACCCAGCCTGGTCCAGAATCTCCAACAGCAGTTGGATTTTGAACCTGGTGGCTTCAGGACTTAAGTTGGAGTTTTCTGAATTGCCCCGAGACACCTTTAAGGTTACCCCCATCCGGCCTTCTTTGACAGAACAGGCCATACTGGAGGCAAAAATTTTTGATTTACGCCGTAAGGAGGTTCTGGTGCTTGTACCCGAATTGGAAAGGGGCAGAGGCTTTTACTCCCCTCTATTTTTAGTCCAGAAGCCGGACGGCTCCTTCAGGACAATAATAAATTTAAAAGCTTTAAACAAGTTCCTCATAATATGGCCGTTTAAAATGGAAACAATAAATTCCACAATAAAGTTATTGTTTAAAAACTGTTTTATGGTGGTATTGGACTTAAAAGAAGCCTATTACCATGTCCCCATCAATGATAATCATCAGCGTTTTCTTAGAGTGGCAGTATGGTTGGAAGGCTCACTGCAACATTTTCAATACAAGGCTCTACCATTCGGTCTTGCAGTTGCCCCTCGGGTGTTTACAAAAATTGTAGCAGAAGTGATGGCCCATCTGCGGGAATTTAACATCCTCATAGTTTCCTACCTCGATGATTTCCTGATTATAGGCAAAACAGCGGACCACTGTCAGGAACAGTTAAATAAAGCAATTTCTGTTCTAGAACAGTTGGGGTGGCTACTAAATACTGCAAAGTCACGATTGCAGCCGATCCAAGTGCAACAGTTTTTGGGCCTAACTTTAGATTCCCAGAAACAAGAGTGCCGACTTCCAACCAACAAACGAATATGCCTGCACTATCAGATCCTAAATGCCTCCAATAACCCCACCATGTCTCTTAGGAAAGCCATGTCCCTGCTGGGCTCTCTTTCCTCCTGCATCCCTGCGGTGCAATGGGCACGGTTTCATACCAGGACTTTACAAGCTGAGGTTTTGCATTATGATAAAAGCCTAGAAAACCGCCTGGAGAGCCGACTAACCTTATCCCGGGCCACAATTAAGTCCTTAGAATGGTGGCTGGATAACCATAACCTATCCAAAGGGGTACCATGGGAGTATAATGTAACTAGAATAGTCACCACGGATGCTAGTCCTACTGGTTGGGGGGCACATACGTCTGATTCTGTAGTACAGGGCTTGTGGCAGCATCATCAAATAGACATGTCCTCTAATATGAAAGAGCTTACGGCAGTAGAATTGGCAGTTAAAAGACTCCTTATTTATCTACAGGGTCATCACGTACAGATTTTGTCCGACAATCAGGTTGCGGTAGCCTATATCAATCACCAGGGAGGCACTCGATCTGGTCCTCTCATGCAAGTGTCAGAACGTCTATTCCATCTGGCAGAAAGACATTTTCTATCCTTAACAGCATTACATATAAGAGGAGAGGAAAACACCACCGCAGACTTTTTAAGCCGCCACCTTCTGAAACAAGGGGAATGGTCACTAAAGAGCGTCATCTTCGACAAGATCATGCACAGATGGGGCAACCAGACATAGACCTTTTTGCCACCAGAATAAATCGGAAGGTAGAACAGTTCTGCTCCCTAAATCCCAGAGAAAATCCGCTGTCAGTAGATGCCTTTCTGATACGATTGGATTTTTCTCTGGCTTATGCCTTTCCCCCCTTGTCTCTGATTCCTCTGGTAGTCAGAAAGATCAGGAAGGACAAAGCGAATGTGATCTTAGTAGCCCCCTTTTGGCCCAAGAGAACATGGTTCTCAAGCCTCAGGACCATGTCAATAACCGACCCATGGATTTTACCGGACATTCCAGATCTCCTGTCCCAGGGTCCAGTATACCATTCTCAGGTGGCTGGCCTGCATCTGACGGCGTGGAATTTGAGCGGTCATTATTGTTAGATAGAGGGTTTTCTCATAAATTAATTGATACCCTTCTTAAAAGTAGGAAGGAAGTAACGACTAAGATTTATGCCAGGACCTGGAGAAAATTTTTACAGGTCTCAGGAGTTACGGCTAGAGAATCAGTTCCGATATCTCAGATCCTGGAGTTTCTACAAAAGGGGTTAGATATGGGTCTTTCCACCAGTACCCTCAAAGTACAGGTTTCTGCCCTGGGAGCCCTTTTTCACTGTAACATAGCTAGAAACTATTAGGTCAGTAGATTTATCAAGGCAGCAGCAAGATCAAAACCTATAGTCAGGAACATGTTTATGCCTTGGGATTTAAACTTAGTACTCACGGCCATGACAGAGTTTGAACCCATCTCAGTCGCTTCGATTAAAACCCTTTCTATTAAGGTAGCTTTCTTGGTGGCTTTAACATCAGCTCGAAGGGTGAGTGACATCCAGGCACTCTCTAGACTTCCTCCGTATACACAGATTCAGGATGATAGGGTGATACTTAGGGCTGATCCAGCATACCTACCTAAAGTGGCATCCACCTTTCATAGATCCCAGGAGATAATTCTACCATCATTCTTACCTAATCCTAGTAACCAAAAAGAAGAGAAACTCCATACCTTAGACGTGAGGAGATGTCTCTTAGAGTATCTGGCTGTTACCGATTCCTGGAAAAAAGATAATGCCTTGTTTGTTTCTTTCCAAGGTCCCAGAAAGGGCCTTAGAGTATCAAAAGCCACATTAGCTAGATGGATCAGGGAGGCTATTGCGTTAGCATACACCTCAAAAGGCAAGCCGGCACCAGAAAAGCTGAGGGCACATTCCACTCGAGCCATGGCAACCTCGTGGGCGGAAAGGTCAGAAGTCTCCATCGACCAGATATGTAAGGCCGCCACTTGGTCCTCTCCAAGCACTTTCTACAATCATTATAGATTAGACTTGGGTGCTTCCTCTGATCTCTCTTTTGGGGTAAGGGTGCTGCAGGCTGTAGTCCCTCCCTGAGTAGTTATTACTCTCTGTAATTCTCTCTGTAGTGCTGTCATGTGCTTCGAATAAAGTCTAAGTTACTTACCGTTAACGGTATTTTTCGAAGACCATGACAGCACCCCTTGTATACCCTCCCTTTATCTTATCGGCGCGCACTTCTTCCTCTTATAAGTTTCACATAAAATGAAATACTGATACGCAATAATGTTGTATAGAGCTTGTGATTGTCATTAACCTTGGTGGTCCTCTCGTGCTCTGTAAACCAACTGATGCGTGTGGAGAGGTGCCGCCCTTTTGTATCTGTAGGTTTCCTGTTCCTGGAGGGCGGATCCCCTCTCTCGTTGGGTGCTGTCATGGTCTTCGAAAAATACCGTTAACGGTAAGTAACTTAGACTTTTCTTTTTGCTGATTTACAATTTGGATGGATTTTTTAGGGACTGAAGTGAATTTCATTATGGAAGGGAAAAGACAGGCTGCTAAAAGGTAAGACAGATGTCATATTACCCACATAAGATATATTGCAAAAATGAGACCATCAGAAGCCACCTGCTATTCACATCATCGACTACATCATTAGACCACTACTGTACTTTGGGGCCATGTTCTCACTTTCAAAACTGTTTTTTTTTCTGCAAGTGTCTGCACCAACATAAGTATTGGCAGCATGCTCTGATTATTGCATTTTCTCCTTTTTTTAATACGTTTTGGTTCAGATTTCCAGCAGTATTTACAATCCATTTTTTTGGTGCAGAAACGCTCAGATTCAACACTTAAAAATGCATTTGTGTTGATTAAATGCAATTTTTCAGGTTCCCAATAGAAGTAAGCAGAGGTTTCATGAAATCACTTGCACTTCTCTTCAACTGTTAAACGTAGCAGATTTTCAGCACACAAAAAAAGCAGCATTTTCGCTATGTGGGAACACGGCCTAATGTGCTGCATTCCGGCAATGTTTCCATGTGGCGTAAACATTGTAATTTTATTTTGTGCATGAAATCTGTTGTTTTTAAAAGTTCAAGCAAAAGCAATGAGATTTTATTTATTTAGATTATTTATATTACTCAGATATATGGCGCCATCATATTTTGCAGCTTTACAGACACCCCATTGGGGCTCACAATCTACATTTCCTGTCTTTGGAGTGTGGGAGGAAACCGGAGAACCCCGGAGGAAACCCACGCAAACACGGGGAGAACATACAAACTCTATGCAGATGTTGTCCTTGATGGGATTTGAAAGCAACAGTGCTAACCACTGAGCCACATACAGTGCTAACCACTGAGCCACAGTATAGTGCTAACCACTGAGCCATTGTATAGTGCTAACCACTGAGCCATCGTATAGTGCTAACTACTATGCCACATTACAGTGCTAACCACTGAGCCACAGTATAGTGCTAACCAATGAGCCACCGTATAGTGCTAACCACTGTGCCACTGTACAGTGCTAACCACTGAGCCACAGTATAGTGCTAACCACTGAGCCATCGTATAGTGCTAACTACTATGCCACATTACAGTGCTAACCACTGAGCCACAGTATAGTGCTAACCAATGAGCCACCGTATAGTGCTAACCACTGTGCCACATTACAGTGCTAACCACTGAACCACAGTATAGTGCTAATCACTGAGCCACTGTGCTGCCTGTGATTTCATGAAAACTCATGGCCACTGTGGGTTTAAAGACCCTGCAGAAATGTGCTTTTGATATTTTTCTATTTGAAGCCGAAAAATGCATGTAAAAAGCACAATTGGAAATTTTAAGTGCAGAAACGATGTTTTTGTCAAAAAAAGTAATTTAGAAAAAAAGGCCTCAAATCTGCAAGAAAGTCAAAAACATAAAAAAAAGGAAATTGCATAAAAAACACAGTAAGGGCTCACTCTCACCGGCATATAAATCGGATGAGTGCAATGTTAGAAATTATCGCATTGCCCTCTGACCAATGTTATACAAAAACATTCAATTTTTTTTCTCAACTCAGATCGGTATGAGGAAAAAATCGTAGCATGCTGTGACTGCGAGAATTAGATCAGCACACGGACCATGCGTATGCTGTAAAATGTTTACACACACATCTCAGAGGAAACCCAACATTTCATGAGCCAAGTATAGTCAATTCACCACCCGAACTGTCAGAATAGAAAAGATAGAAAGATATCAGTGAGATATAATCAGTGTTCAGCGTGTGTAGTTTTCTGTACTTGTATTTAGCTAATAATTAAATAAAAATATGTAAAAAATGGCACGAAGTCCCCCTTATTTTACTAACCAGCTGAGGCAAAGCAGACAGTCGAGAGCTTGTGTTATTAGTCTGGGAAGGGGCCAATTTCCATTGAGCTTCCCAGCTTATTAATAACAGCTCACAGCTGTCTGCTTAGCCTTAATTAAAAAGGGAGGATCCCAAAAAAATGATATGGGTCCCCCCTATTTTGAATAACCAGCAAAGGCTAAGCAGACAGCTGTGGGCTGATATTAATAAGCTGGGAAGGGCCACCGATATTGGCCCCTTTCCAGACTAATAACATCAGCACTCAGCTGCCCCAGAAATGACGCATCCATTAGAAGTGTGATCTGGCCAGCTGTGAACTGCGATCGCCATCTGGACGCCACACACGCTGTCTTCTGCTACTCACACAGAGGTTGCCCTGAGAAGCAACAGCTGTGACCTGCGTTAACTTTAATGACATCACTGCTCGTCAATGCCACTGGTTCTTATGCTCCTTTCAGTGTGTTCGGGTGGCCATGGTGAGCGGTAACGTTACTGATGTCACCGCTTATCACAGACTCCGGATGTAGCAGAATCGTAGATCATCATGAGACGTCCATTTTATGGACTATGGCGGACCCCCGTGGATTACTTATGTATGTGTGTTTTTCTTTGTTTTGACTATTGGCTTAGTAATGGGGATGTCTGACAGACGTCTCTCCATTACTAACCCTTGGACTCGATGTCAGCGGACATTACACAGCTGACATCAACCCCAAAATCATTATCCCAATTGCTACCACACCAGGGCAATTGGGAAGATCGAGGCTAAGCTCTAAAATTGGATGCACCATTTCTGGAATGGCGGAGAGCTGGTGTTAATAGTCTGGGAAGGGGCTGATATCCATGACCCTTCTCAGCCCATTACTATCAGCCCGCAGCTGTCTGTTTAGCCTTTGCTGGTTATTAAAAATAGGGGGTCCCCACTGAATTTTTTTTTGGGTTGCCCCTTTTTATCTATCTGTCAAATTTCACCCACTGAATGTATTGGACGTGGTGAATCCGCACGGCTCAGTGAATACATGCAAATTTAACTGCGTTCAAAAGACTGCAGCGCTTTCGACCCAGCGAACATGCACTGCGTCCCAAGCGCTGCCAGTTCCGGGTCGTGGGCACATAGCCTTAAAGTTAAAAAATCAGAACAGATTGCTATTGCATATTTTGTTGCCGATATCTGCAGAAAAACACGCAGCATTTTTGCACATGGGACCGTGGCTTTATAGTTTGCATATAATGCAGTGTGCCATCTACTGGTCAGAAGTGAATATTACAGCTGGCAGACATTACAGAGCATGCAGATCGGAGAGGAGAAGGGCGGCTCCAGAATCTCCTCATCTCTGCTACCTGCAGCGCTCCTGTCCTGTGCTCCCCCTGATAGGGCGCAGTCAGACGGCCGCAAAAATCAGACCAAGATCAGGACGCAGTGCAGGGACCGGCCAGCGGCTCTCCCAACCCGAGCGTGACAGCGGCATGTATACTGGGAGAACCGCCCGCCGCCCCTTAGGCCAGTCTCACACGTCCAGATAATTCCGGTACGGAAGAAACGGTACCGGAGATATCCGTGTCCGTGTGTGTACGTGGCACATCCGTGTGCTGTCCTTGTGTACCATCAGTGTATGATCCGTGTGTCCGTGTCTGTGTGTGCACGTGGCACATCCGTGTGCTGTCCTTGTGTACCATCAGTGTATGATCCATGTGTCCGTGTCTGTGTGTGCACGTGGCACATCCATGTGCTGTCCTTGTGTACCATCAATGTATGATCCTGTGTCTGTGTGTGCACGTGGCACATCCGTGTGTACCATCAGTGTATGATCCGTGTGTCTGTGTGTGCACGTGGCACATCCGTGTGCTGTCCTTGTGTACCATCAGTGTATGATCCGTGTGTCTGTGTGTGCACGTGGCACATCCGTGTGCTGTCCGTGTGTACCATCAGTGTATGATCCGTGTGTCTGTGTGTGCACGTGGCACATCCGTGTGCTGTCCTTGTGTACCATCAGTGTATGATCCGTGTGTCTGTGTGTGCACGTGGCACATCCATGTGCTGTCCTTGTGTACCATCCGTGTATGATCCGTGTGTCTGTGTGTGCACGTGGCACATCCATGTGCTGTCCTTGTGTACTATCCGTGTATGATCCGTGTGTCTGTGTGTGCACGTGGCACATCCGTGTGCTGTCCTTGTGTACCATCCGTGTATGATCCGTGTGTCTGTGTGTGCACGTGGCACATCCGTGTGCTGTCCGTGTGTACCAACATTGTATGATCCGTGTGTCCGTGTCTGTGTGTGCACGTGGCACATCCGTGTGCTGTCCGTGTGTACCATCAGTGTATGATCCGTGTGTCTGTGTGTGCACGTGGCACATCCGTGTGCTGTCCGTGTGTACCAACATTGTATGATCCGTGTGTCCGTGTCTGTGTGTGCATGTGGCACATCCATGTGCTGTCCGTGTGTACCATCAGTGTATGATCCGTGTGTCCGTGTCTGTGTGTGCACGTGGCACATCCGTGTGCTGTCCGTGTGTACCAACATTGTATGATCCGTGTGTCCGTGTCTGTGTGTGCACGTGGCACATCCGTGTGCTGTCCGTGTGTACCATCAGTGTATGATCCGTGTGTCCGTCCGTGTATGCACGTGGCACATCCGTGTGCTGTCCGTGTGTACCATCAGTGTATGATCCGTGTGTCCGTGTCTGTGTGTGCACGTGGCACATCCATGTGCTGTCCGTGTGTACCATCAGTGTATGATTCGTGTGTCCGTGTCTGTGTGTGCACGTGGCACATCCGTGTGCTGTCCGTGTGTACCATCAGTGTATGATCCGTGTGTCCGTGTCTGTGTGTGCACGTGGCACATCCGTGTGCTGTCCGTGTGTACCATCAGTGTATGATTCGTGTGTCCGTGTCTGTGTGTGCACGTGGCACATCCGTGTGCTGTCCTTGTGTACCATCCGTGTATGATCCGTGTGTCCGTGTCTGTGTGTGCACGTGGCACATCCGTGTGCTGTCCGTGTGTACCATCAGTGTATGATTCGTGTGTCCGTGTCTGTGTGTGCACGTGGCACATTCGTGTGCTGTCCTTGTGTACCATCAGTGTATGATCCGTGTGTCCGTGTCTGTGTGTGCACGTGGCACATCCGTGTGCTGTCCGTGTGTACCAACATTGTATGATCCGTGTGTCCGTGTCTGTGTGTGCATGTGGCACATCCATGTGCTGTCCGTGTGTACCATCAGTGTATGATCCGTGTGTCCGTGTCTGTGTGTGCACGTGGCACATCCGTGTGCTGTCCGTGTGTACCAACATTGTATGATCCGTGTGTCCGTGTCTGTGTGTGCACGTGGCACATCCGTGTGCTGTCCGTGTGTACCATCAGTGTATGATCCGTGTGTCCGTCCGTGTATGCACGTGGCACATCCGTGTGCTGTCCGTGTGTACCATCAGTGTATGATCCGTGTGTCCGTGTCTGTGTGTGCACGTGGCACATCCATGTGCTGTCCGTGTGTACCATCAGTGTATGATTCGTGTGTCCGTGTCTGTGTGTGCACGTGGCACATCCGTGTGCTGTCCGTGTGTACCATCAGTGTATGATTTGTGTGTCCGTGTCTGTGTGTGCACGTGGCACATCCGTGTGCTGTCCTTGTGTACCATCCGTGTATGATCCGTGTGTCCGTGTCTGTGTGTGCACGTGGCACATCCGTGTGCTGTCCGTGTGTACCATCAGTGTATGATCCGTGTGTCCGTGTATTGAAACAATTTGCTTCAATTTTAACCCTATGACTTTAAAAAACGCACACGAATGGAACGCGGACGCCATCCGTGTGCGGTACGTGTTTATACGCACCCATTGACTTTTATGGGTCCGTGTGATCCGTGCGCTCCCATGAACACTGACATGTCTCCGTGGTTTGCACATGGACTCACGGTCCGTAAAAACACGCTGACATGTGCAGAGACCCATTCATTTTAATGTGTCTACCTGTGTCAGTGTCTCCAGTACGTGAGGAAACTGTCACTACACGTACCCGAGCCACTGACGTGTGAAACCGGCCTTATACAGAGCAATAAGAACTAATGTGATAGGATTAGATACACAGCTCAGCAGACAGTATCACACAGGATAGGATTAGATACACAGCTCAGCAGACAGTATCACACATGAGAGGCTTAGATACACAGCTCAGCAGTCAGTATCACACAGGATAGGATTAGATACACAGCTCAGCAGTCAGTATCACACAGGAGAGGATTAGATACACGTCTCAGCAGTCAGTATCACACAGGAGAGGATTAGATACACAGCTCAGCAGTCAGTATCACACAGGATAGGATTAGATATACGGCTCAGCAGACAGTATCACACAGGATAGGATTAGATACACAGCTCAGCAGACAGTATCACACAGGATAGGATTAGATACACGGCTCAGCAGACAGTATCACACAGGATAGGATTAGATACACGCTCAGCAGACAGTATCACACAGGATAGGATTAGATACACAGCTCAGCAGACAGTATCACACAGGATAGGATTGATACACAGCTCAGCAGTCAGTATCACACAGGATAGGATTAGATACACGGGCTCAGCAGACAGTATCACACAGGATAGGATTAGATACACGGCTCAGCAGACAGTATCACACAGGATAGGATTAGATACACAGCTCAGCAGACAGTATCACACAGGATAGGATTAGATACACAGCTCAGCAGACAGTATCACACAGGATAGGATTAGATACACGCTCAGCAGACAGTATCACACAGGATAGGATTAGATACACGGCTCAGCAGACAGTATCACACAGGAAGGATTAGATACACGGCTCAGCAGACAGTATCACACAGGATAGGATTAGATACACGCTCAGCAGACAGTATCACACAGGATAGGATTAGATACACGCTCAGCAGACAGTATCACACAGGATAGGATTAGATACACAGCTCAGCAGACAGTATCACACAGGATAGGATTAGATACACAGCTCAGCAGACAGTATCACACAGGAAGGATTAGATACACGGCTCAGCAGACAGTATCACACAGGATAGGATTAGATACACAGCTCAGCAGATCAGTATCACACAGGATAGGATTAGATACACGGCTCAGCAGACAGTATCACACAGGATAGGATTAGATACACAGCTCAGCAGACAGTATCACACAGGATAGGATTAGATACACGCTCAGCAGACAGTATCACACAGGATAGGATTAGATACACGCTCAGCAGACAGTATCACACAGGAAGGATTAGATACACGCTCAGCAGACAGTATCACACAGGATAGGATTAGATACACAGCTCAGCAGACAGTATCACACAGGATAGGATTAGATACACGGCTCAGCAGACAGTATCACACAGGATAGGATTAGATACACGCTCAGCAGACAGTATCACACAGGATAGGATTAGATACACGCTCAGCAGACAGTATTACACAGGACAGATTAGATACACGCTCAGCAGACAGTATCACACAGGATAGGATTAGATACACAGCTCAGCAGACAGTATCACACAGGATAGGATTAGATACACAGCTCAGCAGACAGTATCACACAGGATAGGATTAGATACACAGTCTCAGCAGACAGTATCACACAGGATAGGATTAGATACACGGCTCAGCAGACAGTATCACACAGGACTAGGATTAGATACACGGCTCAGCAGCAGTATCACACAGGATAGGATTAGATACACAGCTCAGCAGACAGTATCACACAGGAAGGATTAGATACACGGCTCAGCAGACAGTATTCACACAGGATAGGATTAGATACACAGCTCAGCAGACAGTATCACACAGGATAGGATTAGATACACGCTCAGCAGACAGTATCACACAGGATAGGATTAGATACACGGCTCAGCAGACAGTATCACACAGGATAGGATTAGATACACGGCTCAGCAGACAGTATACACAGGAAGGATTAGATACACGCTAGCAGACAGTACACACAGGATAGGTTATACAGCCAGACAGAACAAGATAGGATTAGATACACCTCAGCAGACAGTATCACACAGAAGATTAGATAACAGCTCAGCAGACATATCACACAGATAGGATTAATACACGCTCAGCAGACAGTATCACACAGGATAGGATTAGATACACGCTCAGCAGCAGTATCACACAGGAAGGATAGATACACGCTCAGCAGCAGTATCACAGGAAGTTAGATACACGCTCAGCAGACAGTATCAACAGATAGGTTAGATACACGGCTCAGCGACAGTATCACACAGAGGATTAGATACACGCTCAGCAACAGTATCACACAGGATAGGATAGATACACGGCTCAGCAGACAGTATCACACAGATGGATTAGATACACGCTCAGCAGACAGTATCACAAGGAAGGATTAGATACACGGCTCAGCAACAGTATCAACAGGATAGGATTAGATACACAGCTCGCAGCAGTATCACACAGGAAGGATTAGATACACGCTCAGCAGACAGTATCACACAGGAAGGATTAGATACACGCTCAGCAGCAGTATCAACAGGAAGGATTAGATACACGCTCAGCGACAGTATCACACAGGATAGGATTAGATACACGCTCAGCAGCAGTATCACACAGGAAGGATTAGATACACGCTCAGCAGACAGTATCACACAGGATAGGATTAGATACAGGCTCAGCAGACAGTATCACACAGATAGGATTAGATACACGCTCAGCAGACAGTATCACACAGGAAGGATTAGATACACAGCTCAGCAGACAGTATCACACGATAGGATTAGATACACGCTCAGCAGACAGTATCACACAGGATAGGATTAGATACACAGCTCAGCAGACAGTATCACACAGAAGGATTAGATACACAGCTCAGCAGCAGTATCACACAGGATAGGATTAGATACACGGCTCAGCAGCAGTATCACACAGGATAGGATTAGATACACGCTCAGCAGACAGTATCACACAGGAAGGATTAGATACACAGCTCAGCAGCAGTATCACACAGGATAGGATTAGATACACGCTCAGCAGACAGTATCACACAGGATAGGATTAGATACACGCTCAGCAGACAGTATCACACAGGATAGGATTAGATACACCGCTCAGCAGTCAGTATCACACAGGATAGATTAGATACACGGCTCAGCAGACAGTATCACACAGGATGGATTAGATACACGGCTCAGCAGCAGTATCACACAGGATAGGATTAGATACACGCTCAGCAGCAGTATCACACAGGATAGGATTAGATACACGCTCAGCAGACAGTATCACACGGATAGGATTAGATACAAGCTCAGCAGACAGTATCACACAGGATAGGATTAGATACACGCTCAGCAGCAGTATCACACAGGATAGGATTAGATACACGCTCAGCAGACAGTATCACACAGGATAGGATTAGATACAGCTCAGCAGACAGTATCACACAGAGGATTAGATACACCTCAGCAGACAGTATCACACAGGATAGGATTAGATACACAGCTCAGCAGTCAGTATCACACAGGATAGGATTAGATACACAGCTCAGCAGCAGTATCACACAGGATAGGATTAGATACACGCTCAGCAGACAGTATCACACAGGATAGGATTAGATACACGCTCAGCAGACAGTATCACACAGGATAGGATTAGATACACGGCTCAGCAGCAGTATCAACCAGGATAGGATTAGATACACGCTCAGCAGACAGTATCACACAGGATAGGATTAGATACACGTCAGCAGCAGTATCACACAGATAGGATTAGTACACAGCTCAGCAGACAGTATCACACAGGATAGGATTAGATACACGCTCAGCAGCAGTATCACACAGGATAGGATTAGATACACGGCTCAGCAGACAGTATCACACAGGAAGGATTAGATACACGCTCAGCAGACAGTATCACACAGGAAGGATTAGATACACGGCTCAGCAGACAGTATCACACAGGATAGGATTAGATACACAGCTCAGCAGCAGTATCACACAGGAAGGATTAGATACACGCTCAGCAGACAGTATCACACAGGATAGGATTAGATACACAGCTCAGCAGACAGTATCACACAGGATAGGATTAGATACACGCTCAGCAGACAGTATCACACAGGATAGGATTAGATACACGGCTCAGCAGACAGTATCACACAGGAAGGATTAGATACACGCTCAGCAGACAGTATCACACAGGAAGGATTAGATAACAGCTCAGCAGACAGTATCACACAGGATAGGATTAGATACACAGCTCAGCAGACAGTATCACACAGGATAGGATTAGATACACGCTCAGCAGACAGTATCACACAGGATAGGATTAGATACACAGCTCAGCAGACAGTATACACAGGATAGGATTAGATACACGCTCAGCAGACAGTATCACACAGGAAGGATTAGATACACGCTCAGCACAGTATCACACAGGATAGGATTAGATACACGCTCAGCAGACAGTATCACACAGGAAGGATTAGATACACAGCTCAGCAGACAGTATCACACAGGATAGGATTAGATACACAGCTCAGCAGACAGTATCACACAGGATAGGATTAGATACACGCTCAGCAGACAGTATCACACAGGATAGGATTAGATACACAGCTCAGCAGACAGTATCACACAGGAGAGGATTAGATACACAGCTCAGCAGACAGTATCACACAGGAAGGATTAGATACACAGCTCAGCAGACAGTATCACACAGGAAGGATTAGATACACAGCTCAGCAGACAGTATCACACAGGATAGGATTAGATACACAGCTCAGCAGACAGTATCACACAGGAAGGATTAGATACACAGCTCAGCAGACAGTATCACACAGGATAGGATTAGATACACAGCTCAGCAGACAGTATCACACAGGATAGGATTAGATACACAGCTCAGCAGACAGTATCACACAGGAGAGGATTAGATACACGGCTCAGCAGACAGTATCACACAGGATAGGATTAGATACACGGCTCAGCAGACAGTATCACACAGGATGAGGATTAGATACACGGCTCAGCAGACAGTATCACACAGGATAGGATTAGATACACAGCTCAGCAGACAGTATCACACAGGATAGGATTAGATACACGGCTCAGCAGACAGTATCACACAGGATAGGATTAGATACACAGCTCAGCAGACAGTATCACACAGGATAGGATTAGATACACGGCTCAGCAGACAGTATCACACAGGAGAGGATTAGATACACAGCTCAGCAGACAGTATCACACAGGAAGGATTAGATACACAGCTCAGCAGACAGTATCACACAGGATAGGATTAGATACACAGCTCAGCAGACAGTATCACACAGGAGAGGATTAGATACACAGCTCAGCAGACAGTATACACAGGATAGGATTAGATACACAGCTCAGCAGACAGTATCACACAGGATAGGATTAGATACACAGCTCAGCAGACAGTATCACACAGGATAGGATTAGATACACAGCTCAGCAGACAGTATCACACAGGATAGGATTAGATACACAGCTCAGCAGACAGTATCACACAGGAAGGATTAGATACACAGCTCAGCAGACAGTATCACACGGATAGGATTAGATACACAGCTCAGCAGACAGTATCACACAGGATAGGATTAGATACACAGCTCAGCAGACAGTATCACACAGGATTAGATACACAGCTCAGCAGACAGTATCACACAGGAGAGGATTAGATACACAGCTCAGCAGACAGTATCACACAGGAAGGATTAGATACACGCTCAGCAGACAGTATCACACAGGAGGATTAGATACACAGCTCAGCAGACAGTATCACACAGGAAGGATTAGATACACAGCTCAGCAGACAGTATCACACAGGAGAGGATTAGATACACAGCTCAGCAGACAGTATCACACAGGATAGGATTAGATACACAGCTCAGCAGACAGTATCACACAGGAAGGATTAGATACACAGCTCAGCAGACAGTATCACACAGGATAGGATTAGATACACGGCTCAGCAGACAGTATCACACAGGAGAGGATTAGATACACAGCTCAGCAGCAGTATCACACAGGATAGGATTAGATACACGCTCAGCAGACAGTATCACACAGGATAGATTAGATACACAGCTCAGCAGACAGTATCACACAGGAGAGGATTAGATACACAGCTCAGCAGCAGTATCACACAGGATAGGATTAGATACACAGCTCAGCAGACAGTATCACACAGGATAGTTAGATACACAGCTCAGCAGACAGTATCACACAGGATAGGATTAGATACACGCTCAGCAGACAGTATCACACAGGATAGGATTAGATACACAGCTCAGCAGACAGTATCACACAGGATAGGATTAGATACACGCTCAGCAGCAGTATCACACAGGATAGGATTAGATACACAGCTCAGCAGACAGTATCACACAGGATAGGATTAGATACACAGCTCAGCAGACAGTATCACACAGGATAGGATTAGATACACAGCTCAGCAGACAGTATCACACAGGAAGGATTAGATACACAGCTCAGCAGACAGTATCACACAGGATACGCATTAGATACAACTCAGGACATGATCTGCAAGGACGTTGTACCCGTCAGAAGCGTACACAGATACGTTAGTTTGTTGGCGCTCAGCTTATCTGGCAGAAATCCTTCTCCTGTATGAGAATACATCTGAATGATTTTTCGCGCTAAAATTCAATAAACCCGTCATTAGTATAAAAAGCATTCAGAATGAATTAATATAATTCATTTCCGAAATGAGGGAATCAAAGCAAGTAATATGGTATTAATATCCATTCCGTGTCTCACATGACACACAATACTGCGGGAGGAGATAAGGCCTCCTTTCACAAACCAGATAGCTAGAGGAGAAGCATGCATAGTCCATACACTGAGATACATTGTGATACACTGAGATACACTGAGATACATTGTTATACTCTGCGATACACAGATATGTTTGTGATACATTGTTATACACTGTGATACACGGATTGTCTGTGATACATTGTGATACATTGTTATACTCTGCGATACACCAATACAATTGTGATACATTGTGATACATTGTGCTATATTGTGGTACATTGTGATATCATACAAGCAGTGTCCTAGTGAATGAGTTCCCCTTTTATCTCCGGGTCATTCTGGGCTGATTACCTTCTTATTAGTATTTCTGCTGCTAATCCCCTGCACAGACATAAATGACCAATATCTATCCGCCCGCAGCCACCACTAGAGGGAGCTGAGGAGCCGAGTGCTTATTGTTTTAACCCCTTCTTGTGATCGTGCAGATCTGATGAGTTATGATGTCAGGTCATTTTTTATCGCACAATGACCAATGTAAAAACAAAACCCTCGGTGGAATCACTTTTTCCACCATTTCACCGCACTTGGAACATCTTTTCCATCTTTCAGGGACTCATATGATAAAACAAATCCCGTCATCCACAATACTACTCGCCCTGCAAATAACAAGCCCTCATGCGGCTGTATGGGCTGGAGATTGGAAGACAGGTGTAAAAAGCACAAATTGTTGTCTGTGGGAAGCTGTACATTTTCAGTTCGTACCTTTAGAAATGCTCCCTTTATTTCTTATGTTTTTCCATCGTCACTTTGTAACAGCTCCGGATAACTTTTTATAAAACAGCATTTCCTCCATTGTTTGTTTTTATTTTTATTTTTTTTACCTAAAGGAACAGACTTTTCTTTTCTTTTGGTAGATAAATCAATTTATAGTTCAGAGCATTTTGTTTTTCAATTTTCACCGTTTTACACATTTTGTACTGGAACAAAAAAAATTATATTTTCCTACTTCAGATTTATTTATTTTCTAAAAAATTATTGTTTTTTTTTTCTTGTTTCAATATTGGATGTTCAGTTATTTCCATAATACCCTGCTGTATTTTATGGCAATGTATTATGCCTATCGGTGTTAAAAGGGATGTGAGATGGCGGAACCCGGGTGCGTTTATAAGACTCTGCCCCATAAACTGCAATGGCGGCCTGCAATTGTATCAGGAAATTCAAGCAGAGTGACAGAGGGGAGCATTGTCAGACTGGATTGGCAATAACTGTCACGAGGATGTCTCGTCCCCCTGGAAGACCTGGAGTTAGACAGTCTGTAGGGTAATGAATCACAGGTCTTCTTTAGAGATGGTGTGATTTGTGTCCCATGTTAAATGGATTTAGTTTCCTCTTGTGCTGAAGAGGTTAACGACCCCTTGTATGCTGGTCAGAAACATTCAGCTCGATTTCAGCTGCTTCTGATCTGGTCATCACCTCTTCCTATATAAACTAGTCAGACCTTCTTGTCCCTGCCGGTGAAAGATTTGTCTTCCTGTGCTGTGTGATAAAGCTTAGTGGTTGGAGTAGAGTGTTCTGTGGTTTTCTGTAGTTCGTGTCTGTTTATCTCCTGTTCCCTTTTCCCATTTAGTTTATTCCTCCAGTCCCTATTCTCCTCCCTGTTGCTGGTTTGTGCTTTTGCATGATAGAGGTTTTCTGTTATCCCTGTTTTGTCTTTGTGTCTTGTTTATCTTACATTTCTGTCCCAGGCCCCATGGAGTGGGGGTGGGGACAGATCAGGGTTTAATGGGAACATTGTAAGATCAGAGACTCGGGCCTCTCTACCTACAAGAGTACCCGCGGGACAGGAATAGTTAGGGTCCCAGTTCTGGTGAAAGTTTGAGGCCCCCTTTCTTACCGAAGACGAACATTGATTTTTGGGGCCCACTGTTCAGCTACATACAAAAATGACCTGACCTTAGTACACAAATTTGCTTTTGCTTCTATGTAATAATAACTTGGCTCGCTGGTTTACTGAATGATTAGATGATATCTTTTTCTGCATGTAGTGAATCTAATCATCAGCATTCCTTCACCGGAGCCTAAAGGAGGATTCTCCTGTCACGTGCCGACTAGACATGCGCAGCCTCACTTAATGCAATTGAAATGAGTGAGGCCGGACAAGTCTAGTCGAACTGTGGCTGTAATTGGGCAAATTGCATACTTGTGGTCATGTGACTACCTGCTCCTGACGCCGGTGGATCCTGACAGCACACTGCGTGCGCTCTGTGAGGGTTGAAATTTTGCAGTCACATACAGTGATGGCAGACTTTATTTTTAAGCTTGGACAACCCTTTTAAGCCAGAAGGTTAATAACGTCCCTATTTGTTGACCTTTTGAAGTTTTGACCAAAGTTGTAAATACAATGTTACATTAAAGGCAAAAAAAACAGTGATACATTTGGTAAAATGCTTTTACAACAAGGAAATTGGACAATATTTTCAGCACGACCGGGATCATTAATGTCTCCTGGAAGTTCTATGCAGGGGATTTGGAGCTGTGTATCAGGAAAATAGTGATCTGAGACACGAAGAAATGAACCAATGCAAAATTTGGTAAAAGTGGGACATCGCTGTAAGGCGAGACGTGAATGGCGACATAAAGTCAAGCCACAAGATTACCATGACACGACATAAGGGAAAAAGTCTCAAGCCGCCTGGGAACTGCTGCAAAATGTGGCTGATTGTTTCAGGTAACTTTATATTCCCATAGGACGAAGGTATCGCAATTGCACAAATCCTTCCCTTTAATCTCTTTATTAGCTGAGCGGAGCTAATCATCGTCTTTCAGTTCCTAGTAGAGCGTTCGCATGACGCGCTCTGCAATGGAGGCGCTCTCTAGGAGTGCTGCAGTGAGGCATGCCTAGCATATTTACATATATTTACATACATTTACATGGCACTATATGAAAGAAATGAGTTCACCGCCTGTTCCCTGTCCAGTCCTAGCTAATAAAAAGTTTAACTTCTCATTACATTCTGCATGGTATAGCAATATACTTATATACCAGTTGTATTAATATATCAGATATTCTGATCTACTCCTATATATTAAATAATATCTGTCATCCACACTTCAAACATTAAGAGGAAACTAAACTTTCAAGTAACTTTTCAGAATAATCTGTTTCTGGCCATTATATGACTTATATCCTGCATTTTTACTAGCTTTCACTTCTACAGACTTTATATTTTAATTTACAGTCCTTTCCGTTGGGTGTAGTCTAGTTGCTATGTCTTCCATACACAGCACACAATAAGATTTCTGCTCTTTTTATCTTTTTTAGTACGTAGAGAGAAGCAGCAGCAACTATACACAGCAGTCCTGAGCTGTCTGAATGTAACTCGAGCTCTGGGGTGAGTTAAAAGACTTGTTAGACAGCTCAGTACGATCTTTCTGTGTCTCCCTCTGCTTGTTTCCTTTCCCCGCTCCTCACTTTTTTCCCCTTCCCCAGTCCATAGAGTATAATTTTGTGTGTCACATGATACCTCAAGCGGTCCTGAGCTGTCTGAATGTGACTCAAGCTCTGGGGTGAGTTAAAAGACTTGTTAGACAGCTTAGTACAATCTTTCTGTATCTCCCTTTGCTTGTTTCCTCTCCCTGCTCCTCACTTTTTCCCCTTCCCCAGTCCATTGAGTATAATTTTGGGTGTCACATGATACCTCAAGTGGTCCTGAGCTGTCTGAATGTGACTCAAGCTCTGGGGTGAGTTAAAAGACTTATTAGACAGCTCAGTACAATCTTTCTGTTTCTCACTCTGCTTGTTTCCTCTCCCTGCTCCTCACTTTTTTCCCCTTCCCCAGTCCATAGAGTATAATTTTGTGTGTCACATGATACCTTAAGCGGTCCTGAGCTGTCTGAATGTGACTCAAGCTCTGGGGTGAGTTAAAAGACTTGTTAGACAGCTCAGGATGATCTTTCTGTGTCTCTCTCTGCTTGTTTCCTCTCCCTGCTCCTCACTTTTTTCCCTTCCCCAGTCCATTGAGTATAATTTTGGGTGTCACATGATACCTCAAGCGGTCCTGAGCTGTCTGACTGTGACTCAAGCTCTGGGGTGAGTTAAAAGACTTGTTAGACTGCTCAGGATGATCTTTCTGTGTCTCCCTCTGCTTGTTTCCTCTCCCCGCTCCTCACTTTTTTCCCCTTCCTCAGTCCATAGAGTATAATTTTGTGTGTCACATGATACCTCACTTTGCTGGAAGTTCATCACGCGAGAGCAGAGCTGTTTGTTTTGCTCAGAATGGTGATAGCTTTCAGAAGAAGCGTCTGATAAGTGGAGAAGAAGAGAATTTTCTTTTCATAAGTACATTTCAAAGTTTCTTAAATTTGTGCGCATTATTGATTTGTACAAAGTATATGTAAAGTACAGTTCCTTTTAAAGGGAATCGGTCAGCAGAATTTCACCTCCAAACTATTGCACATTAGCTTTCTAAGATGAGTCCATTTATACCTACTAATTAAACATTCTGGTCCTGTTACCAAATGCCAACGTGCTGGGTTAAAGTCAGACAGCAAAAGAGCTGTTAGTCTGAGAGCCAGAGTGACCAGAGACTTGGGAAGTGCTTCCATAGGACAAAAGCACTTCAGCCTCATTTTCATATCAATTCAAACATCAAATTCTTGGTAATGAAGAAACAATCCGACCATGAAGATATTGCTGGGCTTGTCTGTGAAAGAGCTTCATACATATATAAATAGTTTGGGGTGGGAAATCCTGCTCACAGGTTCCCTTTAAGCATAACGCGCTAGAGATGAGCGAACCTTCTAAGGTTATGATCGGAGGCCTTACCGATGTTCGCCGAATGCATCCGAACCCCTTTGTATTCAAAGGGAGGCAAAACCAAACGCATAGACAACACTTTCAGGGGGGACCCCAAAAGCTGCCAAAACAGCTCAAATTAGGGGCAGACACCAGGAAAAGTCTCAGCAATTGACTAAGAGTACAAATAGTATAATTGTGCAGCATGGAAGCCTGGGACAGGGATTGGAGCAGCATTTCTAACATTGATCAGTAAGAGGTGGATGAGTGATGGTTGTAGGTCTGGTGCTGTGAGATCCCTTCCACTACAGGCAACCCACCAGATGGAGACCCAACTTGGAGTCTTCACATTTCAAAAAATGATCTACAAGGTGTACAGGCTCTGCGGCTGCCAAAGAAAGGGAGTGGAGTAAGAGAAGTTGTCCGTTGTCTTTGGATAGGACGAGATGGTTTGTTCAGTAACATTTGCACCTACCCCACGTGCACCTCGAACACCAAGCCGATTCCCCCTTCCACCACGACCTCGCTGTTTCCCACTCATGTTGGATGTACCCTTCCCCTCTTGTAACCTGCTGTTTCACAACACTGTTGTTTTTCAGCGCTGGGGTCTTGGGTTAAGATCCCACCAGGGATGACATCTGAAAACAGCCTGTATGTTCTCCCTTGTTTGCATGGGTTTCCTTTGGGTTCTCCGCTTTCCACCAAAGACATACTGATAGGGAATGTAGATTGTGAGTTCCAGTGGGGACAGTGGCGATGATGTCTGTAAAGCTGCGGAATTAATGGCGCCATGGATGTGAGTAAAATGAATAAGTAATGATAATGTGTGCAAACTGGAAAGCGCTGCGGAATATGTTAGCGCTATATAAAAATAAAAAAAAAGATTATTATAAGTATAGAAAAAATTTCAGCACCATGGACAGCGTTCAGGACACATTGATTTCTTTTGTGAAAAGTGGTAGATCTGTGGGTGTCTCACAGCTGGACTCCTACTGATCGCTGACACAGGAGGGCAAGAGGAGTGTGCATGTTGCGATGGTTGCATTATATTACCGCTCAGTTCACAGACTAGAGCACGCGGCTGGTTGAGATAAATAGGGCTGAGCTGCAGTACCATTCACAGCCACTGTACCCGTGTGGCGCTGTGCTTGGTGTAGAATGAGCGGGATGTGCTGCTCACTGCGCTGCGCCCCTTACATTCGGCTGCTCCGCCGGGGGCCCGGAGTGTGACTCCCATTAATGACCTATAAACAGGCGGGATCCTCATAAGTGAGATGTTATCATAACCATGTTTTGGTCTTTACACTTCTGCTGCATGAAATGGAAAAAAAAGAAACAATCGACAGACTCCGTCACTGCACAAAATGTTTATATTTTGGAGAATTGCAGCATCGTGCTGTTAATATTTACAGGTCAAAGGTCAGCGATAGTTGCCATGGTAACACAGACCCAGCAGGGGGTGGGGGGGCTCAGCCAGGTGGAAGAGCGGATGGCAGCGAGAAAAGGCTGATGTGGCAGAATAGCCTCCTAAATATCAGGAGAAAGTCCAGAAATGAAGAACAAATGTAAAGGCGAAGCAGAAACATGTCACCGAGCTCAAATCTATCTCTTTTCTCTATCTGTCATATCTACAGTGCCTTGAAAAAGTATTCATACCCCGTCAACTTTTCCCTATTTTTTCACTTTACACCCACAAGCGTAAATGTATTTTATTGAGATTTATGTGAAGTATAAAGGAAATGATACAGGGTTTTCTAATTATTTTAAAAATATAAAACTGAACTGAGGGTCATTTGTATTCAGCCCCCTGTAGTCTGTTGCCCCTAAATTAAATTCTGAGTGACCAATTTCCTCCAGAAGTCACATAATCAGCACATTGAGTCCACCTGGGTGTAATTTCCGCTCAGTATAACTACAGCTGTTCTGTGAAGGCCTCAGAGGTTTGTGTGAGAATATTAGTTGTCAAACAGCATCATGAAAAGCAAGGAGCCCACCAGACAGGTCAGGGATAAAGTTGTGGAGAAGAGTAAAGCAGGGTTAGGGTATAAAAAAAAAATAGCCCAAGCTCTGAACATCTCACAGGGCACTGTTCAATCCATCATCCAAATATCAAAAGAGTATGGCACAAGCACAAACCTACCAAGTCATGGCCGTCCACCTACACTGACAAGAAGAGCACTAATGGATGGCCCTACACTAATTAAGGAAAGTGACACTGACTGCAGAGCCTCTCCTCCCTTTTGGTATGCTTTATGATGTCTCCCTCCCCACCCCTCTATTTTCCGGATGAGTCAGCTTCATCCTCTTCCCATTTTGGGTCCCAGAGGTGCTCGTTCTGCAGCGGAGATCCACAGCTCAGCGGGGGAGAATCTGTCCACGGGACAACTATTAGTCAGATACTCCACAAATCTGGCCTTTATGGAAGAATGACAAGAAGAGAGACATGAAACCATAAGAAGTCGCCATGTAAGAGACACAGCGAGCAGGTGGAAGAAGCTACTCTGCTCAGATGAGACCAAACGAGAATATTTTGGGCTAAATGCAAAACGCAATATGTGGTGGAAAAATAACCCTGAAGTAAGAAAAACGGACCTTGATGCAACTTATATGTCCATCCGGCTCATATTTAATAATGCCGTAATACCGTTGTCCCCTAGTACTCCCATATGTCGTATAGCGCAAAACACAAAAGACATTGGGTTCTGTAAATATACCATTTATCAAAAATACATTTTCATTTCCAACACTTTCCATGGCAGTAATTATAGATACAAATCAATTACCATATTCACCACGGTGAGAAAGATCTAAGAAATCCGGTGTCGTTGATCCAGACACTCTGAGGAGCAAGAACAACGGCAGAGACGCTGCTGAGGAATGGCAGGTCTTCACATGTGATGACGTTTCGGGCATCTTCCCCTTTCTCAAGCGCGCAATCTTCTCTTCCTTAAAACAACACTCACCGCGTGACACCCTGTACCAATGCTACAAACCGGCATCTTGAAATACATAAAACCTTTTATTTTGCTACAATCAAACAATATTTTCATGATATACAATTGTACAAACTCTTTTCTCGATGTGGTCTCACAATTTTTCCCTATATATATATATATATATATATATATATATATATATATATATATATCATTCATTGCGTTTCTGTTTACACAGATGCAGAACAAAGCGCATCATAAATACATGATTCTATAGAAAAACACTACAGTTACATTTTTCATTCATCCCTTTCGGAGAATATCCAGTTTACTGTTCCTCTCTTTATAGTACTTTTCTTTAACTTGTTTTGCATCATCCATAATTATCTACTCCAAAATCATCTATTTTAATTCTGACACCCTCTGCTTACAGTTGCATACATTGGGAGTTCACATTTCATAACGTGTCCTGTCCGACGACAGCCATCTATGAAGATAGGGATAACTCTTTAAAGAGGTTGTCCAGATATAGAATAACATGACTGCCCTCTTTCAGAAACAGCGCCACTCCTGTCCAGAGGCGGTGTGTGGTATAACATTTATATGCATTGACTTTGATGTTGAGCTGCAATACCAGACACAACCTGTGACAGTTGTGGCGCTATACTGCTGTACAGTAGATGCCATTTGAGCGTGTTCAGCAAACCCTATAAGAAAAATTCCATTACAAGTCATTAAAGGGGATCATCGCATTCAACATTTCTATCCATTTTTGAGCTTAGTCAGATGAGACCGATCCCCTTCACAATAGATTTCTATCTTTCCGTTAATGAGCTGGTAAATCTGACCGCAGGGTTCACAAAGAAAGGAGACGGTAAATGGCGGAATAATAGGGAGAGGAGCGGTGCCATCCTGCAATATGAGCAATTTGTAATCTTCAGCCATTGAATTGTCATAGTGTTATTCTGCATGACGAGAAGAGATTCTCCCGCTGATAAGTGGCACATCATTCACCATTGTACAATGGAAACCAAGGCACAAGGTCTGATGTGCTCTTCACACCCAGAAGCTCTCAGAGACTCCACAGGATCCTTCAGGCTTCATTACCCTCCATACAGTAGCTTCATTAACTCTGTCCCTGCCATCCTCTAGATGAGCCTTGCTCTGGGAATAAAGGCAGAAGCAAGTCAATGCCAAGTAACTAAAGAGGTCCCGCGCCTTTAAAGAATGTGAAAAGATGTATCTCTGATAAAAAAAAAAAAGGATGAAAGTCTGGAACATTTTGTAACCAGACAAAAATCGCGACAGCAGCGCAGAGTATTTCAGGAGAGGAGTGTGCTGGTCTTGATGGGGGCAGTGCTGATGTAAGTAAGGACATAGCTGGACCCGTGAGGATATTCGGTGCCGGTTCCTCAGCAGCACAGAGTATTTCAGGAGAGGAGTGTGCTGGTCTTGATGGGGGCAGTGCTGATGTAAGTAAGGACATGGCTGCACCCGTGAGGATATTCGGTGCCGGTTCCTCAGCAGCACAGAGTATTTCAGGAGAGGAGTGTGCTGGTCTTGATGGGGGCAGTGCTGATGTAAGTAAGGACATGGCTGCACCCGTGAGGATATTCGGTGCCGGTTCCTCAGCAGCACAGAGTATTTCAGGAGAGGAGTGTGCTGGTCTGGATGGGGGCAGTGCTGATGTAAGTAAGGACATGGCTGCACCCTTGAGGATATTCGGTGCCGGTTCCTCAGCAGCACAGAGTATTTCAGGAGAGGAGTGTGCTGGTCTTGATGGGGGCAGTGCTGATGTAAGTAAGGACATGGCTGCACCCGTGAGGATATTCGGTGCCGGTTCCTCAGCAGCACAGAGTATTTCAGGAGAGGAGTGTGCTGGTCTGGATGGGGGCAGTGCTGATGTAAGTAAGGACATGGCTGCACCCGTGAGGATATTCGGTGCCGATTCCTCAGCAGCACAGAGTATTTCAGGAGAGGAGTGTGCTGGTCTTGATGGGGGCAGTGCTGATGTAAGTAAGGACATGGCTGCACCCGTGAGGATATTCGGTGCCGGTTCCTCAGCAGCACAGAGTATTTTAAGAAAATAATATGCTAACTTTGTGAAAGAGCAGTGACTTATCCTTTCATGTTAGTAAAGATAGGGCTGCATGTAATGGTGCGAGTGCCATGATACGCCTGTGTTCCCTATCTACCCTCTGTAACTCACCTCTCCCCTGTCTGTCCACAACCTACTCACGTTCTCTTCCCTCTCCTCTCCAGGTGCACAGTCCCCACTCCACCCTCACAGAAATCTCAAACACCTCAATCCACACTCACTTTCTGAGTCCCTTCTCCCTCTTGCATAAGTTCCTTACACAATGCGGAAGCCGTTGCCGCTTTATATTACACCACAATAAGTGCAGCTCTGGAATCGGTTGCCCCTCTCACACATACCAAAGCTCGCAAAATTAACAGGAAACCCTGGCACACCAGCCTGACCAAAGAAGGCGGGTTTCCAGGGTTGCTGAGAGGTGATGGAAAAGATCCACTCCAATGAGCACTTCATCACATTCAAACAGTCCCTCACTACTTTCAAGGCCACACTCACCACAGCAAAACAAACCTACTTTTCATCTCTCATAGCCTCCATCTCACAACCCTAAACAGCTATTCAACACCTTCAATTCTTTTCTCTGTCCCCCGGCACCTCCTCCCTCTCCACTCTTCTCAGCTGAAGACTTTGCCTCATTCTTCAAGCAGAAGATTGATAACATCAGAGAAAGCTTTGGCCTACAACCCCCAGAGCCCTCCTCATAACTACTCAGCCCTCCTCCTCCAAAACCAGATTTTTCACCAGTAAGGAAGATCAACTTTCCCTTCTAATCTCTAGATCACATCTCACCACCTGTGCACTTGACCCGATCCCGTCCCACTTAATCCCAAACCTCACCGCAGACTTCATCCCAACCCTAATCCATCTCTTCAACCTGTCACTAACAACTGGTGTCTTCCCTTCAAGCTTCAAACATGCCTCAATCACACCTATCCTCAAAAAGTCCTCCTTTGACCCATCCTCTGTGTTTAGCCATCGCCCCAAATCACTTCTCCCGTATGCCTCAAAACTCCTGGAACAACACGTCCATCTTGAACTGTCCTCCCACCTCTCTTCTTGCTCCCTCTTTGACCACTTATAATCTGGCTTCCGACTTCATCACTCCACTGAAACTGCCCTAAATAAAGTCACAAATGACATACTGATCGCCAAAGCCAAATGACACGACTCTGTCCTCCTCCTCCTCCTGGACCTCTTTGACACAGTGGACCATTCCCTATTACTACAGACCCTCTCATCTCTTGGTATTACTGACTTGGCCCTATCTTGGATCGCATCATACCTAACAGACCGGACATTCAGCGTCTCCTACTCACACACCACCTCCATCGGAGTCCCGCAAGGTTCAGTTCTAGGGCCCCTGCTCTTCTCCATTTACACCTTCGGCCTCGGACAGATCATACAATCTCACGGCTTTGAGTATCTCCTCTATGCTGATGACACACAGCTCTACCTCTCTGGACCAGACGTCACCTCCTTACTAACCAGAATCCCACAATGTCTGTCCGCTATTTCATCCTTCTTCTCTGCTAGATTCCTAAAACTTAACATGGATAAAACAGAATTCATCATCTTTCCCTCATCACATGTGACCCCCCAGCGGACCTATCCATTAAAGTCTATGGCTGCTCACTCTCCCCAGTCCCACAAGCTCGCTGCCTCGGGGTTATCCTGGACTCTAATCTCTCTTTCAAACCACATATCCAAGCCCTTTACACCTCCTGACGACTTCAACTCAGAAATATTTCACGGATACGTACATTCCTCAATCAAGAATCTGCAAAAACCCCTAGTCCATGCCCTCATCATCTCCCACCTCGACTACTGCAACCTCCTGCTCTGTGGCCTCCCCTCTAACACTCTCGCACCCCTCCAATCTATTCTAGACTCTGCTGCCCGAGTAATCCACCTGTGCACCCGCTATTCCCCGGCCTCTCCCCTCCGTCAATCCCTGCACTGGCTCCCCATTACCCAGAGACTCCAGTTCAAAACCCTAAACATGACATTCAAAGCCATCCACAACCTGTGTCCTCCATACATCTGTGACCTCGTCTCCCGGTACCTACCTGCACGCAACCTCCGATCCTCACAAGATCTTCCCTCCTCCCCTCTTATCTCCTCTTCCCACAATCGCATACAAGATTTCTCCTGTGCCTCCCCCATACTCCAGAACTCTCTACCCCAACATATCAGACTCGCGCCTACCATGGAAACTTTCAAAAGAACCTGAAGACCGACCTCTTCCGACAAGCCTACAACCTGCAGTAACCACCGATCCACCAAACCGCTGCACGACCAGCTCTACCCTCACCTACTGTATCCTCACCCATCCCTTGTAGATTGTGAGCCCTCGCGGGCAGGGTCCTCTCTCCTCCTGGACCAGTCGTGACTTGTATTGTTCATTATTACTGTACTTGTATTTATTATGTATACCCCACCTCACATGTAAAGCGCCATGGAATAAATGGCGCTATAATAATAATATGAGTATGATCTGAGAAGATTGCCCAGCAGCACAGAGTATTTGAGATGTGGAGTGTGCTGATCTTGTGGGTGGCACTGACCTGTATTCTCATATGATGTGACGGGGAAGTAGAGACAAGAGGAGGCCGTAGAGCAAGAGTCACATGGTGAAAGCAGTACAGAGTATTTCAGATGTGGAGTGTGCTGATCTTGTGGGTGGCACTGACCTGTATTCTCATATGATGTGACGGGGAAGTAGAGACTAGAGGAGGCCGTAGAGCAAGAGTCACATGGTGAAAGCAGCACAGAGTATTTCAGATGTGGAGTGTGCTGATCTTGTGGGTGGCACTGACCTGTATTCTCATATGATGTGACGGGGAAGTAGAGACTAGAGGAGGCCATAGAGCAAGAGTCACATGGTGAAAGCAGCACAGAGTATTTGAGCATTTCATAGTGAGAGGAGCAGAATCCGCAGCAGCACAGAGTATGTAAGGCGACACTGTGCGGCTGATCGTGTGGGATACGGGCAGTGATGTCCTCTCTTGTGATGTTAGTGAAGATAGGAATATATGTCACAGGGGCAGAGAGCAGCGGCAAGTGGGAGGTGAAAGTAACATAGTGCAGCACAGAGTATTTCAGGAGAGGTGTATTCTGCTCTCATACAGAGATCTGTCTTTACATACCGTGAAGATCAAAGATAATAATATCAACCAAAGCAGAACTGAGAGACCAGGAGAGAACATCAGAGCGTACGGCGATGAGAAGATAACACAGAGAAGGAAACATTTCATGAAAATATTTATTTAATAAAAATCACCATATAATGATCAGAGATACAATGTAATTGTGTAAAAAAGCCTGAACGGCAAATACATAACAGAAAAATATAAGTTAAATAAATAACATAAAATACATTGTAACGAAATATCAATAAATAGAATATAAAGGCAGCGACGCCGACCGCAGCGTCAACGAGGGTTAACAGAGCAGCTACATTGTATCAATACATTTACACTAGTCAAGTGAGTGCAGGAAAGGCTCCGGATTATCAGGATCTGCCGGATTAAAGGAATTGCTGGATTATTCGAGGGCAGATTACGCACGGAGCGTTCAAGTATAACTGGATAATGTGATTGTTTCTCTTTCCATCCTGATTCAGAGCAGCTGCAGATATCAGCGAGCAGCAAGCAAGTGTCATGGCGCCGCCCGCACCCCGACATCAGCGCGGAGTCACCTGAGTACAAGACAGAAAACGAAAATGAAACCCCAGGTCTGCTCAACCACAGAAAGCCTGCACCCAAATGTGTATGTATCCCGAGTGTCAGCGTCATTATCCTGTACCCCGAGTGTCGGCGTCATTATCCTGTACCCCGAGTGTCGGCGTCATCATCCTGTACCCCGAGTGTCGGCGTCATCATCCTGTACCCCGAGTGTCGGCGTCATCATCCTGTACCCCGAGTGTCGGCGTCATCATCCTGTACCCCGAGTGTCGGCGTCATCATCCTGTACCCCGAGTGTCGGCGTCATCATCCTGTACCCGAGTGTCGGGGTCAATATCCTGTACACCGAGTGTCGGCGTCATTATCCTGTACCCCCAGTGTCGGAGTCATCATCCTGTACCCCCAGTGTCGGATTCATCATCCTGTACCCCGAGTGTCGGCGTCATCATCCTGTACCCCGAGTGTCGGCGTCATCATCCTGTACCCCGAGTGTCAGTGACATTATCCTGTACCCCGAGTGTCAGCGTCATTATACTGTACCCCGAGTGTCAGCGCCATTATCCTGTACCCCGAGTGTCAGTGTCATTTCTTGGCTCCCTTCTTTCAGTACATTCCTGATGTAATACTTCTCATACCAGCACCTCTAGATCACAATGTGCGGAATTTTCTGAGAATAGCGCCCCCCCTAGGTGTGAATATTACATGCTCTCGCTGTCCTCATTACTAATATGTGCCACTGGAGGAGACCCCTGAGCCCCCGGTAACCCGCCGTCTGCCACCTCCTCGGCTGCTCCCCCGGATGATGCCCATTTTAGGGACCTAATAATAGGTGGACTCGCGGCCCCCGCTTCCTCCACAGCGCGCGTCGCCCTGACATTGCTCTCATCTCTGCGCGTCCCCCCGTAATAACCCTGATACGAGGCTGTAATAACCCGAGATGTTGCGGCTCCGGCAGCGTCGGCCGGGTCCGTGGATAATGTGTTAATTCCGCCCAGGTAGACTGTTGATGGAAAACACGACGCCGTCGCCGCGCTGATTAACAATAAACAAGTCAGATGTTATTAGTAGAAGCGTCGTCAGGCTAATTGTCGGATCTAATGGAAAGTGCGGCGTGCGGCTCGCTAAACAGCAGCAGCCGCCCACACGCAGCGAAATGAGAGCTCGCAGTCCATTACTGCTCGATTGCTTTCATGTCTGAGTACAGAAGGAAAAGAGCGGCCGCGGTAACACCGGCTCCTACAACCGGCCCGTAAATTAAGATTTTGTCTCATCTTAAAGGGGAACAGTCACCATTTTCCACCCCAGTATGAATTATAAGGGATAATTCTGATCATGACGATAATTACAATAAAAAAATATCCCAATCTCAAATAAAAATCTCCCCCCTGCAGACAGTTATCTTTTTTTTTTTGCCATTTCTTCCAATAGTCATAACTTTTTTTTTTCCCCATCAATATTAGAGTTCACATGTAATACCCATCTCCTGTCACTAGGTGTCACTGTTCTGCTTTCATTAACTATTCACAGCACTAACAACAGTGACCCCTGCTGGTCAAAATAGGCAGAAAAATGCAATAGCGACCGATAAAATGTAAAAATAATGTCCAAAGATACAAGAGACGATCCTTACCTTAATAATCACAAGGATCGCCTGGTCAGATAGGAATTAAAAAATATAAAATAAATAGTGTAAAAAAATAAATATGCAATAAAAATTTAAAAAATAATGTGCAAAAATATAAGTTGTGATTCAGAAATGTCTGCAGACTTGAATGTAAATTGATCTTGATTATTGCATAACATAATTAAAAAAAATCTATTAAAAATGGAAAATCAGTGCAAATATCCATAAAAAGGATTTTCTTTGTGTCCTCAGGCGTAAAGAGTCAGCATCATCCACTGTAGAAAAGAATACAGTCAGGATTAGGGATGCAGAAATGTATTCATGATACAAACATTGTAGAATTCTAAGATTAGTCACTCACTAAATTATATAAAGGAAATGGTGACACCTAAAGGAAGAATGCTGTAATTACATCTGAAAGAAAAATACTGTCAGAACCTTCACCTGAACTATACAGAGATGGCAAAGAAGAGTCTTCTGATTTACAAAGCTGTGCAGACCCCGAGATTAAACGAATCACACTGATGTCTGACATCATTAAAATGTGATCACCATCATCCACTGCTCCACAGGATGGGAGAAAGCATTAAATACAAAAAATCTTCACTGATACAAGTAAAACATTCCCAGAGTGCAAAGGACAAATGTGTCTATTCTGTGCAATTATGTAACGTGGTCATTAGTGAGAGGGAGAATCTCATTCACAAAGGACGAGTCAGAGACAAAGGCAGAATTATATCAAGCACCTCGTACATAGGAGCAGTATTATAGTAGTTATATTCTTGTACATAGGGGGCAGTATTATAGTAGTTATATTCTTGTACATAGGAGCAGTATTATAGTAGTTATATTCTTGTACATAGGGAGCAGTATTATAGTAGTTATATTCTCGTACATAGGAGCAGTATTATAGTAGATATATTCTTGTACATAGGGGCAGTATTATAGTAGTTATATTCTTGTACATAGGGGCAGTATTATAGTAGTTATATTCTTGTACATAGGAGCAGTATTATAGTAGTTATATTCTCGTACATAGGGGCAGTATTATAGTAGTTATATTCTCGTACATAGGAGCAGTATTATAGTAGATATATTCTTGTACATAGGGGCAGTATTTATAGTAGTTATATTCTTGTACATAGGGGCAGTATTATAGTAGTTATATTCTTGTACATAGGAGCAGTATTATAGTAGTTATATTCTTGTACATAGGGAGCAGTATTATAGTAGTTATATTCTTGTACATAGGGGGCAGTATTATAGTAGTTATATTCTTGTACATAGGAGCAGTATTATAGTAGTTATATTCTTGTACATAGGGAGCAGTATTATAGTAGTTATATTCTCGTACATAGGAGCAGTATTATAGTAGATATATTCTTGTACATAGGGGCAGTATTATAGTAGTTATATTCTTGTACATAGGGGCAGTATTATAGTAGTTATATTCTTGTACATAGGAGCAGTATTATAGTAGTTATATTCTTGCACATAGGTGCAGAATTATAGTAGTTATATTCTTGCACATAGGGGCAGTATTATAGTAGTTATATTCTTGCACATAGGAGCAGTATTATAGTAGTTATATTCTTGTACATACAGCAGTATTATAGTAGTTTATATTCTTGTACATAGGAGCAGTATTATAGTAGTTATATTCTTGACATAGGGGCAGTATTATAGTAGTTATATTCTTGTACATAGGAGCAGTATTATAGTAGTTATATTCTTGTACATAGGAGCAGTATTATAGTAGTTATATTCTTGTACATATAGCAGTATTATAACAGTTATATTCTTGTACATAGGAGCAGTATTATATAGTTATATTCTTGTACATAGGGGCAGTATTATAGTAGTTATATTCTTGTACATGGGGCAGCATTATAGTAGTTATATTCTTGTACATAGGAGCAGTATTATAGTAGTTATATTCTTGTACATAGTAGCAGTATTATAACAGTTATATTCTTGTACATAGGAGCAGTATTATAGTAGTTATATTCTTGTACATAGGGCAGTATTATAGTAGTTATATTCTTTACATAGGGGCATATTATAGTAGTTATATTCTTATCATAGGGGCAGTATTATAGTAGTTATATTCTTGTACTTAGGGGCAGTATTATAGTAGTTATATTCTTGTACATAGGGGCAGTATTATAGTAGTTATATTCTTGTACATATGGGCAGTATTATATTAGTTATATTCTTGTACATGGAGCAGTATTATAGTAGTTATATTCTTGTACATAGGGGCAGTATTATAGTAGTTATATTCTTGTACATAGGGGCAGTATTATAGTAGTTATATTCTTATACATAGGGGCAGTATTATAGTAGTTATATTCTTATACATAGGGCAGTATTATAGTAGTTATATTCTTATACATAGGAGCAGTATTATAGTAGTTATATTCTTATACATAGGAGCAGTATTATAGTAGTTATATTCTTGTGCATAGGGAGCAGTATTATAGCAGTTATATTCTTGTACATAGGGGCAGTATTATAGTAGTTATATTCTTGTACATAGGGGCAGTATTATAGTAGTTATATTCTTGTACATAGGGTGCAGTATTATAGTAGTTATACTCTTGTACATAGGGCAGTATTATAGTAGTTATATTCTTGTACATAGGGGCAGTATTATAGTAGTTATATTCTTGTACATAGGGGCAGTATTATAGTAGTTATATTCTTGTGCATAGGGAGCAGTATTATAGCAGTTATATTCTTGTACATAGGGGCAGTATTATAGTAGTTATATTCTTGTACATAGGGGCAGTATTATAGTAGTTATATTCTTGTGCATAGGGAGCAGTATTATAGTAGTTATATTCTTGTGCATAGGGAGCAGTATTATAGCAGTTATATTCTTGTACATAGGGGCAGTATTATAGTAGTTATATTCTTGTACATAGGGGCAGTATTATAGTAGTTATATTCTTGTGCATAGGGAGCAGTATTATAGTAGTTATATTCTTGTGCATAGGGAGCAGTATTATAGCAGTTATATATCTTGTACATAGGGGCAGTATTATAGTAGTTATATTCTTGTGCATAGGGAGCAGTATTATAGTAGTTATATTCTTGTACATAGGGGCAGTATTATAGTAGTTATATTCTTGTACATAGGGGCAGTATTATAGTAGTTATATTCTTGTACATAGGGGCAGTATTATATAGTAGTTATATTCTTGTGCATAGGGAGCAGTATTATAGTAGTTATATTCTTGTGCATAGGGAGCAGTATTATAGCAGTTATATTCTTGTACATAGGGGCAGTATTATAGTAGTTATATTCTTGTACATAGGGTGCAGTATTATAGTAGTTATACTCTTGTACATAGGGGCAGTATTATAGTAGTTATATTCTTGTACATAGGGGCAGTATTATAGTAGTTATATTCTTGTACATAGGGGCAGTATTATAGTAGTTATATTCTTGTACATAGGGGCAGTATTATAGTAGTTATATTCTTGTACATAGGGGCAGTATTATAGTAGTTATATTCTTGTACATAGGGTGCAGTATTATAGTAGTTATACTCTTGTACATAGGGGCAGTATTATAGTAGTTATATTCTTGTACATAGGAGCAGTATTATAGTAGTTATATTCTTGTACATAGGGGCAGTATTATAGTAGTTATATTCTTATACATAGGGGCAGTATTATAGTAGTTATGTTCTTGTACATAGGGGCTATATTGTAATATATCTTTATTAAGGAATCTGTCACTGGTTTTTCCTACTTAATCTGAGAGCAGGATAATGTGGAGACAAAGACCCTGATTCCAGCGATGTGTCACTTGCTGGGCTACTTGCTGTATTTCTTTAAAAATTGCATTGTATCCGTAGGAGATTATCACTAGTGAACTTGCTGCTATATAAGTCCTTCATATTCATGAGCTCTCTGTAATTACGCTCTGCACTGATTGGCAGCGTTCTGCCTATGCACAGGGTAGACAGAAAGCTGCCAATCAGTGGTTTGGGCGGGTTATACAGTGCTCAGCATTCAGAGATCTGGTAAATCTGAAGCAGATAAAGCAGTGATTTTATCAAAACTGCAGCAGTTAGCCCAGTATGTGACACAACACTGGAATGAGGGTCTCTGCCCCTACATAATGCTGCTTTCTGATGTGTTAGAAAAACATAGCGACAGATTCCTTTTAAAAACCTTGAGGAATGAGTCTCCCGGTCTCAGAGGAGAGAGTTGTCGCTGTTGTACGTACCTCGGCCTCTTTTAAGTAGATTCCTTTTCCATCTTTGCTCAGATTATGAAAGACTTCTGGAATCGAGAGAAAGAGAAGTCACTAGGAGCAGATAGTGCAGGATGATAGCGGCAGCAGACAGGCGCGCCAGCTTCTCACTGACAGCGCCACATACAGGAGCGCCGGGGGGACTTCGCTGAACCTTAAGGGCCCGTCTCACATAGCGATATCGCCTAGCAAGATCGGTGCTGAGTCACTAGTTTTGTGACGCAGCAGCGAGCTCACCAGCGATATCGCTGTGTGTGACATTCAGCGACGATCAGCCCCCCTGCTGGGTATCGCTGATCGTCGCTGAAATATCAGGACATTTTTTTGATCGCTGGTCTCCCGCTGACAGGCACGTATCGCTGCGTGTGACAGGCGGGAGACCAGCGATCCGCTGGTAACCAAGGTACACAGCGGGTTTCCAGGCGCGGGGCTGTGCCTAGAAACCCGCTGTGTACCTTGGATACCAGCGCCCTGATGCAGGGAGCTGGTAACCAAGGTACACAGCGGGTTTCCAGGCACCGCGCAGCGCCTGGAAACCCGATGTGTACCTTGGTTACCAGCTCCCTGCATCAGGGCGCTGGTATCCAAGGTACACTGCGGGTAAACTAGCGATGTTACCCGCAGTGTCCTTGTGCTGATCGCTGCCTGTTTGGCAGCTCAGCAGCGATAATATAGCGATACACCAGCGATCCTGATCGTTGTCGGGATCGCTGGTGTATCGCTATGTGAGACCCGGGCTTTACAAAGCTTTAATCCATGGGGTTAAGCTGTCTGACCACCAGCGGGAGCAACCTATGGAGCCCAGATAATCAGCGGTGCTGGGAGAGTTATGCAAACGTTGCAAAGCAAGAGATTATAATGGTCCTTCCCCAAACCATGGAAATCGTGCGTCTGATCATTCATAATGGGGGCACGGATCAATACGTGTAAGTATGTGCCCCCATAGAATGTGCATATTATGGGAGCACTAATATATAAGGGTAAAAGTTTGTACACCTTGATAGCACAGTGTAGAGATATTTGATATAGGAGGAGAGCTGTTTCTCTCTGTTATCAGCCAGTGAAACTTTTACTTCTATATCTGTGAATAATTTAGGACAATTTACTTTATTTGGGATTTGCATTTTTTCTCTTGATGCATCATAGGTGGATGTGCACATGGATGTATCCTTATATATATCCATGTCTGCGTGTGTAGTGTATGGCAGAGGCAAACAACGCATTCAGCTCTGCTACATCGCTTTGCAGCCACTAGCCCCTTATCATCGCTCAGCCCCAGTGCCCATCTGCACCCTGCACCCACTGTACCATGAACGTCCCTTCCCCACGTCCTACCTGTACCGCTGACTGGCGGTGACGATGGTATAAAATGGGGAAGGGACGGGTTGAACCTGGACCGGATGAGGCTGGTGGAGCCGGAGGCAGCGATATTGTGCGGCGGAGCCTCGGAGGCGCTAGAGGGAGGAGGAGCACAGTGTGCATTAGTGGAAAATGCAGGACTGCAAACAAGAGGAAGTACTACTACTCCCAGCTGTCTCCTCTCCAGTCCACCCTCCACAACACCTCCAGAGCCAGCCTGCAGAACGAAGCCGACCAGGGAGCAAATGCCCATTGGGTCATCATCACTCATCAGGACCTCCTAGAACTGAACACTGGGAAGAGATTTTATCAGGCGACTGTCTCTTTAAGAAGAAAATAGATACATTCGTCAAAAAGATACATGAAAGGTTCCAGTTCCAAAAGATCAAGCAGAAAGAGTTAATAAGAAGATACATTGTATCTAGGGAAGCTGAGAGCCGGTGTGTCCGCCATCACTGATGTATAGAAATCACATGACTTCCCAGCGGGGGAGCGGCGGCCGCCGTACATGAGCAATCGATGCCACCTCTGTGGCGTTACGCCATCCACAGGTGGCGCGGGGACGTACCTTCATTGATCTCCATCCGCAGCATGAGGCAGACAAAATTCTCAAAATTGATTTTCAGAGACGAGTCGCCGTATCGCAGCGCCATTAGGCTGGAGAACTGACGGCTTAATGTGATTCCTACAGGCGTTAAATAGTGAGAGAGAGGGATGAAGTGAGGAAAGAGAGGGCGAGAGACAGTCAGGAGGGAGAGACAGTCAGGAGGAGGGAGAGACAGAAGGAGGGAGAGACAATCAGGAGGAGGGAAAGACAGGAGGAGAGGGAAACAGGAGGAGGGAGAGACAGGAGGAGGGAGAGACAGTCAGGAGGAGGGAGAGACAGTCAGGAGGAGAGACAGACAGGAGGAGAGGAAGACAGGAGGAGGGAGAGACAGTCAGGAGGAGGGAGAGACAGAAGGAGGGAGAGACAATCAGGAGGAGGGAAAGACAGGAGGAGAGGGAAACAGGAGGAGGGAGAGACAGGAGGAGGGAGAGACAGTCAGGAGGAGGGAGAGACAGAAGGAGGGAGAGACAATCAGGAGGAGGGAAAGACAGGAGGAGAGGGAAACAGGAGGAGGGAGAGACAGGAGGAGGGAGAGACAGTCAGGAGGAGGGAGAGACAGTCAGGAGGAGAGAGAGACAGGAGGAGAGGGAGACAGACAGGAGGAGAGGAAGACAGGAGGAGGGAGAGACAGTCAGGAGGAGGGAGAGACAGTCAGGAGGAGAGGGAGACAGTCAGGAGGAGGGAGAGACAGTCAGGAGGAGGGAAAGACCAGAGGAGGAGGAGGGAGAGACAGACAGGAGGAGGGAAAGACCGAGGAGGAGGAGGGAGAGACAGACAGGAGGAGGGAGAGACAGTCAGGAGAAGAGGGAGACAGTCAGGAGGAGAAGGAGACAGGAGGAGGGAAAGACCGGAGAAGGAGGGAGAGACAGACAGGAGGAAAGGGAGACAGGAGAAGGGAGAAACAGTCAGGAGGAGGGAGAGACAGGAGGAGGGCGAGAGACAGTCAGGAGGAGGGAGAGACAGTCAGGAGTAGAGCGAGAGATACAGTCAGGAGGAGTGGAAGACAGGAGGAGGGCGAGAGACAGTCAGAAGGAGGGAGAGACAGGAGGAGAGAGAGACAGGAGGAGGCCGAGAAATGAGAGGAGAGAGACAGAGATGATTAAGAAAAAAGGCGAGCGCAAGAAAGAAAAGGTGTGAGATACAGGGGAGAGGAGAGTGAGACAGAGGAGAAAGTGAGAGCCAAAGAGAGAGTACAAGAGTAGATGGATGAGAGAGAGAGAGCACACGGTGAGTAGACATTTTGGAGTGTCTCTATCTCCTGTTCTCATCTGTTATGGCAGACACCTGACTGATGATGACCGGCGGCATCATTTATACACACACCTCACCTCCTGCAGACCGAAATGCAGCAGAGCTGGGTTTGCCATGTCCATTCCATGCTGTGGTCCTATGTTATATTTTTGTTTTACATGGGACTGCTGGTAAACCTAGTGTATATCAACTTTTACATTCAGCAATTCTGGACTTTAAATAAATTAACAAACTCAGCTCTGCCGCATCATTCCTGAACTAGGAGGCATAACTCAGTTCTCCTCAAAGTTCCTCTACAAACAATTATTCAACTATTTTACATATGACTGCAAGTAAGCTTTTGCATTATCACAATGCACACCGGATTCAGGTCTTATAGGACAAACTGAGCTCTGCTACATCATGACCAAGCCAGCGCAGATAGGATGGTTCTTCTTCAGAGAGCCCTTATAGAAGTTATTCCTTTTACATAGGACTGCAGCTAAACTTTTACATTATATCGATACACGCCGGATTCAGGTGTTTAGATGACGACCTCAGCTCTGCTACATCTTTACAAAAGTAGCAGATCTGAGGCGTCTCTGGCCCTTTTCACACTTCTCTGACTCTTCGCTGACTTTCCGGCTGGTGACGGGGACATTTCTCATCTTTTACCTTTCTCCTGTACCGCGGCCTGCAGGTCATTCAGCTCCAAATATCCCGATTTATCAATGTCTCTCCTCTGGAAAATCTCCTATGGAAACAATGAGATTACACGGTGAGATTCTCTCCGCGGCTCCACAGAATACTAACGCCGCGTGCATAAATCTCAATTTCACTCCGAGCAAATGGAACATTATAGAAAGCGTCTGGGAAGATGAGCGGGAATGACCTCGCTGTGTAGAACAAGGGTAAAGCCGGCGATTCTGGACCATCAGGCGGGCGCCGCTTGTCTCCTGTAATCTGCCACATAATAACATTATATCAGGCCAGCAACGCTGACACCGACAGATATAAAGCGCTGCTGACACCAGGAATAGGGGGACGCGGCAGAAATCATAATGTATGACCACAATGGAGACACAGAGACCCCAGAAATACAAGACAGGGGGTCCTCTCCTGACAACTCAGTGATTTACTGTATGTGTGTCTGATAAAAGCAGATAGATAGATAGAATATACAGTGGGTACGGAAAGTATTCAGACCCCTTTAAATTTTTCACTCTTTGTTTCATTGCAGCCATTTGGTGAATACAAAAAAGTTCATTTTTTTCTCATTAATGTACACTCTGCACCCCATCTCTCCAGTTCCGTCAGGTTGGATGGTGACGTCGGTGGACAGACATTTTCAGGTCTCTCCAGAAATGCTCAGTTGGGTTTAGGTCAGGGCTCTGGCTGGGTCAGTCAAGAATGGTCACAGAGTTGTTCTGAAGCCACTCCTTTGTTATTTTAGCTGTATCCTTGAGGTCATGGTCTTGTTGGAAGGTGAACTTCGGCCAAGTCTGAGGTCCAGAGCACTCTGGAAGAGGTTTTCATCCAGGATATCTCTGTACTTGGCCACATTCATGTTTCCTTCAATTGCAACCAGTCGTCCTGTCCCTGCAGCTGAAAACACCCCATAGCATGATGCTGCCACCACCATGTTCCACTGTTGGGATTGTATTGGGCAGGTGATGAGCAGTGCCTGGTTTTCTCCACACATACCGCTTAGAATTATCACCAAAAAGTTCTATCTTCGTCTCATCAGACCAGAGAATCTTATTTCTCATAGTCTGGGAGTCCTTCATGTGTTTTTTAGTAAACTCTATGCGGCTTTCATATGTCTGGCACTGAGGAGAGGCTTCCGTCGGGCCACTCTGCCATAAAGGCCCGACTGGTGGAGGGCTGCAGTGATAGTTGACTTTGTGGAACTTTCTCCCATCTCCCTACTGCATCTGTGGAGCTCAGCCACTATGATATTGGGGTTCTTCTTTATCTCTCTCACCAAGGCTCTTCTCCCACGATTGCTCAGCTTGGCTGGACGGCCAGGTCTAGGAAGACTTCTGGTGGTCCCAAACTTCTTCTATTTAAGGATTATGGAGGCCACTGTGCTCTTAGGAACCTTGAGTTCTGCAGAAATTCTTTTGTAACCTTGGCCAGTTCTGTGCCTTGCCACAATTCTGTCTCTGAGCTCCTTGGCCAGTTCCTTTGACCTCATGATTCTCATTTGGTGTGACATGCACTGTGAGCTGTGAGGTCTTATATAGACAGGTGTCGCCTTTACAAATCAAGTCCTATCAGTGTAATTACACACAGCTGGACTCCAATGAAGGAGTAGAACCATCTCAAGGAGGATCACAAGGAAATGGACAGCATGTGACGTAAATATGAGGGTCTGAGCAAAGGGTCTGAATACTTATGACCATGTGATATTTCAGTTTTTCTTTTTTAATAAATTTAAAAAAATTCCTACATTTCTGTTTTTTTCAGTCAAGATGGGGTGCAGAGTGTACATTAATGAGAAAAAATGAACTTTTTTGCATTTACCAAATGGCTGCAATGAAACAAAGAGTGAAAAATTTAAAGGGGTCTGAATACTTTCCGAACCCACTGTAGATAGATAATAGAGAATAGATAAATAGACAATAGTTGATAAATAATAGATAGACAGATAATAAATAGATGATTAATAGATAGATAATGGATGGATGGATGTGCTCACCTGGTAGGAGATCAGTCGCTGCCATAGGCTGTAGAACTCGATCATGTTCAGTGTGCCGGACGCACTCACCTGTAATGTGATTAAGGCTGATAACGATGTGATGTCACTGGTATCATATATGCCATATACTCTAGTCACAGCCAGAGCTGCATTCAAAATTCTGATCTCTTTCCGTTTCTCAGGCTGCAGGTCAACAGTTGTTCTTATTAGTGATGAGCGAGCGCGGACCGCGGGATATCTGACCGTGCTCGGTTGTTATCCCAGTATCTCAGCTGTGCTCAGATAATATGTTCGCGTCCCCGCTGTTGTATAATTCGAGGCTGTTAGACAGTCACAACACATCTAGGGATGACCTAACAGACAGGCAATCCTCCATGTGTTGCGGATGTCTAACAGCTGTGAATCCTGCAGCCGCGGGGACAATAACATAATATTAGAGCACAGCTGAGATACTGGGTTAACCCGAGCACGGTCAGATATCCCGCGGTCAGCGCATGGTCAGATATCCCGCGGTCCGCGCACGGTCAGATATCCCGCGGTCAGCGCATGGTCAGATATCCCGCGGTCCGTGCACGGTCAGATATCCCGCGGTCCGCGCACGGTCAGATATCCCGCGGTCAGCGCACGGTCAGATATCCCGTGGTCCGCGCACGGTCAGATATCCCGCGGTCCGTGCACGGTCAGATATCCCGCGGTCCGCGCACGGTCAGATATCCCGCGGTCCGAGCACGGTCAAAAATCCGCGGTCCGCGCACGGTCAGATATCCCGCGGTCCGAGCACGGTCAGATATCCCGCGGTCTGTGCACGGTCAGATATCCCGCGGTCCGTGCACGGTCAGATATCCCGCGGTCCGTGCACGGTCAGATATCCCGCGGTCCGCGCACGGTCAGATATTCCGCAGTCAGAGCACAGTCAGATGTCCCGCGGTCCGAGCACGGTCAGATATCCCGCGGTACGCGCACGGTCAGATATCCCGCGGTACGCGCACGGTCAGATATCCCGCGATCCGTGCACGGTCAGATATCCCGCGGTCCGTGCACGGTCAGATATCCCGCGGTCCGTGCACTGTCAGATATCCCGCGGTCCGCGCACGGTCAGATATCCCGCGGTCAGAGCACGGTCAGATATCCCGCGGTCCGAGCACGGTCAGATATCCCGCGGTACGCGCACGGTCAGATATCCCGCGGTCCGCGCACGGTCAGATATCCCGCAGTCCGCGCTCACTCATCACTAGCTGTTATCTCTATGGTGCATTTGAGCCTTCATATACCCCTGGGCATTCTGTGTACAGCGCCGGGGTATAGGCAGGTGCCATAGAAGTAGGTGTTATGGTCTTGGGCTTGGGTGAATGTACTGGACATGATGTCCTTCCATAATGAATGTGGCGAGCAATTTGCTGGAAGTAGAAGCAGCGGTGCGTCAGGGTAATGGCTGGGAGCGCCCCGGACATTGCAAGAAAGGCACAAAGCAAAGGATTTTTGCAACACGAGAAGGATACGTCCAACTGAGCCATAATGACTTTACAGTCGTCCAGGCTGAACTTGACCGGAGCGTTCCTGAGACCTGCGAGAGAGAGCGGGAGACGAGCGGCGTTATCATACAGCCCACGGGCAAGACACCCCTCGAGGGTTAATGTCCGCCAGAAATATCCCAGGGGTTAATACATAGTGATCAGTGACTTAGAAAGCACCGCAGGAATAACTGCGCCCAAACCGAGCATGTTCTACCATGACGGCGGTTACATAATGAATGGCGGTCGCACGCTACTGTCCTCCTTTGTGCATCGATCTATCACCATTTTCGGCACCTCTGGTTACTGTCAGCATATGAATATTTTTTTCCGTTTATTGACAGCAAGCGGAGATATTGAAAAAGTCAAGAATAACGTAAGAATGCAAATTATAACAGCAAGGTGCGAGCTTTCCATTACACAAGGACTAAGCTTTATTTCTGCCAACGTGGAAACCCCATTTACACCTCCCGATTTTCTCCAGGGGTCTGATCAGGGTTTATGACTTACTGGACCACGATCCTTTATTCAGCAGCATCTGCAGCTCGGAGACATTGATTTCAGGACGCTGCAACATAATTTATAGAATCAATACATGTCCTGCCATATAGAAGAGGCAAAGACACAAATTAGGCCACTTTTAGCAGCTATTTTTAGAGGGCCCCTGGGGCCCCATTGACTCATGGGAGCATTATGGTACCTTTGCATTTCAAATATATTAGTGGCAAAATGCCACCACTAGGGGGCGTTTACTGCATACACTCATACACAAAGCAAATGATGCAGTCAGGTTCTTAGCTCCCTCTAGTGGTGGCTGCAACCAGCAGAACTAATCAACTACACTACATAGCAAAACACCAATCACTATAAAGATCTATAAGTAACTAATAAATATAGGATGTTGGCCCTAAATAGATTGAAAAATACGGATTTTTGTGTTACTCACCGTAAAATCCTTTTCTCCGAGACGCTCATTGGGGGACACAGGACTGTGGGTGTATGCTACTGCCGCTAGGAGGCTGACACTAAGTAAACATAAAAAAGGTTAGCTCCTCCTCCGCCGTATACACCTCAGCACTGGCCGCAGGCAAACCCAGTTTAGTGCAAAAAGCAGTAGGAGGCTAAAAAATAAATCAAGAGTTAACACAGATACAGTATATTCAGAAGAAAAAACTGCTGATACCAATTTAAGGAGAATAGAGTTAACTCAATATAAAGCCAGCCGGCTCTTAGGGAGGGTGCCGTGTCCCCCAATGAGCGTCTCGGAGAAAAGGATTTTACGGTGAGTAACACAAAAATCCGTATTTCTCCTTCGTCTCATTGGGGGACACAGGACTGTGGGACGTCCCAAAGCAGTCCCTTGGGTGGGAAACCGACTCCACAGTGTAGTTTATAATCCAGCATTGCTTATAGGTGCGCAACCGCGCCCTGAAGAATCCTTCTACCCAGACTGGCATCCGCAGAAGTCTGGGTATGGACATTATAATGCTTGGAAAAAGTATGCAGACTGGACCAGGTTGCTGCCTTACAAACCTGTTCCACCGAAGCCTGATGCCGAAGGGCCCAGGAGGCACCCACCGCTCTGGTGGAGTGAGCCTTGATCCCTGCGGGAACCACCGCGCCTCTGATGCGGTAAGCCTCCTGAATGGCTAACCGAATCCACCTAGCCAAGGTTGACTTAGAGGCAGCAAGTCCCTTCCTGCGACCTTCAGGGAGGACAAACAGCGTGTCCGTCTGTCGAAAGGACGCCGTCCGAGATACATATCTCCTGAGTGCTCTCACCAGATCCAGCGTATGGAGAGCCTTCTCCACTCGGTGCGTCGGAGCTGGGCAAAATGAGGGCAAAACAATGTCCTCATTAATATGAAATGAGGACACGACCTTAGGCAAAAAAGGTGGTGTTGGTCTGAGCACCACCTTATCCTGATGGAAAAGTAAGTACGGAGCTCGACAAGACAGTGCAGCCAGCTCCGAAACCCGCCTTATGGATGTAATGGCTACCAAAAACACCACTTTCCAGGAAAGAAATGACAGAGAAACATCCTGCAAAGGTTCAAAAGGAGACTCCTGTAGGACTCCCAGGACTAGATTGAGGTCCCAAACCTCTAAGGGAGTCTTGTAGGGAGGAACTATATGGACAACCCCCTGAATAAAGGTCCTAACCTGAAAATTAGACGCGATCTTTCGCTGAAAAAAACCGACAAAGCTGATATCTGTCGTCTAAGAGTATTAGGTGCTAGACCTGAATCTAGGCCTGCCTGGAGAAAAGATAGAATGTTCGGAATTGAAAAGAGGAGCGGGGAACAATCATGTTCCCTGCACCAATCAAAAAAGACCTTCCAAGTACCGTGGTAGATGCGAGCCGAACGGGCTTTCGGGCGTTAGCCATCGTTGCGGCGACCTTTTTAGAGAATCCAGCCCTGGTCAGGATCCAAGATTCAACGGCCAGGCCGTCAAACACAGGACCGCTGAGTTCTGGTGGTAAACTGGGCCCTGGAGAGAAGGTCCACGCGCTCTGGCAGTCGCCAGGGTGCGTCGGCGAGCAATTGTACCAGCTCCGCGTACCATGAGCGACGCGGCCAATCCGGAGCGATTAATATCGCTGGAACCCCCTCTATCCTGATCTTTCTGATCACCCTTGGGAGAAGGGCTATTGGTGGAAACAAGTATGGAAGATGAAACTGATTCCATGGTAGGACCAGAGCGTCTACTGCAAATGCCTGCGGATCCCGGTACCGGGAGACGAAGTTGGGCACCTTGGCATTTATCTTGGAAGCCATCAGGTCCACATATGGGGTTCCCCAGCGTCGGCATATCTGCTGAAAAACCTCGGGATGAAGTGACCATTCCCCTGACGCTATGCCGTGACGGCTGAGAAAATCCGCAGCCCAGTTTTCCTCGCCCGGAATGTGGACCGCTGAAATCACAGAGTGATTTACCTCTGCCCAAGTCAGAATCTGTTTTACCTCGTGCATGGCCGCCCTGCTGCGGGTACCTCCCTGATGGTTTATGTATGCCACTGCCGTGGCATTGTCCGATTGTATTCTGACTGGGTGGCCCGCCAGATGCTGGTGAAAATGCCTCAGAGCCAGCCGAATAGCTCGGATCTCTAAAATATTGATCGGGAGGGTCGATTCCTGCTGAGACCAAGTTCCCTGGGCTGTATGGTGACGAAACACTGCTCCCCATCCGAGCAGGCTGGCGTCCGTTGTGACAACCAACCAGAAATTTGGAGGAAACAAACGACCCTGTCGAAGAGTGGTGCTCTTCGTCCACCACATTAGAGTCTGTCTGACCTGCAGGGACAGACGGCACCGAAGATTGAGGGAGTAAGGGCTCCCGTCCCATACTGCCAAGAGTGCATGTTGAAGGGGGCGAAGATGAAATTGGGCAAATGGAATAGCCTAGATTGCTGCCACCATCCTTCCTAGGACCCTCATGCAAAACCGGATGGTGTGAGGAATTGGTTGGCGAAGGATCCGTACCTCTTGACGGAGAACCAAGGCCTTGTCCTGAGGAAGAATTATCAACCCCTGAGCGGTGTCGAAATTCATCCCTAAAAAGGTGATCTTCCGAGATGGCACGGGAGATGATTTCTTCATATTCACCAGCCACCCCAGGCGAGCAAGGGTGTCTAACGTAATGCTGACACTTTCCTCGCAGATTTGAAAAGACGGACCCTTGATGAGGAGATCGTCTAAGTAAGGCAGGATGACTACCCCCCTGGAGTGCAGAATGGACACAACAGCAGCCATGACCTTTGTGAACACCCTGGGGGCTGTGGCTAGCCCGAATGGCAAGGCTGCGAACTGAAGATGAAGTTTGCCGACGGCAAACCGAAGAAACCTCTGATGAGGAGGAAATATGGGGATGTGAAGATAGGCATCCTGAATGTCTATTGATGCTAGAAATTCCCCTTTTTCCATGGCTGCAATGACCGAACGGAGAGACTCCATTCGGAAATGACGAATTCTGACAAACCGGTTCAGTCGCTTTAGATCCAGAATGGGCCTTACGGTACCGTCCTTTTTGGGTACAATGAACAGGTTGGAATAAAACCCCTGACCCTTTTCGATCTCCGGTACAGGCACGACAACCCCGCTGTGCCGAAGAGACTCGACCGCCCTGAATAAGGCGCGAACCCGAGATTCCTCCTTGGGAAGGCGCGAGGGAAAAAAAACGATTTGAGGGAAGGCTGGAAAATTCTATTTTGTACCCGAGGAGACTAATTCCCGGACCCACTCGTCGTGAGTAATCGATAGCCAAATGGGGCGAAACCAGAGTAAGCGGCCGCCTACTCTGGATAAATTGACCGGATTCTGCCTCCAGTCATTTGTCCGAATATCTCTGGGGTTTGGACCCTCTAGATCTTGGTTGTTGAGATCGCCCTCTTCCCAGAGGGTTGGTCCTGTAGGAGACCTGACGATCTCTGGCCTGACTAGGCCGACCTGAACCGCTGGAGGTAGCTGGCGCGGCCCAACCTGGGTTACGAAAGGCCCTAAAGCGAGGCTGAAGCTGTCGGCGAAAAGGCTGCTTAATCTTTTGATGAGGAAGGAAACTGCTCTTCCCTCCCGTCGCATCAGATATGAGCTGATCCAACCTTTTGCCAAATAACCGACCATTCTGATATGGTAAGGATGTAAGCGATTTCTTTGAGATTGAATCTGCTCGCCAGGTTCTCAGCCACAAAGATCTTCTGATGGCAATTGCATTAGCAGCAGCTAGGGCTGCGCAATTTGCCGCATCCATGGACGCATTAATTAAGAAGTCTCCTGCAAGTGCTATCTGATTAGAAATCTCAGTTACTTCAGATGGTACCTCTATACCATGAAGCGCTCTATTTAGAGACTCCGACCAGGATATCATGGCCTTAGCAACCCAAGTCGCTGCAAAAGAAGGAGAGAGAGCAGAACCCAATGCTTCAAACACCGAGCGGGCCAAACTCTCAATCAGACGATCCGTTGGTTCCTTGATCGAGGAACCGTTAGGAAGGGAGAGGAGCGTTTTAGACGCCAAACGCGACACAGGAGGATCAACCGCAGGAGATTCCGCCCATTTCTTAAGAAGCTCGGGAGCAAAAGGATATCTAGTATTGAGAGCCTTTTGTCCTGCGAAGCGCTTGTCCGGTTTCTCCCGGTGGCGCTGCACTAGCTCCTCAAACTCAGGATGAGATCCAAAAACCTTATGAGCTTGCCTGGCTCTTTTGAAGGACACCTTATGACCGGAGGTCAAGGTGGACTCATCGTCTATCCCCAAGGTTTGATTGACAGCTTCAATCAAACTGTCAATTGTGTCCTGACAATTTGGTGCCTCTAAATTAAGGGACTCTTCTGAATCAGAATCCGAATACTGATCACTTGTCAGAGGTGAGGGAGAGCGGGAGACGGAACTGAAAGATGCCGAGGCCCCGGACGGCAAAGGCGACGCAGTGTGGGTTCGCTTCCCCTGCGTCTGCCTAGTGAGAGCGCGGCCCCTGCAGGCCGGAGGTTCATGAGACGTCGCCAAGACGGGTGAACCACTGTCCCTGCTCCTATCGGGAGCTTGAAGGGACTCGATTGCTCTAGTCAATGATGCCACAGATTGAGTCAGGGACAGAGCCCATTCAGGGGGACCTGACGCACTGGGTTCCGTAATAGGAGCGGGTTCCTGAGCCCGTTCGGAGTCACAGGCTTCGCAAACCCGAGTAATCTGGGCACGCGGAAAAGGGGACCTACAGGCAATGCATGCGGTATACAGCACCGTATGAGCTTTAGTTCTTCTGGACATGCTGAGTCTATCACAGAGTCCGCAATGAACTGGATGTGCGACGGTCAGTGAAACGGAGTGCAGAAGTACTTAGTGAAGCGGAACAACCAGGCTGGAGGTAGAAGCACTTACCCCAGTCCTGTACCCCCTGCGTCCTTAAACCGCGTAGCAGTGGCGTCTGGCTCCAAATTTTTCAAAAAGAGCGCTCCCCTGTTAGGAAGGCGAGCTCATGTAGCCGAGCCTTTAGGGGAGGGTCGAGAGGCGCGGCCTAGTCGTCAGAGGCCCGCCTCCAGCCGCGGCCTAGTCTCCAGCAAAAGCCGGGGACTAAATTTACAGCCGCGGCCTAGCACCAGCCGAAGCCGCGGCCTAGATTTCCGGCGGAGGCGGCCCCAAAACCAGAGGGCGGGCCCGCCGGAAGGAGACGATGCCGGGGGCGGATCCCCGCGACCGCGGCCTACCCTCCGGCCGACACCGGACGCTACATCTTGGGCCGCGGCCTAGTCCCCGGCAGAAGCCGGGGACTAAATTTGCAGCCGCGGCCTAGCACCGCCCGAAGCCGCGGCCTAGATTTCCGGCGGAGGCCGCCCCAAAATCAGAGGGCGGGCCCGCCGGAAGGAGACGATGCCGGGGGCGGATCCCCGCGACCGCGGCCCACCCCCCTGCCGGCGCCGGACGCCACACCTCGGGCCCCAGTCCCCGGGGACCAAACCCTTGCCCGAGGCCCAACACCGCCGAGGCCAGGGACCTGACGCCCCGGGGGGGAGAGGGGGGATCGGAACACGAGCCAGGAGCCTGTACCTGGCTGGAAGCAGAGTCTGATCCAGACGCCTGCGAAACTTGCGGTGCTCCATGCGTGCGGCGTTACTCCAGTATCTTCTCCGTTTTCAAAAAGGTGAGCCATTCCGCCTGATGCATTTAGAGGGGGGCTTTGTAGTAAAAAAGGTGGGACGGTGCAGGAACCCTAACTCCATCACCCCTACAGGGGATGAGGAGAGGGACCGTCCGCCTCCTTGCAGCACCGCAGTCTAGCATTGGTGGCGCAGTGGGGGCTGCACGGACATACTCCTGCCTCTGTACAACCTAGGGTTTCAATACCTTAGGGTGGTCAGGGCTAAGTCCGGCATTCGTGTCCCACGTTGCGGGAGAGGATACGTTGGAGGCTTTACTCCACGTGCTCGCCCGTTGATGGTTTGGGGAGATCGGACCCTTTCAATAGGATCCGTCGCCCCTATCTCATCTTCGTGGGAAAAAAAAAAAAAAAAAAAAAAAAATGGTCTGGAAAACCAGACGTGTGCCTCCATCAGACACTAAGCAATAACTGGGTTTGCCTGCGGCCAGTGCTGAGGTGTATACGGCGGAGGAGGAGCTAACCTTTTTTATGTTTACTTAGTGTCAGCCTCCTAGCGGCAGTAGCATACACCCACAGTCCTGTGTCCCCCAATGAGACGAAGGAGAAAACTGCATTTGATCAAATGACTGAATTAAAAATGTTATACGTTTTAAGTCATTATAATTTATCTTATCATATAATCTGCCGTTTATAGTATTTAATAACATTTTATACTGTTGATATTGCAGTTGTTGCTGAAAAACTTCTTACCTTCTCAAAATATCTGATGATGACATTTTCTTGTTCATCTTTCTTGTCAGCAATTTTCTGATGAAAAACATGAAAAACAAGGCATGTCCAAATTGTAATACTCTAATACAAACACACACTGGTCACTATAATACTGCCCCCTACATACTATAATGTAACTACTATAATACTGCCCCTATGTACAAGAATATAACTACTATAATACTGCTCCTATGTACAAGAATATAACTACTATAATACTGCCCCTATATACAAGAATATAATTACTATAATACTGCTCCTATGTACAAGAATATAACTACTATAATACTGCTCCTATGTACAAGAATATAACTACTATAATACTGCCCCTATGTACAAGAATATAAGTACTATAATACTGCTCCTATGTACAAGAATATAACTACTATAATACTGCTCCTATGTACAAGAATATAACTACTATAATACTGCCCCTATGTACAAGAATATAACTACTATAATACTGCTCCTATGTACAAGACTATAACTACTATAATACTGCTCCTATGTACAAGAATATAACTACTATAATACTGCTCCTATTACAAGAATATAACTACTATAATACTGCCCCTATGTACAGAATATAACTACTATAATACTGCCCCTATGTACAAGAATATAACTACTATAATACTGCCCCTATGTACAAGAATATAACTACTATAATACTGCCCCTATGTACAAGAATATAACTACTATAATACTGCCCCTATATACAAGAATATAACTACTATAATACTGCTCCTATGTACAAGAATATAAACTACTATAATACGGCTCCTATGTACAGGAATATAACTACTATAATACTGCCCCATGTACAAGAATATAACTACTATAATACTGCCCCTATGTGCAAGAATATAACTACTATAATACTGCTCCTATATACAAGAATATAACTACTATAATACTGCCCCTATGTACAAGAATATAACTACTATAATACTGCTCCTATGTACAAGAATATAACTACTATAATACTGCTCCTATATACAAGAATATAACTACTATACTACTGCCCCTATGTACAAGAATATAACTACTATAATACTGCTCCTATATACAAGAATATAACTACTATAATACTGCTCCTATGTACAAGAATATAACTACTATAATACTGCTCCTATGTACAAGAATATAACTACTATAATACTGCTCCTATATACAAGAATATAACTACTATAATAATGCCCCTATGTACAAGAATATAACTACTATAATACTGCTCCTATATACAAGAATATAACTACTATAATACTGCCCCTATGTACAAGAATATAACTACTATAATACTGCTCCTATGTACAAGAATATAACTACTATAATACTGCTCCTATATACAAGAATATAACTACTATAATACTGCCCCTATGTACAAGAATATAACTACTATAATACTGCTCCTATGTACAAGAATATAACTACTATAATACTGCTCCTATATACAAGAATATAACTACTATAATACTGCCCCTATGTACAAGAATATAACTACTATAATACTGCTCCTATATACAAGAATATAACTACTATAATACTGCCCCATGTACAAGAATATAACTACTATAATACTGCTCCTATATACAAGAATATAACTACTATAATACTGCCCCTATGTACAAGAATATAACTACTATAATACTGCTCCTATATACAAGAATATAACTACTATAATACTGCCCCATGTACAAGAATATAACTACTATAATACTGCCCCTATGTACAAGAATATAACTACTATAATACTGCTCTTATGTACAAGAATATAACTACTATAATACTGCCCCTATGTACAAGAATATAACTACTATAATACTGCTCCTATATACAAGAATATAACTACTATAATACTGCCCCATGTACAAGAATATAACTACTATAATACTGCCCCTATGTACAAGAATATAACTACTATAATACTGCCCCTATGTACAAGAATATAACTACATAATACTGCTCCTATATACAAGAATATAACTACTATAATACTGCCCCATGTACAAGAATATAACTACTATAATACTGCCCCTATGTACAAGAATATAACTACTATAATACTGCTCCTATGTACAAGAATATAACTACTATAATACTGCTCCTATATACAAGAATATAACTACTATAATACTGCCCCTATGTACAAGAATATAACTACTATAATACTGCCCCTATGTACAAGAATATAACTACTATAATACTGCTCCTATATACAAGAATATAACTACTATAATACTGCCCCTATGTACAAGAATATAACTACTATAATACTGCTCCTATGTACAAGAATATAACTACTATAATACTGCCTCCTAGCTGAGAGGTTGTGTGTTTGTAGCTCTCCTGATGTCTGGAGCAAGCCCAGGGAGGGGCCACCCTGGGCGGGGAAGCTCCCCAGGCAAGGCCCAGGCTTCCCGGCCTACACTGGGACAAGCCTCCCAGGCCTCTCCTAATGGGAATGTTAATCCCAGAGCCACTGTCAGAGCAGTGAATGCAGCGAGCCAAAGCTGCAGCAGTTCTGTGAAGGAGGAAAAAGCCGTCAGTAAAGTTTTGGGAGGAAAACCTTCTCCAAGTCCAGCAAAGAAGCAAGAAGGAAAAGTGTCGGTCAGTGAAGGGTTACAGCACAATGTGAAGTCAGGTAACTCCCCAGTCAGCAAGCAGCTCCTGCCGGGTGCACAGGTGAGATCAGCCCCAGCTGTGCAGATCACCTCTCCTGCTCCCAGGCAGAGACGGACATCTTTGGAAAGACAAACCATCCAGGAGAACTTACAGCAGCATGGCAGTATGGCGCGGTCAGGACGCACACGGTCGCAGTCAGGTGGCAGCAGTAAAAGTGCTGTGGAGCCTGGAGCCATGAAACCAGCGGTGGTGAAAATTAAGGAGACGTCTGGATTCAAGCAGCCGGGGACATCGCTGAATGCAGCATCCCAGGAGGAGACGCCGCGTGCACCTGAGCTTCAGCTCGCAGAGGAGATCCCAGGACTGGTCAAGAAGTTCGGTGAGTTACAGCAGCAGAAAGACACACTACAGATGCAGATAGACACTTGCTATAAGCTAAAGGCTATTAATCCCGGGAGTCATGATTTTTATGATGAGACTCTGAACACACTGGGTGTATTGCTGGCAAAAGTGGTGAGGGACATGGACTGCGTCCTAGAGAGGATGGGGCCCCTGGCGGAGACTTATAGGAACCAGGAACTGTTTAAGTCACACAAGCAGAACTCTGCAGGTTCCAGGTCAGACATTGTCCCAGGTGGACCCCAGAAGCAGGTGCGGCCAGTGCTGCAGCCTGCAAGTTTCTGCTTCCAAAAGGGGCAAATGCCGCACCAGCAGCAACCTGTAGTACAGACCCCAGCAGACGTACCACAAGTTTCAGAATGCCCAGCACAACAGCCTGCAGCAGATTCCAAGCAGCAGCATGAAGGGCACATTCCAGTAGAGGTACAACAAGTCGCAGAATGCCCAGTACAGCCGCCTGCAGCAGATTCCAAGCAGCAGCATGGACATTTTTCAGCACAGGGACTACAAGTCTCAGAATGCCATGCACCACAGTTGGGCAGTGGACATGTGCCGGTAGTTCCTGATGGTGCCCAGCAGGCTCTGATGCTGGGGATAACCGCGCTGTATCTGAGGGGTCGGGGGTTTGGGGGAGCACAGTATCTTTGGTGGACGCTGCGCAGTCTGATAGTGACATTGATGTTGATGATAACAATGTTCATGATGATGTCTGTGATTTCCCCCCTTTAATTCCGAGCACACAAGGTGTAGCAGCCCCCCCTGCTGCAGACCCTCACCCCGTCAGTCAGCCTAGTGTGACCCCGCAGGTTCCCCCCAGTAATGCCTGGAGTCGTAGTGCTCCGTCCTTCACCTCTGGTGCCAATTATACCGGCCAGGCGTTTAAACGGAGAAACGTCGTGCGTTTCCGGCACACAGGTGCCAAGGAGGATCTGCCAGATAGAAGGTTTGTGGTCAGGGAGCTCTTGTGTCGCCAGATGGGGTTTGCGCCAGTCAGCATCTTGGCGGTGATTAATCTTCCAGACAGGCAGGGCTATGACGTCAGCTTTAAGCTCATGAGTGACCTGGACTGGTTTTGGTCTAATTTCCCCAAGTTTAGAGACACTGAGGGCTGGAGTAAGTTCAGCTTTATTCCTATCTCTAAGCCAGATACCGTTACGGTAAATCTCATCTTCTGGAATGAGTCTGTTCCCCCGCAGGACATTGTGGTGTGGCTCCGGAGGCATTGTGACCTGGTCTCTGACCTCACCAAAAGCAGAGACAATGATGGTATCTGGACGGGAGGGTGGAGGGTTTTGGTGAAACTGCGCCAGTGCGATAATATCACTGCCCACTTACCCAACTCCTTCTTTATTGGGAGGGAGAGGGGTGTGTGTTTCTATCCTGGGCAGCCTCGTAAGTGCTTCAAATGTGGCAAGGCGGGTCACCTGGCGAATACGTGTACTGTGGTGAAGTGCAACCTGTGTGGGGAGGTCGGCCATGTGGCTGCAGACTGCCAGAACATCAGGTGCAACCTCTGTGGGAAGATCGGTCACCCTCACAGGGACTGTCCTGACGCCTGGCACAATATCTGTAAGGACAATCCTGATGAGGATTTGGTGGCAGGGGCAGAGATTCTGGAGGAGGCAGCTTTACTGTCAGGGGAATTACTGTCCAGACCGGAGGTCCACCAGGGGTCTACTCAGGTGACACCAGAGCAGCAGGGTTCAGAGGGTGCACAGGGAAGTATGGAGGTTGTCCCTCAGGGCAGCAGTCACAGGGAAGCATTACTTCAGTACTACCAATCTGTCTCAACTAAAAGGAAGAAAAAGGACAAGACCTCCCGTAAACCTGAGAAGGAGTATGACACTGGCCAAGGAGCCAGGAAGAAGGTCCAGAGTTCTGCAGGTGTAATGGACTTATCTAATAGGTTTGGTGTTCTGTCTGAGTCTGACGGTGATTTTGAGGATGACCTTAGAAGAATTGACAAAGAGTTTGATAGGGACGTAGAGGACTGTCCTCCGCCCAAGCGGAAGCCATTACCTGAGGGCTCTCAGGTAGAGTCTGAAATGGAGACCGGCGGTGACCAGAATAACTCCGACCCAGATCTGTGACGCTGTCAACTAAATAATGTCCAACCCCAGATAGATAAAATCATTAGGAAATGTTAAGTTATGGAAGGATGTGTCACTGGGTTGAAATATGATGGTTTTTTTTTTTTTTGTTTGTTTGTTTTTTTTCCAACCAGGTGTATGGACTCTTTAAGATAATTTTATATGTATAATCCGGATATGTAATGAATGTACAATCCAAGTGAATTTATTTTTGTATTACTGGAGGAATGTCAGTATATTTGTATTTGTTTGGTTTTTACAATAAAAATTGCCCCTATGTACAAGAATATAACTACTATAATACTGCTCCTATATACAAGAATATAACTACTATAATACTGCCCCTATTACAAGAATATAACTACTATAATACTGCCCCTATGTACAAGAATATAACTACTATAATACTGCCCCTATGTACAAGAATATAACTACTATAATACTGCCCCTAAGTACAAGAATATAACTACTATAATACTGCTCCTATGTACAAGAATATAACTCCTATAATACTGCTCCTATGTGCAAGAATAAACTACTATAATACTGCTCCTATGTAAAGAATATAAACTCCTATAATACTGCTCCTATGTACAAGAATATAACTACTAAATACGTGCTCCCTATGTAACAAGAATAAAACTACTACACTACTGCCCTATTACAAGAATATAACTACTATAATACTGCCCCTATGTACAAGAATATAACTACTATAATACTGCCCCTATGTACAAGAATATAACTCCTATAATACTGCTCCTATGTACAAAATATAACTACTATAATACTGCCCCCTATGTACAAAGAATATAACTACTATAATACTGCCCCCTACGTACAAGAATATAACTACTATAATACTGCCCCTATGTACAAAATATAACTACTATAATACTGCCTCCTATGTACAAGAATATAACTACTATAATACTGCTCCTATGTACAAGAATATAACTACTATAATACTGCTCCTAGCTGTGAGGTTGTGTTTTGTGGATCTCCTGATGTCTGGAGCAAGCCCAGGGAGGGGCCACCCTGGCGGGGAAGCTCCACAGGCAAGGCCCAGGCTTCCCGGCCTACACTGGGACAAGCCTCCCAGGCCTCTCCTAATGGGAATGTTAATCCCAGAGCCAGTGTCAGAGCAGTGAAGCAGCGAGCCAAAGCTGCAGCAGTTCTGTGAAGGAGGAAAAATCCGTCAGTAAAGTTTTGGGAGGAAAACCTTCTCCAAGTCCAGCAAAGAAGCAAGAAGGAAAAGTGTCGGTCAGTGAAGGGTTACAGCACAATGTGATGTCAGGTAACTCCCCAGTCCAGCAAGCAGCTCCTGCCGGGTGCACAGGTGAGATCAGCCCCAGCTGTGCAGATCACCTCTCCTGCTCCCAGGCAGAGACGGACGTCTTTGGAAAGACAAACCATCCAGGAGAACTTACAGCACATGGCAGTATGGCGCGGTCAGGACGCACACGGTCGCAGTCAGGTGGCAGCAGTAAAAAGTGCTGTGGAGCCTGGAGCCATGAAACCAGCGGTGGTGAAAATTAAGGAGACGTCTGGGTTCAAGCAGGCCGGGGACATCGCTGAATGCAGGATCCCAGGAGGAGACGCCACGTGCACCTGAGCTTCAGCTCGCAGAGGAGATCCCAGGACTGGTCAAAAGTTCGGTGAGTTACAGCAGCAAAAGACTCACTACAGATGCAGATAGACACTTGCTATAAGCTAAAGGCTATTAATCCCGGGAGTCATGATTTTTATGATGAACTCTGAACACACTGGGTGTATTGCTGCAAAAGTGGTGAGGGACAAGGACTGCGTCCTAGAGAGGATGGGGCCCCTGGCGGAGACTTATAGGAACCAGGAACTGTTTAATTCACAAAGCAGAACTCTGCAGGTTCCAGGTCAGACATTGTCCCAGGTGGACCCCAGAAGCAGGTGCGGCCAGTGCTGCAGCCTGCAAGTTTCTGCTTCCAAAAGGGGCAAATGCCGCACCACAGCAGCCTGTAGTACAACCCCAGCAGACGTACCACGAGTCTCAAAATGCCCACAAAACTGCCTGCAGCAGATCCAAAGCAGAAGCATGTAGTGCAGATTCCAGCAGAGGTACAACAAGTCACAGAATGCCCAGCACAACAGCCTGCAGCAATTCCAAGCAGCAGCATGAAGGGCACATTCCAGTAGAGGTACAACAAGCCGCAGAATGCCCATACAGCCGCCTGCAGCAGATTCCAAGCAGCAGCATGGACATTTTCAGCACAGGGACTACAAGTCTCAGAATGCCATGCACCACAATTGGCAGTGGACATGTGCCGGTAGTTCCTGATGGTGCCCAGCAGGGCTCTGATGCTGGGGATAACCGCGCTGTATCTGAGGGGTCGGGGTTTGGGGGAGCACAGTATCTTTGCTGGACGCTGCGCAGTCTGATAGTGACATTGATGTTGATGATAACAATGTTCATGATGATGTCTGTGATTTCCCCCCTTTAATTCCGAGCACACAAGGTGTAGAAGCCCCCCCTGCTGCAGTCCCTCACCCCGTCATCAGCTTAGTGTGACCCCGCAGGTTCCCCCAGTAATGCCTGGAGTCGTGGCGCTCCGTCCTTCACCTCGGTGCCAATTATACCGGCCAGGCGTTTAAAAACGGAGAAACGTTGTGCGTTTCCGGCACAGAGGTGCCAAGGAGATCTGCCAGATAGAAGGTTTGTGGTCAGGGAGCTCTTGTGTCGCCAGATGGGGTTTGCGCCAGTCAGCATCTTGGCGGTGATTAATCTTCCAGACAGGCAGGGCTATGACGTCAGCTTTAAGCTCATGATGACCTGGACAGGTTCTGGTCTAATTTCCCCAAGTTTAGAGACTCTGAGGGCTGGAGTAAGTTCAGCTTATTCCTATCTCTAAGCCAGATACGTTACAGTAAATCTCATCTTCTGGAATAGTCTGTTCCCCCGCAGGACATTGTGGTGTGGCCCCGGAGGCATTGTGACCTGTTCTCTGACCTCACCAAAAGCAGAGACAATGATGGTACTGGACGGGAGGGTGGAGGGTTTTGGTGAAACTGCGCCAGTGCGATAATATCACTGCCCACTTACCCAACTCCTTCTTTATTGGGAGGGAGAGGGGTGTGTGTTTTCTATCCTGGGCAGCCTCGTAATGCTTCAAATGTGGCAAGGCGGGTCACCTAGCGAATACTGTACTGTGGTGAAGTGCAACCTGTGTGGGGAGGTCGGCCATGTGGCTGCAGACTGCCAGAACATCAGGTGCAACCTTGTGGGAAGATCGGTCACCCTCACAGGACTGTCCTGACGCCTGGCACAATATCTGTAAGGACTATCCTGAGAGGATTTGGTGGCAGGGCAGAGATTCTGGGGAGGCAGCTTTACTGTCAGGGGAATTACTGCCAGACCGGAGGTCCACCGGGGGTCACTCAGGTGACACCAGAGCAGCAGGGTTCAGAGGGTGCACAGGAAGTATGGAGGTTGTCCCTCGGGGGCAGCAGTCACAGGGAAGCATTACTTCAGTACTACCATCTGTGTCTCAGACTAAAAGGAAGAAAAAGGACAAGACCTCCCGTAAACCTGAGAAGGAGTATGACCTGGCCAAGGAGCCAGGAAGAAGGTCCAGAGTTCTGCAGGTGTAATGGACTTATCTAATAGGTTTGGTGTTCTGTCTGAGTCTGACGGTGATTTTGAGGATGACCTTAGAAGAATTGACGCAGAGTTTGAAAGGACGTAGAGGACTGTCCTCCGCCCAAGCGGAAGCCATTACCTGAGGCTCTCAGGTAGAGTCTGAAATGGAGACCGGCGGTGACCAGAATAACTCCGACCAGATCTGTGACGCTGTCAACAAATAATGTCCACCCCAGATAGATAAAATCATTAGGAAATGTTAATTATGGAAGGATGTGTCACTGGGTTGAAATATGATGTTTTTTTTTTTTTTTTGTTTTTTTTTTTCCAACCAGGTGTATGGACTCTTTAAGATAATTTTATATGTATAATCCGGATATGTAATGAATGTACAATCCAAGTGAATTTATTTTGTATTACTGGAGGAATGCAGTAATTTGTATTTGTTTGGTTTTTACAATAAAAAATTGCCCCTATGTACAAGAATATAACTACTATAATACTGCCCTATATACAAGAATATAAAATAACTATAATACTGCCCCTATGAACAAGAATATAACACTAATAATACTGCCCCTATGTACAAGAATATAACTACTATAATACTGCCCCTATGTAAAGAATAAACTACTATAATACTGCCCCAATGTACAAGAATATAACTACTATAATACTGCTCTATGTACAAGAATATAACTCCTATAATACTGCTCCTATGTGCAAGAATAAACTACTATAATACTGCTCCTATGTACAAGAATATAACTCCTATAATACTGCATCCTATGTACAAGAATATAACTACTAAATACTGCTCCTATGTACAAGAATATAACTACTACAATACTGCTCCTATGTACAAGAATATAACTACTATAATACTGCCCCTATATACAAGAATATAACTACTAATAATACTGCCCCGATTTTTTAAAAACAAGAATATAATACAAATAAATACTGCCCCTATGTACAAGAAAAATAACTCCTATAATACTGCTCCTATGTACAAGAATAAACTACTAATAATACTGCCCCTATGTACAAGAATATAACTACTATAATACTGCCCCCTACGTACAAGAATATAACTACTATAATCTGCCCCTATGTACAAGAATATAAACTACTATAATACTGCCCTCCTATGTACAAGAATATACCCACTACTATAATACTGCTCCTAAATGTAACAAGAATATAACTACTATAATACTGCCTCCTAGCTGTGAGGTTGTGTTTTGTGAGCTCTCCTGATGTCTGGAGCAAGCCCAGGGAGGGGCCACCCTGGGCGGGGGAAACTCCACAGGCAAGGCCCAGGCTTCCCCGGGCCTACACTGGGACAAGCCTCCCAGGCCTCTCCTAATGGGAATGTTAATCCCAGAGCCATGTCAGAGCAGTGAATGCAGCGAGCCAAAGCTGCAGCAGTTCTGTGAAGGGGGAAAAATCCGTCAGTAAAGTTTTTGGGAGGAAAACCTTCTCCAAGTCCAGCAAAGAAGCAGAAGGAAAAGTGTCGGTCAGTGAAGGGTTACAGCACAATGTGATGTCAGGTAACTCCCCAGTCAGCAAGCAGCTCCTGCCGGGTGCACAGGTGAGATCAGCCCCAGCTGTGCAGATCACCTCTCCTGCTCCAGGCAGAGACGGACGTCTTTGGAAAGACAAACCATCCAGGAGAACTTACAGCAGCATGGCAGTATGGCGCGGTCAGGACGCACACGGTCGCAGTCAGGTGGCAGCAGTAAAAATGCTGTGGAGCCTGGAGCCCATGAAACCAGCGGTGGGTGAAATTAAGGAGACGTCTGGGTCAAGCAGCCGGGGACATCGCTGAATGAGGATCCCAGGAGGAGACGCCACGGCACCTGAGCTTCAGCTCGCAGAGGAGATCCAGGACATGGTCAAGAAGTTCGTGAGTTACAGCAGCAGAAAGACTCACTACAGATGCAGATAGACACTTGCTATAAGCTAAAGCTATTAATCCCGGGAGTCATGATTTTTATGATGAGACTCTGAACCACTGGGTGTATTGCTGGCAAAAGTGGTGAGGGACATGGACTGCGCCTAGAGAGGATGGGGCCCCTGGCGGAGACTTAAGAACCAGGAACTGTTTAATTCACAGAAGCGAACTCTGCAGGTTCCAGTCAGACATTGTCCCAGGTGGACCCCAGAAGCAGGTGCGGCATTGCTGCAGCCTGCAAGTTTCTGCTTCCAAAAGGGGCAAATGCCGCACCAGCAGCAGCCTGTAGTACAGACCCCAGCAGACGTACCACGATCTCAAAATGCCCAGCAAACTGCCTGCAGCAGATCCAAAGCGAAGCATGTAGTGCAGATTCCAGCAGAGGTACAACAAGTCACAGAATGCCCAGCACAACAGCCTGCAGCAGATTCCAAGCAGCAGCAGAAGGGCACATTCCAGTAGAGGTACAACAAGCCGCAGAATGCCCAGTACAGCCGCCTGCAGCAGATTCAAGCAGCAGCATGGACATTTTTCAGCACGGGACAAAGTCTCAATGCCATGCACCACAATTGGGCAGTGGACATGTGCCGGTAGTTCCTGATGGTGCCCAGCAGGGCTCTGATGCTGGGGATAACCGCGCTGTATCTGAGGGTCCGGGGTTTGGGGGAGCACAGTACTTTGCTGGACGCTGCGCAGTCTGATAGTGACATTGATGTTGATGATAAACAATGTCATGATGATGTCTGTGATTTCCCCCTTTAATTCCGAGCACACAAGGTGTAGAAGCCCCCCTGCTGCAGTCCCTCCCCCGTCAGTCAGCTTAGTGTGACCCCGCAGGTTCCCCCCAGTAATGCCTGAGTCGTGGCGCTCCGTCCTTACCTCTGGTGCCAATTATACCGGCCAGCGTTTAAACGGAGAAACGTTGTGCGTTTCCCCGGCACAGAGTGCCAAGGAGGATCTGCCAGATAGAAAGTTTGTGGGTCAGGGAGCTCTTGTGTCGCCAGATGGGGTTTCGCCAGTCAGCATCTTGGCGGTGATTAATCTTCCAGACAGGCAGGCTATGAGTCAGCTTTAAGCTCATGAGTGACCTGGACAGGTTTCTGGTCTAATTTCCCCAAGTTTAGAGACTCTGAGGGCTGGAGTAAGTTCAGCTTTATTCCTATCTCTAAGCCAATACCGTTACGGTAAATCTCATCTTCTGGAATGAGCTGTTTCCCCCGCAGGACATTGTGGTGTGGCTCCGGAGGCATTGTGACCTGGTTCTCTGACCTCACCAAAAGCAGAGACAATGATGGTATCTGACGGGAGGGTGGGGGTTTTGGTAAACAGCGCCAGTGCGATAATATCACTGCCCACTTACCCAACTCCTTCTTTATTGGAGGGAGAGGGGTGTGTGTTTCTATCCTGGGCAGCCTCGTAAGTGCTTCAAAATGTGGCAAGGCGGGTCACCTGGCAAATACTGTACTGTGGTGAAGTGCAACCTGTGTGGGGAGGTCGGCCATGTGGCTGCAGACTGCCAGAACATCAGGTGCAACCTCGTGGGAAGATCGGTCACCCTCACAGGGACGTCCTGACGCCTGGCACAATATCTGTAAGGACTATCCTGATGAGATTTGGTGCAGGGGCAGAGATTCTGGAGGAGGCAGCTTTACTGTCAGGGGAAATACTGGCCAGACCGGAGGCCCACCAGGGTCTACTCAGGTGACACAGAGCAGCAGGGTTCAAGGGGGTACAGGGAAGTATGGGGTTGTCCCTCAGGGGCAGCAGTCACGGGAAGCATTACTCAGTACTACCATCTGTGTCTCAGACTAAAAGGAAGAAAAGGACAAGACCTCCCGTAAACCTGAGAAGGAGTATGACACTGCCAAGAGCCAGGAAGAAGGTCCAGAGTTCTGCAGGTGAATGGACTTATCTAATAGGTTTGGTGTTCTGTCTGAGTCTGACGTGATTTTGAGGATGACCTTAGAAGAATTGACGCAGATTTTGATAGGGACGTAGAGGACTGTCCTCCGCCCAAGCGGAAGCCATTACCTGAGGGCTTCGGTAGAGTCTGAAATGGAGACCGGCGGTGACCAGAAAAAACTCCGACTCAGATCTGTGACGCTGTCAACCACATAAGTCCGACCCCAGATAGATAAAATCATTAGGAAAATTAGGAAATGTTAAGTTATGGAAGGATTGTCACTGGTTGAAATATGATGTTTTTTTTTTTTTTCCAACCAGGGGTATGGACTCTTTAAGTAATTTTATATGTATAATCCGGATATGTAATAATGTGTACAATCCAATGAATTTAGTTTTGTATTACTGGAGGAATGTCAGTATATTTGTATTTGTTTGGTTTTTACATAAAAATTGCCCCTAGTACGGAATAAACTACTATAATATTTCCCCTATGACAAGAATTTAATTCTATAATCAGCCCCCTATGTACAAGAATATAACACTATAATACTGAATATGTACAAGAAAAAACTATTATAATACTGCCCCCTATGTACAAGAATATAATACTATAATACTGCTTCCTATTAAAAGAATATAACTACTATAATACGCTCCCCATGTACAAAAAAAACTCTATAATACTGCCCCCTATGTACAAAATATAATTTTACTATAAACTGCCCTATGTACAAAAAAAAACACTATAATACTGCCCTATGACAAAAAAAAACTACTCAATACCCCCTAATAAAAATATAATTTACTATAATACTGCCCTAGAAAAAGAATATAACTACTATAATACTGCCCATGAAAAAGAAAAAAAACTAAATACTGCTCCTATTAAAAAAAAAAACTACTAAATACCCCCCCTATGTACAAGAATAACCTATTATAATACCCCCCCCCTATTACAAAAATATAATTACTATAAAACTGCCCTATGTAAAGAATAAACTACTAAAATACTGCTCCATGTACAAGAAAAAACTACTACAATACCCCCCCAATTACAAAATATAACTATTAAATACTGCCCCCTATGTACAAAATAACTACAAAAAAAGCCCGATGTACGGGGAAATAACCATAAACTGCCCCAAAAGACAAAATATTTACTATAAACGCCCCCTATGTACAAGAATATAATACTAACTGCTCCTTGTACAAGAAAAAACTATAAAAAAACGGCCCCAGACATAATATAACTACTAAATCTGCTCCTATGACAAGAAAAAAAAATTTTATAATACGCCCCCAGTGCAATAATATAACTACTAAAACTGCCCCTAGCGGAATTTTGTGTTTTACCCCTAGTGGGGAGCAAGCCCAGGGAGGGCCAACCCGGGGGCGGGGGAAGCTCCCCAGGCAGGCCCAGGTTCCCCCGGCCCCACTGGGACAAGCCTCCCGGCCCCTCCCCAAAAGGGAATGTTAATCCCAGAGCCACTGTCGAGAAGAATGCAGCGACCAAAGCTGCAGCGTTCTTGAAGGAGGAAAAAGCCATCAGTAAAGTTTTGGGGGAAAACCTTCTCCAAGTCCCGCAAAGAACAAGAAAAAAAGTTCGTCAGTGTTGGGTTTTACAGCCAATGTAAGTCGGAACCTCATCACAAGCCTCCGCCGGTGCACAGGTGAGATCACCCCAGCTGTGCAGATCACCTCTCCGCCCCCGGGGCCAAGAGGGGCTTTGGAAAGACAAACCCCCCGGGAGAACTTACAGCAAAAGGCAAGGCGCGGCGGGACCACGGGGTCGCATCAGGGGGCGCAGTAAAAGGCTGTGACCTGGACCTGAAACCAGTGGGGTGAAAATTAAAGAACGTCGGGTTAAGCACCGGGGACATCGCTGAATCAGGATCCCAGGAGGAGACGCCACGGCACCTGAGCTTCAGCCGCAGAGGAGTCCCAACTGGCCAAAAGTTCGGGAGTTACAGCACAAAAGACACACTACAGATGCAAAGACACGCTATAAGCAAAGGATTAATCCCGGGTTTAGATTTTTATGTTTGACCCCGAACACACGGGGGGTTTGCTCAAAAGTGGGAGGGCATGGACGGCGTCCTAAAGAGGGGCCCCTGGGGAGATTTTTAAGGGGAAACCCAAAAAAGTTTAATTCACAGAAGCAGAACTCGCGGGGTTTCCGGTCAGACATTGCCCCCGGGGGACCCCAGAAGCGGGGGCGGCCCGTGCGCAGCCTGCAATTTCTGTTCCAAAAGGGCAAAGCCCACCACAGCAGCCTGTATACAGACCCCCCCGAACTACACAATCTCAGAACCCCCGCAAAACTGCCCGCACAGACCAAAACAAAAGCATGTAGTGAAAATTTCCCGCAAGGACAACATCACAAATGCCCAGCACAACCCCTGCACAGATTCCAACAGCACATGAAGGGAAATTTTTCCCGTAGGGGCAAAAAGTCGCAGAACCCAGCACACCCCTGCACGATTCCAAGCCACAGGGGCATTTTTCCCGCAGGGGGACTACAAGTCCAGAATGCCAACCCCCCCTTGGGCAGGGGACAGTCCGGAGTTCCTGATGGTGCCCAGCAGGGCTCTATGCGGGATAACCGGCTGTATCTGGGGGGTCGGGGGTTTGGGGGACCAGTACTTGTGGACCTGCGCAGTCTGAAGTGACATTGATTTGATGATAACAATGGCATGAGATTCTGGTTTCCCCCCTTTAATTCCCCCACCAAGGGAAACCCCCCCCCTGCAGACCCCACCCCGTCAGCCCTAGTTGACCCCGCGGGGTTCCCCCCCGAAAGCCTGGACGTGGCGCTCCTCCTTCACCTCGGTGCCAATTATCCGGGGCCCGGCGTTTAAACGGGGAAACGTGTGCTTTTCCGGGGCCCGAGAGCCAAGGGGGATCTGCCCGACAAAAGTTTGGGGTCAGGGAGCTCTTGTGTCGCCAGAGGGGTTTTTCGCCAGTCACACTTGGGGTGATTTAAACTTCCAGACGGGGAGGGCTATGACGTCATTTTTAAACTCATGATGACCTGGACGGTTTTGGTTTTAATTTTTCCCCCAATTTTTGAGACACGAGCGGGGGTAAGTCACTTTTTTCCCACTTAAGCCAATACCGTTCGGTAAATCTCATTTCTGGAAGAGTCTGTTCCCCCCCCCAGATTTTTTGGTGTGGCTCCGGGGGGTTTTTGACCGTCCTGACCTCACCAAAAGCAAGACAAGAGGGGATCGGAGGGGGGGTGAGGGTTTTTTAAAACTCGCCAGTGGATAATACACTGCCCACTTCCCAAAACCCCTTTTTATTGGGGGGAAGGTGTGTTTTCTATCCTGGGCACCCCGAAAAAGCTTCAAATTGGAAGGGGGGGTCACCTGGCAAATACGGGACTGGGGTGAAGTGAACCCCTTTTGGGGGGGTCACCATTGGCTGCAGACTCCAAACATCATTTTTAACCCTGTGGGAAAAATCGGTCACCCCACGGGACTGCCTGACCCCGGCACATACTGAAGGAAATACCTGATGAGGATTTGGTGGCGGGGGGAGAGATTCTGGAGGGGGCGTTTTTTTGTCGGGGAAAAACGGGGGCCCCCGGAGGCCCTCCAGGTCTACCAGTGACACCAACAGAAAAATTCGGGGGTGCACAGGGGGGTAGGAGGTTGCTCTCAGGGGCACTCCAGGGAGCATTACTTCAGTTACCACGTGTCTCAACTAAAAGGAAGAAAAAAGGCAAGACCTCCCTAAACCGAAAGTAGACACCCAAGGAGCCAGGAAGAAGGTCCAGTTTTTTTTCAGGTGAAGGACTTATCAAAAATTTTTGGGGTTTGTCTGGTTTGACGGTGATTTGAGGATGACCTTAGAAGAATTGATGCAATTTTTGATAGGGAAGAACGTCCTCCGCCCAACGAAGCCATTACCGGGGCCTCGGAGAGCCTAAAGGGGAGCCGGCGTGACCAAAAACCCGACCAGATCTTGACGCTGCCCCCACATAAGCCGAGCCCAATAGATAAAATCTTTGGGAAAAATTTAGGAAAAAAGTTAAGTTAAAAGGGGATTTCCCCTTTTGTTAAAAGTTTTTTTTTTTTTTTTTTTCCAAAACCGGGGTGTATGGACCTTTAAGATAATTTATAGTAAAATCCGGATATAAAAATAAACAATCCAGTAATTTTTTTTTTACTGGGGGAATTCGTTAATTTATTTTATTTTTTGGTTTAAAAAAATAAAAATTGCCCCTTACAAAAAAAAACTCAAAAATACGCCCCATAACAAAAATAACACTAAATACGCCCCTATGACAAAAAAAAAACTATATAAACGGCTCCAATATAAGAATATAACTACTATAATACTGCCCCTATGTATGAGAATATAACTACCATAATACTGCTCCTATGTACAAGAATATAACTACTATAATACTGCCCCCTATGTACAAGAATATAACTACTATAATACTGCGCCTATGTACAACAATATAACTACTATAATACTGCCCCTATGTACAAGAATATAACTACTATAATACTGCCCCCTATGTATAAGAATATAACTACTATAATACTGCTCCTATGTACAAGAATATAACTACTATAATACTGCCCCCTATGTATGAGAATATAACTACTATAATACTGCCCCCTATGTATAAGAATATAACTACTATAATACTGCTCCTATATACAAGAATATAACTACTATAATACTGCCCCCTATGTATAAGAATATAACTACTATAATACTGCTCCTATGTATAAGAATATAACTACTATAATACTGGCCCTATGTATGAGAATATAACTACTATAATACTGCCCCCTATGTATAAGAATATAACTACTATAATACTGCCCCCTATGTATGAGAATATATACTATAATACTGGCCCTATGTATAAGAATATAACTACTATAATACTGCCCCTATGTACAAGAATATAACTACTATAATACTGCTCCTATGTATAAGAATATAACTACTATAATACTGCCCCCTATGTATAAGAATATAACTACTATAATACTGCTCCTATGTATAAGAATATAACTACTATAATACTGCTCCCTGTGTACAAGAATATAACTACTATAATACTGCCCCCTATGTACAAGAATATAACTACTATAATACTGCCCCTATGTACAAGAATATAACTACTATAATACTGCCCCCTATGTATAAGAATATAACTACTATAATACTGCTCCTAGGTATAAGAATATAACTACTATAATACTGCTCCTATGTACAAGAATATAACTACTATAATACTGCCCCCTATGTACAAGAATATAACTACTATAATACTGCCCCTATGTACAAGAATATAACTACTATAATACTGCCCCCTATGTATGAGAATATAACTACTATAATACTGCTCCTATGTATAAGAATAATAACTACTATAATACTGCCCCCTATGTATGAGAATATAACTACTATAATACTGCTCCTATGTATAAGAATATAACTACTATAATACTGCCCCCTATGTACAAGAATATAACTACTATAATACTGCTCCTATGTACAAGAATATAACTACTATAATACTGCCCCCTATGTACAAGAATATAACTACTATAATACTGCGCCTATGTACAACAATATAACTACTATAATACTGCCCCTATGTACAAGAATATAACTACTATAATACTGCCCCCTATGTATAAGAATATAACTACTATAATACTGCTCCTATATACAAGAATATAACTACTATAATACTGCCCCCTATGTATAAGAATATAACTACTATAATACTGCCCTATGTATAAGAATATAACTACTATAATACTGGCCCTATATAGAGAATATAACTACTATAATACTGCCCCCTATGTATAAGAATATAACTACTATAATACTGCCCCTATGTATGAGAATATAACTACTATAATACTGGCCCTATGTATAAGAATATAACTACTATAATACTGCCCCTATGTAAAGAATATAACTACTATAATACTGCTCCTATGTATAGAATATAACTACTATAATACTGCCCCTATGTATAAGAATATAACTACTATAATACTGCTCCTATGTAAAGAATATAACTACTATAATACTGCTCCTATGTATAAGAATATAACTACTATAATACTGCTCCTATGTATAAGAATATAACTACTATAATACTGCTCCTATGTATAAGAATATAACTACTATAATACTGCTCCTATGTATAAGAATATAACTACTATAATACTGCTCCTAAGTACAAGAATATAACTACTATAATACTGCTCCTATGTATAAGAATATAACTACTATAATACTGCTCCTATGTATAAGAATATAACTACTATAATACTGCATCCTAAGTACAAGAATATAACTACTATAATACTGCTCCTAGTAAAGAATATAACTACTATAATACTGCCCCCTATGTATGAGAATATAACTACTATAATACTGTTCCTATATACAAGAATATAACTACTATAATACTGCTCCTATGTATAAGAATATAACTACTATAATACTGCCCCCTATGTATGAGAATATAACTACTATAATACTGCCCCCTATGTATGAGAATATAACTACTATAATACTGTCATTATATATGAGGAAAACTTCTGCTTTGCCTTTTTTACCTTGCAGCACAGAACCAGATTTGGACTCTCTCCTTGCACCCTGAAATGAATAAATATAAGATATGTTATGAGTGTTCGCTCGGTAACTCATCTCTCAGATGGATGTAGGGTTTAGACATGTTGAGAGTTGTAGTCAGCACTTACTCTAGGAGATGTTTTCTGGAGAACACACGGAGGATGAATTCACATTCTTGTCGTGGTTCTGCAGTGGAAGGGACAATGACGTAGGAGCCGGGGTGCAGGTGGAAGTCTTGGGTCACTTCTCGCTCATTGATGAACACGCACTTGTTGTTGACCGGACGGTTGTTCATGAAGAATTCTTGCGGCAGCCTGGTCCTTATAGCCTGGTACTGTATACGGGGGAGATGTGTACAAAGTAGTAAAACTATCAGAACAAATATCTGTCCATCCATCCATTCATCCATCCATTTTTTTTTATCCATTTATCTATCCATTTATCCATCCATTTGTCTGTCTGTCCATCCATCCATTAATCCATCAATCCATCCATATCCATCCATCCATCTTTCCATTCATTTATCCATCTATCCATCCATTTATCCATCCATTTGTCCGTCCATCCATCAATTTATCCATCCATCCGTCTGTCTATTCATCTCTCCTTCCATCCATCTATCCTTCCATCTATGAATCCATCCATACATCCATCTATGCATCCATCCGTCTGTCCATTCATCTCTATCCATTCATCTATTTATCCACCCATCCATCTCTCCTTCCATCCATCTATCCTTCCATCCATCTCTCCTTCCATCCATCCATCTATCCTTCCATCCATCCATCCTTCCATCCATCTCTCCTTCCATCCATCCATCTATCCTTCCATCCATCCATCCTTCCATCCATCTATCCTTCCACCCACCCATCCATCCATCTATCCTTCCATCCATCTATCCTTCCATCCATCCATCCATCTATCCTTCCATCCATCTATCCTTCCATCACTATCCTTCCATCCTCCATCTATCCTTCCGTCCACCCATCCTTCCATCCATCTATCCTTCCATCCATCCCTCGCCCTGGTTTATACAGTAACCGGCCCCCGATTTCTCGTCTATCTTGCTCTTTCTCAGATTTCTCGTTGCCCCCGGCTTGTAGAATAAATGAATCCGTGGCTGTGTGTCCCGGTCAATATCTAATTTATTACGCTTCGGAGCCCTGGACGCGGCGGCGGCTCCACAACCTGCGGCATTAATCTTCCCGCTCAATAAAACCTGCATTTGTCCTCCCGGCTCCCGGTGATTTCTGCAGTTCGGATCCTCGGCCTCGCACCTCCCCTCCCCCATTATTCCACTTTAATCCAAGCGTGCGATTACAGACAATAATGATTATTGCTACTAAATTATGACAAAGTGCGATGCCGTCTTCTGTTACCAGCTGCTCTCCACGAACCCTCCGCCCGCAGCGGAAAGCAGCCTTCGCTTCTCTGTTTTGATATTTTTTATTCTTTGACATCTCGGATATCGATAAGAGGCAGAATTTATCGCCCCCATACTGCACCTTGTGCTACATTGTCCAAATGGAAACATTGTTGCAACTCACCTCAAATGGCACCTAAAAGACAAAAAGAAAGATTGTCAGGAGACAGAGAACTACATTTACCATGATGCACTGCAGCAGGGAGAAATCATGGGGCTATGCATGGGAACACTGCCCCCGCAGGTTGTAGGAAGTCATAGCAGCTCACTAGGAGATACTGTATCTAAAGGTGTAAACAGAGACCAAACCCCCCAATACTCTACCTCCGAGCATGCAATTACATTATCTCATACTCTAGTCACATCCAAAGCTGCAGACACAGTTCTGAAGCTTTCCTGCTACCTCTCAGCACTTGCTAGGGGTTATAGACCACCAATAATCCACATTTATGAAAAATTCATCCTATCCTCACCTTGAAAATGGAGATCCCGATGTAGAGCGGAGGGGACTGATTCCTGTGCTTGAGGTTTTGCTTTTGAAGAAGCGACACCAGAACGTTGCAGGAATTTGTGTATTTCTCCATGTTGTCGTCTCCAACCAGGATCTTCAGCCGGTACTGGGGATTCTTCCAGTAGGACTCTACATATATAGATACAAAGCATCACTGAAGGGTCACAGAGGGATCACACCACTGACCGGCCATGATGGTGGAGGACAATACCTGTGTAGGTCATCCTGCCGCCCGCCGTGCTGCCGTCCACCCATTTTCCTATTTGCATTGATAGCGTCCATTCCTTGCCGTTCTCGTGACTCATCAGATCTGGTGTCAGCTTGCAGATCACCAGCTCTACAAAATGAGCCTCAAAGTCTTCAATGGACATCCTGTGCCAAAAATGCATACAATTATCAACTTAATTCAATAATAACGTGTACAGGGAGCTCCCCCTAGTGGTGGCTGCAGACAGGATCTTATCATGTATCTCTGTATACAGGGAGCTCCTCCTAGTGGTGGCTGCAGAATGTTATCATGTATCTCTGTATACAGGGAGCTCCCCCTAGTGGTGGCTGCAGAATGTTATCACGTATCTCTGTATACAGGGAGCTCCCCCTAGTGGTGGCTGCAGACAGAATGTTATCATGTATCTCTGTATACAGGGAGCCCCCCTAGTGGTGGCTGCAGAAAGGATCTTATCATGTATCTCTGTATACAGTGAGCTCCCCCTAGTGGTGGCTGCAGACAGATCTTATCATGTATCTCTGTATACAGGGAGCTCCCCCTAGTGGTGGCTTGCAGACAGGATCTTATCATGTATCTCTGTATACAGGGAGCTCCCCCTAGTGGTGCTGCAGACAGATCTATATGTATCTCTGTAAACAGGAGCTCCCCCTAGTGGTGGTTGCAAGAAGTCAGTATTTTATCATGTATTTCTATATCTGTGCAGGGGTTTTGGAGCTTTGAATTAATAAACTGATCAAAAAGGCGAACATTCAGAAACCTTTTTTTAACTGTTTTCTCACCAGAATTCTCCGTCTTCTCTGGTCTTCCGCAGCATTAGTCTTTCCTTGAAGCTGAGTTGGTCCCATTTTGAGGAACTGGTTAAAAGCAGAAAAAAAAAGCGAATGCATGAAAAAAGAAAACAGACGCATAAATCTATCACACACATTACAGCAAGGACAAGCATGAAAAATGGATCTCGTGCTTCGCTTGCCTCAGTTTTGTTTCATGCTGTGATCTTATTTTAAAGTCACAAAAAAATACAGAAAACAAAATGATATTTTATTTTAGTAAGAGAGGGGTAATGTAACAATTCTAGACCATGCTGCATTAATTAAAAAAAAACATAAATATAAAAAAATGTAAAGATTTTTTCCCGATTTTTTTAAATCTAAAGCCTTTAAATTATTATTATTTTTTTTTGTCGTACAGAAGACAATTATTGTGATTTAAAGTATAAAATTAGTTTATTTTTTTGTCATGCTGTAATGTCAGTTTTGTCCACTAGAGGGCGGTATAGTAGTGGGAAATGTAATAAAGATGCATTTTTTTGTATTTTTTTTCTTTTATTTACCTGTCACTCCAATTTCCTTTCCATTCGATCTTTCCCCATGGGTTTCTCAGCCTGACTAAATTCTCTGTTCCAGATTTGCAGGTCACCTGGAGAGAAGCGACGGGGGGAATTTACTCATTTATGCATCACAAACAGAAAAGGTTTCTCCGCGGAGGAGACGGCGCGGCATGCTTGTAACCTTACCGGTCGGATCCCGGTCACGGTGTACGCGTGTCCCGCCACTAACCCATTATCCAGGACCCTTTCGGGCTAAAACACAATGAAAGTCAGAAAAATTTACAACCACTGAAAATGGTGAAAATTTTACTAAATTTCTAAAATAAAAACCTAAAACATGTTTTATATCCAATATAATGTATTTCGAGCACTTACGACTATATATTTGGTGAAGTTGGTCAAACCTTATGAATATTAATGAGGCCTCATGAATATTAATGAGGCCTCATGAATATTAATCAGGCTTCGTGAATATTAATCAGGCTTCATGAATATCGGTCAGGGCTCGTTGATACTGGTTTGGCCGGCTGAATATTATTCTTCAGACGTCATGGACATTGATATGGCCTGAGTTATATTAATGAGCATATCATGACATAACCATAAATATTAGTCAAGCCTAGGTACTATTGGTCAGGCCTAATATGTATTAGTCAGGCTTAATAAATTATGCCAGAATTATGAATATTAGTTAAGTCTAATGAATATTGCTCAAGCCTAAAAAATATTGGTTAGGTTTAATAAACATTGGTTCACGTCTAATGAGTGATGTCTAATGGTTTCGGTCTGGCCTAATAAATATTGGTCAGGATTATTAATATTGGTCAGGTCTAATGGAATAAGAAATGTTAGTCAAGCTTAATAATTATAGTCCAAGTCAAATAAATATTGGTGCGGCCTAATTATTATTAGTCAGGCCTGAAAAAGATTGGTTAGGTCTAATAAACATTTGTCAGGCCTAATGAATATTGGTCACATTTAATGACTATTAGTCTGGCCTAAAAAATATTGATTAGGTCTAATGAATATTGGTCAGGCCTAATGGTTTTAGGTCAAGCCTAATGAATGTTAATCAGGCCTAGTAATTACTGGTCAGGTTTAGTACGCATTGGTCAAGCTGATGAATGGTAATAAGGCCTCATGAATATCGATCAGGCCTATTTAATATTGATCACGTCTGGTGATGACGATAAGTGATTGATCAGGCCTAATAAATATTAATCAGGCCTAGTGAATATTGATTAAGCTCATGAATGTTCATGAATATTTTTAAGCCAATTTATGAATTATAGATCTGATATAAATGTATATAATGTAATAGTATATTGGGGCAGATTGGACTCACCCCCGATCGGGTCTGACACCCCATCAGACAGCCGCTGTACGCAGCTCTCAGCATGATCTGCCATAGATCTGGAGGAGCCTGCTCTAATTTGATGGTCATGTTGACGCCGCCGGTGAAATCTACCAAAGCTTCCGACACTTGTCCAATCTGTAAATCTTCATAGGAACCGCAAAGCCTAGAAAGGAAGAATGTCATAAGTATATCTGACCAGCAGGGTCACCAGAGAGTAAATATAAAAAAAGGCTCATAAAGAGGGACTGGAACGCTGAATTACGGTCATGGGGCCCTCAAGGGTTGTCATGTTCCCCATTAACCCCTTTGACTTTATAGCAACAATTTTAATTGTTTATTATTTTTATTACAAATGATCATAAGGAAAACCTGTTGGAGGAGCCAAATCACAATAATAGGGGTCATTAAATAAGTGAGAACTAAAAAAAATTAGTAATGGGATTGTGGCAGTTCACGGTGTCTGAATTTACAGATTAGTGTCCATTGTCCAGAACGGCTCCTGATTAGAATACAATAACATGTCAATACCCGTCTACTGACGGTAAATTATGAGCACCACTGTCAATGAAGGATTGCAGGTCAGACGGACAATCTCGGCTTTTCTTTCATAGCATTGCTCCAGGTTAGATTTTGCAGGTTGCAATTAACCCTCCAAAAACTGAACTTTTTAGCCATGAGCATCTGAAAGCAATAGAAATGGTATCACACCACTGCCCTCTGGTGGCCAAGCAGTGGGATCGCCGCTCATTTGGTGTTACCGTTTCCATTTCCCTTTTGGTTCTCAAACCCAGTGCCGGGCTGGGCCGGGTGGCAGGGATGCATCTCCCCCGGGCCGGTGCCCAGTACTTTCATTTGCGGCCGGGCTGCCTGGCAGACTCCTTCCTAATCTTGCACCATGCAGCCACAAGATGCATGTCCATAATCCGGCACTGAGCACTGAGAGCACCGCGCCGCGGCCTAGCGTGCAGCAGAGTGTGACGTCATCACGCTGCGACCTCGTCACACTGCTGCTGCCTGGCAACGCGGAGCGCAGCAGAAGAGGCGGGGACGCGGCGGGAAGACTGGTGAGCACTGCGCAGGAGCAGGAGCTGCTGAAGATTCATCATCGGACTCTTCTGCTGTGTATAAGAATGGGCCATGGTGTTAGTGTCCACGAGGGCACAGCATTGTGTGTGTGTGTGTGTGAGTGTGGTAGTGTGTGTGTTGGTTGTGTGTGTGTAAGTGTGTAAAGAGTATGTGTATATATGTGTGTGTATGAGAGTGTGTGTATATATATATATGTATATGTATGTTTATATATATGAGTGTGTGTATGAGAGTGCGTGTGTGTATGTATGAGAGTGTGAGTGTATATGTGTGTATGTATGTGTGTATATGATATGTGTGTGAGTGTATGTGAGTCTGTGGTATGTATGAGTGTATATATGTGTGTGTATGAGAGTGTAGGGCTCATACACATGCCAGAAACTCGGACATGTCTCGCACATCAATACCC
>JARQOD010000005.1:536899383-536929663 GCA_033576555.1 Oophaga sylvatica | reverse complement strand
GAATCAGCCTCTAATATCATTTTGGAATTTTATTCATGAACCAGGTGGCTCTGGATTAACTGTAATTTAAAGGGGTTGTTCAAAGCACGTCCACTTTTGTCCAATAACAGCGCACAAGTTGTGTCTGGTATTAGAGTTCATTGAAGGGAATGGTGCCGAGCTGCAATACCCTTCACAGTCTATATATGTGGGTGGCGCTGTTTTTAGCAAAAAGAAGCCATGGTTTCCTAATCCTTGACTGCCCCTTTAAAGTGTCCACATTCCCCATCCACAGCTCAGGATCTAATGAGTATGCATCTTCTTAAAACACTCGCATCTTGTAGAACTTGTTCTCCGGTTTGTGATGCCTGAGAGGCACGGTAGGAATCCATGTCCACCTACATGCCGCTGCTAATAATGTCAGACGGGTTCTCGCACTAAAAAAAACCAAAGGTATGAACTGGGATATATATTGGTGTGCGTGCAGCGTGTAAGCTTGGAAAACCCTTCTAATCCATGTCTATGGGAAATCCACTTTACTGTTTTGAATTTTTTTGTTAGTTTTCCTTAACAAGTTTTTTTTTAAAAATTCCTGGTGAAAAAAAAAGTGCATTTCACTTCTGTGAAACCAATCTGGGAGGAAACCTGTACAATGTAAATGCTTTAGGAAAAAAAAATCTAACCCATAGCTCTTCAAAAATTCTTTAAAAACATTTCAGGAAACCAAAAACTCCTCCAAAATCTCCCCCCCAAACAGGAGAGTTTACTGAAGAGGTTTCAGCTTAAAAAAAAAACTCTTGGTTTGTGAAGTGTGAACCTAGCCTATGGGGGTGTTGGCGCTGAATGTTTTTTTTTGGAGCAGAAACTGACCAGAAGCCCACCACATCTTCCTGAAAACCTCCAAACGCTTCCAAAACTTGGAGTTTCCACTCCAAAAACTCACCAAAAATACTCAGTGGGAGCAACCCCCTAAAAAAGTTTTACCTGAAAAGCAAAAATATTGTAAAAATACAATTCTTGATTGCTGACGCTGAGGTTTTTTTTTTTTAATGAGTTTTTGAAGCAGAAACTAAGCGGAAGCTCGCCCACCACATCTTCGTAAAAAAAACTCCGAACTCTTCAAAAACTCAGAAAAAAAGGCTTAATGTGAACAACACCCTAAAACAATTTTACCTGCAGGCTTATACAAAAAAACAAACAAACCTCTACTACGTCATGAAAATACAATTCTTACTTGGCATAGGCTTTCTCCAGAAGAGCCCCCAAAACAGATTCTTCCTCGCAGATGAGACAAACAGGAGCTTCCCATCTTTATCCACGGGCAGGCGATCGTCCACCACCACATCCACCCATTCTCCAAAGCGCCAGAACTGGAGGGGTTAATCATTCGCATTATCAGAACATTTACAAATAACATATATATTGATACATTATTTATGAGGCACGAGGTATCCGGCGCCTCCTGAAGTCGGGTGACTTCGTATAATTCTGCACTTAGACTTTAATATCCCAGAAAAGTGTGAAATGATGATCTGCATCCCTGGAAAACAAATGCTGCTCCACCAGTAGTGTCATGGGTGATGGAGTCTGCTGAGATCAGCCGTATTATTTACTGTAATGAACTGTATCCTCAGAGCTGGGAGTTAGTGGAGCAGAGCCGCCGCCGAGCCTCGCACCTCCGCAGAGCGCCATTAGTGCCGTGTACAGCCCTGATAATGAACGCTTATTACAGTTTATAGTCTGTCTGCTCGTGGCCATTAACAGGTAGCGGCTGGAGCTGAGTAATACACGGAGTAATGATGAGCAGTAAATAAATATTAACATTACTGCATGCCAAGAGATTGCAATGGGATGGCGCATAGAGGATCGGGAACTGACGGGACCATAAAGCGCAGCTTTACGAGGAGATTACGATGATCTCTCTGCTCGGTCACTGGTAGAATCTGCAGGGATGCAGAAAAAAAAATCCTAATAAAACACGCAATAAACAATGGCAACAAAACAAGAGAATAAACACAAAGGAGACTCCTACAGCAAACGACCAGATGTCCGCGCTACGATCTGCTCTATAACAGATTGCCTCTACATGTGTACATGAGCTTGCTCTAAATCGCTCCCACTGAAAGGGTAAAAAAAAATGATCCTGCAACCCCAAAAAATAAAAAGTAAAACACACAATAAACAATGGCAAGAAAACAAAAGAATAAACACAAAGTAAAACTCCTACAGCAAACAACCAGATGTCCGCGCTATGATCTGCTCTATAAGAGACTGCTTCTACATGTGCACATGAGCTTGTTTCAAATCGTTCCCACAGAGGTAAAAAAAAAAAAAAGGGTAAAAAAAATGATTCTGCAACCCCAAAAAGTAAAAAGTTAAACACACAATAAGCAATGGCAAGAAAACAAACGAATAAACACAAAGGAGACTCCTACAGCAAACAACCAGATGTCTGCGCTATAATCTGCTCTATAACAGACTGCCTCTACATGTGCACATGAGCTTGTTTCAAATCGTTCTCACGGAGGTAAAAAAAAAAAAAAAAAGGTCTTGCAACCCCCAAAGTAAAACACATAATAAAAATTGGAAAGAAATCAAAAGAATAAACACAAAGTAAACTCCTACAGCAAACAATTGGATGTTTGCTCTGCTGTCTGTTCAATAGCAGACTGCCTCTACACTGCACATGAGCTTGTTCTAAAATCGCTGTCACTGATGCAAAAACAAAAGAGTAAAGAAACATGATCCTGCAATCCTCATAAATAAAAAAAAAATACAAAATAAACATTGGCAAGAAAACAAGAGAATAAACACAAAGGAGACGTTTACAGCAAACAACCAGATGTATGCTCTATTAGCTGCTGCTGTATAACAGACTGCCTCTACATGTGCAGAAGGGTTTGTTTCAAATCGCTCCGACTGAGTAAAAAAAAAAGGTAAAGAAAATTAGCGTATTCTGCAGCCCCCAAAATAAAAAAAATAATCAAAAATTTTTATTATTAACAAAATGATCTTGCTCCAGTTTTAGAGTTCTAATATTTGCTATACATGAGACTGCCTCTTCATGACACAAAAAGTTATCCTAGGTCATTCCTGATCAGACAATGGAGAACGTGCTCCTTAAAGGGTTAGTTCTACTCCCGGGACAGATAAAAAGATGAAGTGGTCTGCCTGTCCGTGCCACACAGACTTGTTTTAAATACTAAGTCAGTAAAAATCACATTGAAAAATCTCAAGCAAGATAAAGGTGGAAATATGCAGACACAAGCAACATTGGAATTATTACTGTAGGATTATACAGTATACTGCCTCTCTATGCTCAGGTTTGTTCTTCATTCATCTTATCTAGGCAAATAGGTATCTTATGGGTTAATGAAAACCGATCCAGATAAAGAATGAAACATGAAAACAGAAGATTGTAATCTATATATATAAATTTGAATGTGTGTGTGTGTGTGTGTGGGTATCAGTAACCAATCACGGAGTATCTTACTTTTAACCAGAGCTGTTTAAAAGAAGCTGAGCTGTGATTGGTTGCTATGAGCAGCAGTTTTCCTTGCAACCAATCCCTAAGCATCTTTCATTTCACCAGAGCTGTTTAATAGAAGCTGAGCTGTGATTGGTTGCTATGAGCAACAGTTTTCTCACTCCACGACAACACCTCAGCTGACACTAACCAGGTGGGAGAAATCTAGCATCCCCAGGAACATAAGCTCCCAGCCATTGTCTGCCCCCCAGAAAGGAGCAGAGAGCACATGACAGAAATGAATCACCCGCTCCCGTGCCTATATCCCCATCACACATCATCCATCCTATAGGCACATCTTCCCTCTTAAAGGGATCCCCGGTATGGAAGTTAGGGCAATTACACTAAGCACTCTGGTTCTGCCCCCAGGCCCCTCTTAAAGGGATCTCCGGTATGGAAGTTAGGGTAAATCCCTCAGCGCTCTGATTCTCACCCCAGGCTTCTATTAAAGGGATCATTGGTATAGAAGTCAGGGCAAATCCATCCAGCGATTTGGTTTTGACCCCAGGCCTCTCTTAGGCCTCTTTCACACATCCGTTTTTTGACTTCAGGCACGATCCGGCGTGTTGTTAAAAAAACGGATCCGGTACCGGATGCGTTTTTTTTTTACCATTGACTTTTATTAGCGCCTGATGTCATTGCGTTGTATCCGTTTTTGTCCGGATCCGGCGGAAATGTACATTCCGGCGGCCGGACAAAACGGTGCATGTAAGGTTTTTTTTGTTTGCCGGAGTGGCGCATCAGGTGGCCGGAAATAATACAAGTCAATGTAACCGGATCAGTCAACACTGATCCGGATTCTGGAAATCAGGGACTACTATACTACTATACTACATTTTCCACTGTCTCCGGACATCCAAAACCCTCTTTTTCAAAAGTTCAGGTCGAATCCAGCGAAAAAAACGGATCCGTTGCATCAGTTTTTTCATTTCAGCGCGGATCCGTCCCTTCAGGTGTTCGCCGGATCATGCCTGACACAAAAAAACTGATGTGTGAAAGAGGCCTTAAAGGGATCCCCAGTATGGAAGTTAGGACCGTTCCACTCAGCGCTCTGGTTCTGACCCCAGGCCCCTCTTAAAGGGATCCCCGGTACGGAAGTGAGGGAAAATCCACTCTGTGCTTTGGTTTTGACGCCAGGCCTCTCTTAAAGGGATCTCCAGTATGGAAGTCAGGGCAAATCCCTCAGCGCTTTGATTCTCACCCCAGGCTGACGGGATGATGTGGGATATTAGGGGTAGTAGTCTGGTGGCTCTGGCTGATGGGATGATGTGGGATATTAGGGGTAGTTGTCCGGTGGTTCTGGCTGACGGGATGATGTGGGATATTAGTGGTAGTAGTCCGGTGGCTCTGGCTGACGGGATGATGTGGGATATTAGGGGTAGTAGTCCGGTGGCTCTGGCTGATGGGACGATGTGGGATATTAGGGGTAGTAGTCCGGTGGTTCTGGCTGACGGGACGATGTGGGATATTAGGGGTAGCAGTCCAGTGGCTCTGGCTGACGGGATGATGTGGGATATTAGGGGTAGTAGTCCGGTGGCTCTGGCTGATGGGATGATGTGGGATATTAGGGGGAGTAGTCTGGTGGCTCTGGCTGACGGGATGATGTGGGATATTAGGGGTAGTAGTCCGGTGGCTCTGGCTGATGGGATGATGTGGGATATTAGGGGGAGTAGTCCAGTGGCTCTGGCTGACGGGATGATGTGGGATATTAGGGGTAGTAGTCCAGTGGCTCTGGCTGACGGGATGATGTGGGATATTAGGGGTAGTAGTCCAGTGGCTCTGGCTGACGGGATGATGTGGGATATTAGTGGTAGTAGTCCGGTGGCTCTGGCTGACGGGATGATGTGGGATATTAGGGGTAGTAGTCCGGTGGCTCTGGCTGATGGGACGATGTGGGATATTAGGGGTAGTAGTCCGGTGGTTCTGGCTGACGGCATGATGTGGGATATTAGTGGTAGTAGTCCGGTGGCTCTGGCTGACGGGATGATGTGGGATATTAGTGGTAGTAGTCCGGTGGCTCTGGCTGACGGGATGATGTGGGATATTAGGGGTAGTAGTCCGGTGGCTCTGGCTGACGGGACGATGTGGGATATTAGGGGTAGCAGTCCGGTGGCTCTGGCTGACGGGACGATGTGGGATATTAGGGGTAGTAGTCCGGTGGCTCTGGCTGACGGGACGATGTGGGATATTAGGGTAGTAGTCCGGTGGCTCTGGCTGACGGGATGATGTGGGATATTAGTGGTAGTAGTCGGTGGCTCTGGCTGACGGGACGATGTGGGATATTAGGGGTAGCAGTCCGGTGGCTCTGGCTGACGGGACGATGTGGGATATTAGGGGTAGTAGTCCGGTGGCTCTGGCTGACGGGACGATGTGGGATATTAGGGGTAGTAGTCCGGTGGCTCTGGCTGACGGGACGATGTGGGATATTAGGGGTAGCAGTCCGGTGGCTCTGTCTGACGGGATGATGTGGGATATTAGGGGTAGTAGTCCGGTGGCTCTGGCTGACGGGACGATGTGGGATATTAGGGGTAGCAGTCCGGTGGCTCTGTCTGACGGGATGATGTGGGATATTAGGGGTAGTAGTCCGGTGGCTCTGGCTGACGGGACGATGTGGGATATTAGAGGTAGCAGCCCGGTGGCTCTGGCTGACGGGACGATGTGGGATATTAGGGGTAGTAGTCCGGTGGCTCTGGCTGACGGGACGATGTGGGATATTAGGGGTAGCAGTCCGGTGGCTCTGGCTGACGGGACGATGTGGGATATTAGGGGTAGTAGTCCGGTGGCTCTGGCTGACGGTATTGTGTGGGATATTATAGTGAATGTGGCTATGTGGAGTGGTCGGGGCTATACACTCAGCTTTATATTTATAGATATAATCATTACAATTTGTTATAACTAACCGTAGTTAGTTACTATGCCCGGGCAGCGCCTGGCTCTTCAGCTAGTATATTATAATAGGTGTTTCCGATTCAGTATCTGCTGTATAATGTTCTGCTTCTCCGTGTTACACAGGCTTTTTCAACGTCTTTCTTGCTCAGCGAAAAGAAAATATATTGGAGAGGAGTTAAGAAGACAAGCAAGACCAATAAGGTAGGAAACTTACAAACATAAAGCAGAATGTAAGTTAAATTATTACTCCGATGTAGTATCTGTTGTACAATGTACTGATTCACCATGCTGCACAGGCTTGTTTAAGATTTTTCCTAATAGCAAGCGGAGAACATAGAGGTGAGGGGTTTACAGAAAAGGTAAAGAATGAAACATGCAAACACTAGAAAGATACTTTAGATTTAGTGTTTGTGGCACAATATAATGCCTCTCCATGATGCACAGACTTGTTTACGATTTTTCCTTCTTAGCTAATAGAAAACATATTCATTAGCTAAAGACCTATGAAAACAAGCCAGATAAATGATGGAACATACATATTCCAAGAAAGATTGTAAGCTATTTTACTTCTGATTTAGTGTCTGCTGTACAATCTACTGCCTCTCCAGACTTGCTTTTAGATTTCCACTACCCAGCCATGAAGAAGCATGAGATTAGCAAGCCAATGGAAAACATCCAGGAACTAGAAATGTCAGAACTTCTAATGCTGCTTTTATTTTGGTATCTGCACAGAGGACTACCTCGCCGTGCTGCACAGTCTTGTTTTAAATCTTGGAAAAAAGAAACCTTAAAGGAATGCCACATGGTAAAACATACACGGTATTAAACAAGAGCTGAGGTGCAGAGAACATGGCTAACTTATTCTGAATCATTGACATAAGCCCTGCCCCTGAGGTGCGGTCAGAAGACTGATACTCACTCGGAAGTGAAAGATTCCCGCGTAGCTCTTGTCAAAGCTCTGATTACGAGGGACCACAATGGTCAGTAAGTTTTTGTGAAAAGTAACAGAGGCGAGAGCTGCAAGGAACCAGCAATTTTCTAGAAAACATTAAAAATGATAAAATGATGCAACCCTCTGGGAAAACATGTTACATATCGATTGGACGATCATAAGATCTTCTACGACCTAACCCCCAAAAATACCCTTAGTACAAAATCGAACAGTTGCAAGAGAATGGGACAAGTCTGGAGTAAAAGCTAGAAGGATAAAACAGAACGTTTAATATATGAGATTTCACTGGGGTCTAGCCAATAGGGGCACATGTTTCACAGCCCCGCCCACGCGGAACATAATCAATATAATCATTTTTTTATTCACTTTATACCTTTTATTCCAGTGACAACCATAGCTGCATTCACAGTATTAGGAGTAAATTGTAGCCCTTGAGGATTGATGGGTTTGAAATGGTATCTGGATTGTGAAAGCAGCTTTGGATGTAACTGGAGTGCAAGCCATAAAATGATAATTAATGGCTCTTCAATAGGCTCAGTATGACTTTACCTGTGAGTCCCTGGTGTAAATCAAAGCGGCTGGCGTTTTCAGCGAGGAACTGCGGATTCTTCACTAGTTCCTGTGAATATAAGGATATTACAGCTCAGTCTTTCATTTTTCTCATTATCTTTTTCGCCTTGCACAGTTTTTATTACAGACAGTCATTTTTTACTTTGCAGTAATAATTACAGTCAGTCCCATCCCTTAATTAAGTAGTGAGGTGCAAAAAAACACAAAAATTAAAGCCGTAAATATCAAACAATTCGCCGACGGTGGGTGCATACATCTTATTCCCTGCGGGGCCGTGTGAGACATTTATATAGAATATTTAACTATGAGACCAAAAATAGTTATTGGAACTTTCTTTAAAAATTACAATCGCTAAAATAGCAATTACTTATCTGGAAAGGGAATTATCTAAGGCTGTGTGCCGACACAAAACTATTGTAAATTGTTTAAATAGCAAATGCACAACGGACTTGTATTATCGGGCTGCTACTCATAAATTTAGGGCTTTATTATTATATTAGGAATTGGCAGTTCCTCAATATACTTGTATTATGAAAACTGCTGGGATTATAAACAGCAATTATCATATGTCAAAGTTACAAGACCCCAGATATGACTTTAAAGAAGTTTTAAAGTTTTAAAGTTTTGCAAAGTTTCTAGTGCAACATACCAAAAATGCACAAAAGAATCACACGACCCATCATTTCTGGCATTAATTGCCTAACAGCGAACCTCTCTACATTTGTAGAAACATATCTTCAAAACTATGTCACACATTTGCCCGCCTATCTAAAAGACACGAGGCACACGATACAGATTTTAGAACAAATCAAATGGAAGAATAACTATATTTTAGGGACTCTCGACATCAAGTCCCTCTATACAATAATTAACCAAGGAAAATGTTGTGAGGCAGCAGGCAATTTTTTACGTATATTAAGCACTTATGTGGAAACTCAAATTGACTTCATCCTAGAGAGGATACGATTCATCATTACACAAAATTACTTAACATAAAATCAGCAGTTCTGCTTACAAACATGGGGGACCGCTATGGGGACTAGATTTGCACCCAGCTAAGCAAAACTATACGTAGCCAAAATGGAAGGAGTCGTGCATTTTTTATAACGGAAAATTGTGAACGGGGTTAATTCTCCAGCGTTGATTTATCGATGACATCTTATTTGTCTGGGAAGGGTCGAAGGATGACGTCAAACTGTGTTTAAAAAAACTGAACAAGAGTGATTATGGCCTTGAATTTACCCCCACTACCAGCAGAACAAGTGTAAACTTTTTAAATCTAACTATCTATTTGGACCAGAACCATCTTGCTACAAATTATTCTCAGAAAGATGTGGATTTCAACAGTTTTATCCACATCACCAGTGGTCATTTACCCTCTTGGCTTACCAATATGTACATGTATTTGCCGTAGCAGCACCAGCTTGGAGGACTACACCATAGAAACAGAATATGTCAAGCATCAGTTTATAAGTAAAGGGTATAGAGAAAAACTTCTGGAAAAATCCAGAAGGGAAGTCCAGTCTATTCTAAGAGGCAATCTGGTATACAAAGAAAAAAGCAATAAACGAATCATCAAGCATTGATCACCAAATCAACCAATGGCCCACAATTACCCAATACCATACTAATCCCAATGCATTCCGAAGTATCATTAAGAATTATTGGCCAATTCTCAGACAGGGAAGGATCATTGGGGGGCTACTACCAGACCACCCAAAGTTTGTGTATAGGAAAGCCCAAACCATAGGCAACCTCATAGCTCCTACAGTCAAGTCGGGAACTATTCCAAAAACGCAACCCAGGTCGTCATTAGGAAATTTCATATCCTTAAAAATTGTGTTAACACCAAAAAAAGGGTTTATCAATACTTGGACCCGTCCTATTGCAATGGCACACCCTTACATATACAGTGAGTAGGATACTGATGCCTATTCCCCAGCCAGCACACTCCGATCCTCTAACTAGAGCCACAAAATCCTCAGGGATTTATTTGCCACTTTGTATGTTTTTATGATATTTTATAGCGTTTATTCATACTTTGTATTTAATTCCCCTCTTCCGCCCCGTTCCCTCCCTTTTATTTTTACTGTGTTGTTATTTTTCATTCTTAATTGAATGGGAACAGCAACAAAAATAAAAAAATAAAAGAAATGGAAAAAAAATAAAAACATTCAGAACACATAACTAACTAACAAGTAGGGAATAAGCCGACACAATTGCAAATAAATATTCTTTTATCAGAACAGATGCCAGTACGTTGATAGCTTTATTAGGGAGTCAAATTTATGATTATATTTTAATAAGTTAAATAAAAAATAGATTTCATAAATTTCATTTTACCGTGCAACTCTCCCACTCTGTGCATTTGCAGAACCTTCTCCTTTCTGCACCATTTCTATGGGATTTTACTGACTTCGCCTTCCTTGAGAGTTTGTTACAATGTATCAGTCTGGGGGAATTGTTTGTCCAGAAATGGATCAAAAGTATCAAATTTCATGATACTTAGTGACAATGAATATTTTAAAAAAGGTTAAACTTGATGGACCTGAGTCTTTTTTTAACCTGTGAGCTGCTGAAATGGAATATTTCACTCACCTGCGGCCTCCTCCATTCCACACATGGGGGAAGTTTTCGTAAAAGATCGCCGCAGCCGATGGAGCTGATTTTAGCAGGGAAGGTCTCATCTTCAAAAAGCTGCTTCTTCCTCAAACACTTCTCCAGTAAGGTCTGGTAGTCCTGACTCTGTAGCCGCCGAGGCTTCCGTAACGTCCCGGTACGCAGAACCTGTTTGGCCTTCTTCACCCCGGTCATGAAGGAAAAGCGAGGCATGGTGAGGAGCTTGGTCGAGGTCTTCTGCCTCTCTGACCCAATAGGTTGGGAGATTCCTAAAGTTGACTTTCCAAGATGATAATCCTCAGGATCCCCAAAATAATTCTAAATAATAACAAATAAATGTTAATAATAATAATAATGATAATAATAAATAATTAAAAATGGTAATACGAAAGATAAAACAGATATTCACAATATGTTTATAATTACAGGGACACTACACAGAAAACTGATACATGGTGATATATGCAGTCCTGGGGGGGTCCGAGGACATACTGTAAAAGTAAAATTAAACTATTAAATGAACATAAATCTGTATACATGAGGCTGCTGAGTCCACTGAGGAGCTGGCAGGAAAGTTGAGGACAGGTGTTAATGTTGGATGAGTCAGGGCCGGCAGCACATACAAGAGACGCCAATCCTGTTAGTCACTATTCTTCCCAATACAGAGAGGTCATGCACGTGTACCTGGCAGCGGTGACAGTGCCAGCGAGGTCACATGAGATGGCACAACAGTCTTACCCCTAAAACCAAAACACATCAATGTGACGTCACCAACTAATCCAGCAGAAAGTAAGGGCAGCAAAATAAATGACTAATCAGATGTTAACCAAGGTCACAGCGGCACAAATAGTACCGCAAACTTGTGTAATGTATTTATTTTGCCCAGTGACTGATAGTAATTACATTACACACTATTCTATATACTATATTCTATTCCTTATATAGTAAGTACAGTATAACACTGCGAAGCGAAACATTCACGAGTTCTATGGATGTTGCATCACATCGATAATGAAGCTCCTTCCCTGCTACAGTACTACAAATATCAACAAGTAATAACAGCTGCAAGGGTGTACAGTATCATAACTACTATAATACTGCCCCTATGTACAAGAATATAACTACTATAATACTGCCCCTATGTACAAGAATATAACTACTATAATACTGCCCCTATGCACAAGAATATAACTACTATAATACTGCCACTATGTACAAGAATATAACTACTATAATACCGCCCCTATGTACAAGAATATAACTACTATAATACTGCCCCTATGTACAAGAATATAACTACTATAATACTGCTCCTATGTACAAGAATATAACTACTATAATACTGCCCCTATGTACAAGAATATAACTACTATAATACTGCCCCATTGTACAAGAATATAACTACTATAATACTGCCCCTATGTACAAGAATATAACTACTATAATACTGCTCCTATGTACAAGAATATAACTACTATAATACTGCTCCTATGTACAAGAATACAACTACTATAATACCGCCCCTATGTACAAGAATATAACTACTATAATACTGCCCCTATGTACAAGAATATAACTACTATAATACTGCCCCTATTTACAAGAATATAACTACTATAGTACTGCTCCTATGTACAAGAATATAACTACTATAATACTGCTCCTATGTACAAGAATATAACTACTATAATACCGCCCCTATATGCAAGAATATAACTACTATAATACTACCCCTATGTACAAGAATATAACTACTATAATACCGCCCCTATATGCAAGAATATAACTACTATAATACTGCTCCTATGTATAAGAATATAACTACTATAATACTGCCCCTATGTATAAGAATATAACTACTATAATACTGCTCCTATGTATAAGAATATAACTACTGTAATACTGCCTCCTATGTATGAGAATATAACTACTATAATACTGCCCCTATGTACAAGAATATAACTACTATAATACTGCTCCTATGTATGAGAATATAACTACTATAATACTGCTGCTATGTATGAGAATATAACTACTATAATACTGCTCCTATGTATAAGAATATAACTACTATAATACTGCTCCTATGTACAAGAATATAACTACTATAATACTGCTCCTATATACAAGAATATAACTACTGTAATACTGCCCCTATGTATGAGAATATAACTACTATAATACTGCTGCTATGTATGAGAATACATTCTGCCATATTGTACCCCGCAGTGCTCACTATGGGGTGATGCTGAGTCGCCCTGTCACTGTTCCTTCACTGTTTCTTCTTCTTGCTCTCCTCCTTTGGACTTGGCAGACATAACTGATCTGTATTAGTAATCTGGATTTACACAACGTCTTTACAGTAAATTCTACCAGTAAATAAATGTTTATGTCGCAACTCAGACATTTTTCTGATCTTACTGTGACTCCCATGAGCCGCACGTGTGAGGTCACTTACAAGCCATTGAGGCGTGGGGCATAATGTGCCTCCCAGAAAAATGATTTGCAGGACTGGAGTGACATGACAGAATTGCTGCCACCAATGCACGGACCTCGTGGTTATTATGGGAGTTACTTTTGGACATTTTGGGTAAATGTAAATAAATAAGAAAACTGGACTTTGTGGCACTAAGTTGTATTGAGAGTGATACACAAAGATATAAAATGTATCAAACACAAATGCAAAAAATCCCACACCATTACAATGAGGCTTTGTTAGTGTTGGGGAAAAATGGCGCCCTAACAGCGCTGACTCAATATACGTCTTTGTGTGAACTATTTGGAGCGCTGCCCTGTGGCAAGATGTCAAGAGAAAAGGTGAGGCTCCATTATAATTGTGTCGTCTCAGGAGATCATCTCCAAGACGCGAGCCAGGATTAAATGGAAAAAAGGGCAAAACACGGAAAGAACTACAAGTCCCAGGATACAGTGATAGTTACACCCTTAGTCTGACCCAAATCACTTTAGAATGATACAATTTTCCATCATGTATAATTCACATAATGTAATGCTGGTGCCTGTAGTTCTACAAACTATGTCACAGAATGCTGTATTTATTGTTACAGCTACATTATACAATTTTGGATCTTTCTATGCAGTTCTATATAACAGCCAGCAGATGGTGCTGTGGAGAATACAGTAATGCACATGGCCACTTTAAGGGACAAATACTTGTATTTTGGGCTATAAAAAAAGAAACATTTCTCTAATTGGGTTTCGTTAAAAATGTTGCACCATTTGGATTTTTACAAGTTGTTTCACTGCACATTGTTAGTGGCAGAATGAGTTAACTAAGTATCCTGTCAGTGAGCTTGTTCTAACAAAGTCTTTCATCTGTCATTTTCGGTGCTTAGCTCAGTTTTTATGTGGTTTACGGTCCTATAACAGTGTAAATTGAAGTTCAGAAAAAAATATTCCATTAGAACAATCTCACTGATAGATCCTCAGTTGGCTCCTTCCGCAGTCAACAAAACGCATCGTTAATGAAACCCAGCAGCAAAATTGATGTTTAGCCCAAAAGGCATGTAAGAAAATAAAAAAAATACACCAAAAGGAGTAACTAGACTATGGATCATTCTTGATCCTATTTTGCTCTGAGAATCTCGACTTTACATGACTAATTTAAGCTTTACATGGAAACCATCAGCAAGTTGCTGTTGTCTGAGTTTTTAGGGAACATGATTTTCGCCCTTTCTGACCTCAATAAATCCTAGTGCAATTTTGTGTATTACCCCTCTAATATTAATATATAAATAACAATAATAGCAGATATCGTACCGCTAATCACGACTGCAGCGTGCAAACGTACAAGGAGGAGGGGCTAAAACACCAATAATAATGCATTATGTTACAAGTAATCATTAGGACAATTATGAGTTAATTTAGAAAGCCATCATTAGAATAACGTCATAACTAAGTAATCCTGATAGTAGCTCGCCTGCTTGTTGATGGTTTCCAAAAAGTACTGAACAGTTAAAAGTAAGCAGTAAAACTATGTTTATATCATAGAGACCTTAGCGCTTCATTATTGAGACCAAAATAGCAATTTTAAACAATTTTCCAAATCAAACCTTCTGGACCCCAATGCAAAAGTAACTTCAACCCCCCAGGACCTGGATGTTAAGGCTACCTCTGCACCCCTAACACCTGCCCCTATTTCTTGCTAAGGGGACGGTACCTATTTTGTTATACCGCATGTACATTATCAGTTTGTCTGCAGTTTTATCTTTTTTGAGTGTTTATATAGATAAAAGAGGCGAAAAAAAATATAAAAAAAAATAGTAATGAATAAAAACTAAAGAGCAGTAAATAATCTAAAAACAATAAAAGTAAAATGATAGCAATAGTAATCTATAAATGGTTACTAAGTTTTAAGACAACGAAAAAACAAACAAGAATAGTAACGATCATTAAAAATTAAGTTATAACACTAATAAAATATAATAAAATGATATGTATTATTGAATAAAGTATTAATAATATAATAAAAATAATAAAAAAAAAATAAAAAATATAATAAAAATAATATGTATTATTAAATAAAATAATATAATAAAATAATAATAAAATATAATACAATATACATTATTAAATAATATAATAATAATAATATAATAGATACATATTATTAAATAAATATTAATAATATAATAAAATAATTAAAATATAATACAATAGACATTATTAAATAAAAATATAATAAAATAATAATAATATAATAGATACATATTATTAAATAAAATATTAATAATATAAAAAAATAATAATAAAATAATAGTAAAATATAATACAATAGACATTATTAAATAAAAAATAAATAATATAATAATAATAATATAATAGATACATATTATTAAATAAAATATTAATAATATAATAAAACAATTAAGAATGTTAAAAAAACTTCAGCTAACAATGTAACAAAGTGGATAAAGGACACAACAACTATTATAATAATGGTAATAATTTACAATCTGTAGTATCGGCTGCTTTAGTACAGAAGACACCTAGGACAGACCTGATGTATGAAGTGGCTTTCGTCCTCGCAGAGCTGCTATTTCCTTGTGTCTCTTGCAGTAAATTGCTCCCTAATTCCTGAATCACAATTTATAAGATGCCGTGACAAGCGATGGCTCCACCTCTGCTGCCTGTCAGTGTCAGCGGCTTAGAATGCTGCTTCCTGCCTGTCGGTGAGACACAGGTACAGCACCTGCCTCCTGGAGCTCACAGGCCGCCCTGTTCTGCAGCGTGCTCCAACCTGCGGGACACTCAGTGCTCACGAGATCGCTGTCAGCGAACATACCAGCTGTATGATTGTATCAGCTCGTATTTCACATATGTCTCTCGCTTCAACATTAGTGTCTATATTTCTCATAGCTCGATCATATATGGTTTATATAATGATACAGCACCTGCATTTACTGATACAGAGCTCCAAAACCGCTGCAATACCATAGATAGAAATGATAAAATTCTGTCTACCTGTAGTCACCACTAGAGGGAGCACATTGCATATTGTTTAACCCCTTAATGACCAAGCCATTTTGTAGGTTAAAGACCAGGCCAATTTTTACAATTCTGACCACTGTCTCTTTATGAGGTTATAACTCTGGAACGCTTCTACGGATCTTGGCGATTCTGAGATTGTTTTCTCGTGACATATTGTACTTCATGATAGTGGTAAAATTTCTTCAATATAACTTGCGTTTTTTTATGAAAAAAACGTAAATATGGCAAAAATTTTAAATTTTGCAATTTTCAAAATTTTAATTTTTATGCCATTAAATCAGAGAGATATGTCACAAAAATTAGTTAATAAATAACATTTCCCACATGTCTACTTTACATCAGCACAATTTTGGAACCAAAATTTTTTTTTGTTACGAAGTTATAAGTGTTAAAAGTTGACCAGCGATTTCTCATTTTTCCAACAAAATTTACAAAACCATTTTTTTAGGGACCACCTCACATTTGAAGTGAATTTGAGGGGTCAATATGACAGAAAATACCCAAAAGTGACACCATTCTAAAAACTGCACCCCTCAACGTGTTCAAAGCCACATTCAAGAAGTTTATTAACCCTTTAGGTACTTCACAAGAATTGAAGCAATGTGGAAGGAAAAAATGAACATTTAACTTTTTTTCCCAAAATTTTTCTTTCGACACAATTTTTTTAAATTTTGTCAAGGGTATCAGGAGAAAATGAACCACAATATTTGTTGTACAATTTCTCCAGAGTACACCGATATACCATGTGTGGGGGTAAACCACTATTTGGGCGCATGGCAGAGCTCGGAATGGAAGCAGCGCCATTTGACTTTTTTGGCTGGAATTGAGATTGGACGCCATGTCGCATTTGGAGAGTCCCTGTGTGCGTAAACAGTGGAAACCCCCACAAGTGACCCCATTTTGGAAACTGGACCCCTCAAGGAACTCATCTAAATGTGTTGTGAGAGCTTTGAACCCCAAGGGCTTCACAGAAGGTTATAACGTAGAGCCGTAAAATTAAAAAATCATATTTTTTCCACAAAAATGATCTTTTCATCCCAATTATTATTTTCCAAAGGATAAAAGGACCCCAAAAGTTATTGGGCAATTTGTCCTGAGTACGCTGATACCCCATATGTTGGGGTAAACCACTATTTGGGCGCATGGCAGAGCTCGGAAGGGAAGCAGCGCCATTTGACTTTTTTGGCTGGAATTGAGATTGGACGCCATGTCGCATTTGGAGAGTCCCTGTGTGCCTAAACAGTGGAAACCCCCACAAGTGACCCCATTTTGGAAACTAGACCCCCCAAGGAACTTATCTAAATGTGTTGTGAGAGCTTTTAACCCCAAGCGCTTCACAGAAGGTTATAACGTAGAGCCGTAAATTAAAAAATCATATTTTTTTTCCTCAAAAATGATCTTTTCATCCCAATTTTTATTTTCCAAAGGATAAAAGGACCCCAAAATTTATTGTGCAATTAGTCCTGAGTACGCTGATACCCCATAGGTGGGGGTAAACCACTATTTGGGCGCATGGCAGAGCTCGGAAGGGAAGCAGCGCCATTTGACTTTTTTGGCTGGAATTGAGATTGGATGCCATGTCGTATTTGGAGAGTCCCTGTGTGCCTAAACAGTGGAAACCCCCCACAAGTGACCCCATCTTGGAAACTAGACCCCCAAGGAACTTACCTAGATGTGTGGTGAGAGCTTTGAACCCCCAAGGGCTTCACAGAAGGTTATAACGTAGAGCAGTAAAATTAAAAAATCATATCTTTTCCACAAAAATGATCTTTCCACCCCCAATTGTTATTTTCCAAAGGGTAACAGGACCCCAAAAGTTATTGTGCAATTTGTCCTGAGTACGCTGATACCCCATATGTGGGGGGAAACCACTATTTTGACGCATGGCAGAGCTCGAAAGGGAAGTAGCGCCTTTTTCAAATGCAGACTTTGATGGAATGGTCTGTGGGTGTCATGTCACGTTTGGATAGCCCCTGATGTGCCTAAACAGTAGAAACCCCCACAAGTGACTCCATTTTGGAAACTAGACCCCCAAGGAACTTTTCTAGATGTGTGGTGAGCACTTTGAACCCCAAGTGCTTCACAGAAGTTTATAACGTAGAGCCGTGAAAATAAAAAAATCATATTTTTTTCCACAAAAATAATCTTTTTGCCCCAAATTTTTATTTTTATAATGGTAACAGGAGAAATAGGACCCCAAAAGCTATTGTGCAATTTGTCCTGAGTACGCTGATACCCCATATGTGGGGGGGAACCACTATTTTGACGCATGGCAGAGATCGGAAGGGAAGGAGCACCGTTTTTAAATGCAGACTTTGATGGAATGGTCTGCGGGTGTCATGTCGCGCTTGGAGAGCCCCTGATGTGCCTAAACAGTAGAAACCCCCCACAAATGACCCCATTTTGCAAACTAGACCCCCCAAGGAACTTATCTAGATGTGTGGTCAGCACTTTGAACCCCCAAGGGCTTCACAGAAGTTTATAACGTAGAGCCGTGAAAATAAAAAAAATCATATTTTTTTCCACAAAAATGACCTTTTTGCCCCCAAATTTTTATTTTTATAAGGGTAACAGGAGAAATAGGACCCAAAAGCTATTGTGCATTTTGTCCTGAGTACGCTGATACCCCATATGGGGGGGGAACCACTGTGATCGCCTTACTGCGATCTTTGGGAGGCACAATGAACAAATCTACCAAAGGTGAAGAATTGGTTTTCTTTTTTACGCCGTTCCTCGTGCGTATTAGTGATTAGGCGACTTTATTCCTCGGATCGGTGCGATTACAGCGATACCAGATTTACACCCTTTTTTCATGTTTAGCTTCTGTCACACACTAAAAGATGCTTTTTTTTGGAATAATTTTTTGTAAGAATTTTTTGCATCGCCGTATTTTGAGAGCTATAATTTTTCCATATTTTGGCCGACAGAGTTATCTGTGGGCTTATTTTTTGCGGGACGAGCTGACGTATTTATTGGTACCATATTCGGCACATAAAGTTTTTTGATCGCTTCCTATTCCGATTTTTGTGGAAGCAGAATGAACAAAAACCAGCAATTCAGGAATTGGTTTTTTTTTTTATTTTTTTCCCCCGTTCCGCATGTGGTAAAATTGATAAAGCAGCTTTATTCTTCGGGTCACTACGATTACAGCGATACCTCATTTATATATTTTTTTTATGTTTTGGCGTTTTTTACACAATAAAGAATTTTATAGAAAAAATAATTATTTTTGCATCAGTTTATTCCGTGAGCTATAACTTTTTTATTTTTTCGCTGATGATGCTATATAGCGGCTTGTTTTTTGCGGGACAAGATGACGTTTTCAGCGGTACCATGATTATTTATATCTGACTTTTTGATCGCGTGTTATTGCACTTTTTCCAAGCTGTATAATGATACCGCTTGGAAAAAGTATAATTTACTACTTTTTTGTGTTTTTTTTTTACGGCTTTCACTGAAGGGGTTAACTAGGGTTATGCTTTTTTAGATGGGATTTTTACGGACATGGCGATACCTAACATGTGTATTTTTTTTGTTTTTTATTTTTTTTATTTACATAAAAATGTGTATTTTTTAGGGGATTTTTTTTTAATTATTTTTTAATATTTTTTTTAACAATTTTTTTTAAAAAAATGATTTTTTTCAACTTGTCCCTTTATGGGACTTTCACTTTTTTTACTTTTGATTGCAGTTACAATGCATTGCAATGCTCTGGCATTGCAATGCATTGCAACTATAGTGGAAGCTGCTGTGACATGATCACAGCAGCTTCCCGTAGCTAAATGACCCGAGGTTGTCATGACAACCCCGGGTCATCAAGGCAGACATCGGGCCCCTGCAAATACAGTGCAGGGGCCGATCTGAGGCAGAGGGAGCTCCCGACCCTCTGCCTCCCCCCCTGAGCTCTGCGATCGCGCTGGATCGCAGCAGTCAGGGGGTTAACAGCCAGGGGCGGTGGGGGCTCCGCTCCTGGCTGTCAGTGCAGGAAGCCTGGCCACTGCAGCGCGGCTCCTGCACTGATCGCGCTGGGGAAGCTGAAATTTCAGCTTTCCTGCGCGATCGCTGCTGTGTTTGGTCAGTCAGATTGACTGACCAATCACAGCGCTGTGAGTGCGGGGACCGACGGCAAAGGTCCCCGCACCGCTTGCCGTGCCTGTCAGCTGTCTGTGACAGCTGTCGGCACTGATCTACCACTGCGTGTTTACACGCAGTGGTAGATCAAAGGCATGACGTGCAGAGTCCGTCCTGGTGCCGGAACTGGACACCTTGCCATGACGGACTCTGCACGTCAGTGGACATTAAGGGGTTAAGTAGCTTTCTCAGTTGCTACACCTGGGTATGAAGTTCTAAGCTAATGAGGTACGAAAACCAAGTGCTTAGTAAGTCCTAAAGTAGTAGGAGTATTAAACAAGAAAGTTAAGGCATACTTGCACTGTCAATATTGTTTGAATGCAGATGACATTTTGCTAGTACATTAAACTCATTTTAAGCAGAACTTACTGTGTCAATATTATTAGATATATCAAACTGAAATACTTTGCAAAAACCAAATTTTTATAAAACATTAAGCTTAAGATTAATAGGGGTGCCCAAACTTTAATATAACTGTATATGAAATCATATCTTCACAACACATTTGTGGAAGTTTCATGGCAGAACACAAGTTTTGAGACCTCAAGAAGTTAATGATACTCATCAGATGAAAAGGTTCAAACATTCTAAATTTTGAATCCACAAAATATAGTCAGACAGTTTATGTAGAATGGAGGAATTCATCTTCCAGAAGTGGTTGACAGCAAATCACCAAGTGCAAGCAACTTAATATGTTCCGTGATATCAAAGGACCCTAGGTAACCTCTATGAACTAAAGCCTTTTATAGCTAATGTTAAGTTATAGTCACATCAGGAAACACTGACATCATCTATGTATGTTGTAAGGTTCTTTGTCTCTGTTGACATGTTCCTTGAAACTCAGTTTTCGTTTGGCCATTTTGCTTTCTGTCTTTCTGCAGCTCTTGCCCTCAGTTAATATGGAGTTTCCAGTTTTCATGTTCCCGCCCTGATTCTTCCCTCTTGCTTCTTAAGCAGCCTCAGCTGAATAATCAGTGCTCCTGAATCAAGCCTCAGTCAGTCTGTGACCTGACTCCTGGAAGCCTTGGACTTGTACTCCAGCTATTCCCTACTGAGGAACCTTGGAACACTTTTGGACTCTGGAAACCTGCTGTTTGGTGAATCCATGTTTGCAGAGGAATTACGGTACAGAGAAGAGATCCTGAACCTGCTTTGGAGATTTATTGTAGTGCTTGAAGTTACTCTGGCCTGCTGTGTCTCCTGTCGCTGTTCCTGCAAACTGTGTGACCTTTTCTGCATGCTTGTATGAAGTAATACAAGTCATTTCATATCAACCTATGTCTCATGTGTTTTCCTCGCACCCAAGCACAAGACGCTATAGGAACTGTACACTATACATGACAAGATTCAGGAGCCAATGTTTAGTGTCTGCTGGGTCTGGGAAAGCCGTGTCTGCTGTGACTGTGGATATCAGATGTCCGTTTAATACCTTCTGTGATGACAGTGGTTGTGACTTCTCACAACCATTCCAGGTGAGCGCATTCCCTTAAATGTTACTCTGGAGTGTTACCACAGGTAAACACTATTGTTTTTTTTCCTTTCCTCTTCTCCTTCCAGCACTTCTGCCTTAAAAGATCTGGAAGATGGAGGCCCGCATAAAGGAACTTTGCGGAGTGACTGATACAATCCTTTCAGATGTACAGACTTTAAAAACCCGTTTTGCAAGCCTACAGGACCTCACTAATCATAATTTGCAAGTGTTTGGACAGACAACCCAGGAATTGCGAGCCAGGATTGAGGCTCTAGAGGAACGAGCCCAGGCTCCTGCCATAACCCCGAGTTCTGGGATCCCCAAATTACCTCCTTTTCGTTTTGGCGGTGAACGTGAGAAATTCAGGGGATTTATTAATCAATGCAATTTATTTTTCTCTGCACATGCTTCACAATTTCCCACTGAACGATCCAAAGTGCTTACTATAATCATGTTGCTTACCAATAAGGCTTTGATGTGGGCAAACCCTCTGATTGAGACTGAGGATGATTGTTTGAATCACCTTAATGCTTTTATTTCAGCCATGGGGCAGGTGTTTGATGACCCCAATCGAGGTGCAACAGCTGAAGCAGCCATGTTAACTTTGCGCCAAGGTAAGCGTTCAGTAGCCGAATATGCCCTGGATTTCAGGAGATGGGCTCTTGATACCACTTGGGACACTTCCGCTAAAAAATCTATTTTTCGGAAAGGGTTGTCTCCACTGATTAAGGATGAACTTGCTCGTGCCGACCCTCCCACTGCGTTAGGTGACTTTATTAACTATTGTATCCGTATTGATGCTCGTCTGACTGAACGCAGACAAGAGAGATGGTTCGAAAATAATCGCACTAACCTTTTACTACCTCCCTCCTCAGCTAAGGAACCTTTGAGTAGGATCACAAGGGAACCAGAACCTGAACCCATGCAGGTGGACTCTTTACAAAGACGGGTTAGTGATGCACGCAAAGAACATCGTATAAAGGAAAATCTATGTTTCTACTGTGGTAAGTCAGGGCACTTCATTATAAACTGCCCCAGCCGTTCTCGTAAGACTACTGCAGCAGTCATTCACTGTGAGTGTTGCGAGAGGAGCTCTGTCATGTCCGAGCCTCAGGCTCCAGAGCAGGGGTGGGCAATTAATTTTGCCAGGGGGCCGCATGAGAAATTGGGATGGTTTTAGAGGGCCGGACTAATATAATTAACTCCGTTCTACCCAATACTGTATATATATATATATACAGTATTGGGTAGAACGGAGTTAATTATATTAGTATACTGTATATATACATACCTGCCCATTATCATCATCTTCTCCCCATCATCATCAATGCCTCCCCATTATCAGCAATGCCTGCCCATTATCATCATCTTCTCCCCATCATCATCAATGCCTCCCCATTATCAGCAATGCCTGCACATCATCATCTTCTCCCCATCATCAATGCCTGCCCATTATCATCAATGCCTGCCCATTATCATCATCTTCTCCCCATCATCATCAATGCCTCCCCATTATCAGCAATGCCTGCCCATCATCATCTTCTCCCATCATCAATGCCTCCCCATTATCATCAATGCCTGCCCATTATCATCATCTTCTCCCCATCATCATCAATGCCTCCCCATTATCAGCAATGCCTGCCCATCATCACACACAGACAGCACATAAGCACTCTCTCACATACACACACACACACAACAAAGCACCGCACTACATAGACACAGACACACACAGAGACACGTCTTACCTGTCCAGCGTCCCCGCTCTCTGACACAGCCGGCCGCTGAATGATGACGTCATTCAGCGGCCGGCTGTGAGAGGAAGCGCCGGTGGAGCCCGGAGCTGCAGCAGCGGAGGCACGGGAGAGGTAAGTATTGTGCCAGCTGATGCCGGGGCCCTGAGACTGCCGGAGCGCCTCCGCGGGCCGGTCACTGACAGCCGGCGGGCCGGATGCGGCCCGCGGGCCGCCCCTTGCCCGGGTCTGCTCCAGAGAGATCTGCTGCAAGAGATCTTGATTTCTCAGACTTAAACTCTGTTAGTTCTGGGGACGATGACGGTATAAACGCTGCAATTTTTCAAGTTTCCTCAGCGGTGTCCCAGCTGAGTTGTAAAAGAAACAATTCTCATTGCTTCCTTTCCATCAAACTCTGGGTTGACTCAGTCTGGGTGTCTAGCTCTGCTATGATCGACTCAGGAGCAAGTGGAAATTTTATGGATATCTCCTTTGCTCTGAAACAGGGGATATGTTCAGTGAAGAAGGCTACTCCAGTACAGATGGAGACTGTGGATGGCTCTCTACTGACTTCTGGACCAGTGGATCAGGAAACAGAGCCTTTGAGGGTTCTTATGGGTAAAGATCATCAAGAGAAACTGTCCTTTATGCTTATCTCTTCTCCCCACTTTCCCATTATTCTAGGGCTACCATGGCTGCAGGCTCAGAATCCTACGATTAACTGGGAGACCAAGGAATTACACTTTCCGGAGAAACAGATGAGTCAAGGAGTTTCAGCTTGCTCTGTTCCTAAAGGAACCATGTCAGTCCCTGAACTACCAGCTGTATACCAGGACTATGACGATTTATGTGACAAGAAGAACGCTGATCAGCTTCCTCCTCACCGTCCATATGATTGTCCAATTGAATTATTGCCTGGAGCCGAGATACCTTTTGGTAAGATCTACCCCCTAGCGGGGCCCAAGCTAAAAGCTTTGAAGGATTATATAGACGAAATTTAGCCAAGGGCTTCATACGCCCCTCTTCATCTCCCGCAGGTGCACCCATCTTCTTTGTGAAGAAGAAAGATGGATCTCTGAGACCCTGCATAGACTATAGGGAACTCAATAAGGTTACTATTAGAAACCGTTATCCATTGCCTTTAATCCCTGAGTTGTTGGAGAGAGTGCGGCATGCCAAAATTTTCTCTAAACTGGATCTCCGTGGGGCCTATAACTTGGTCCGTATTAGACCTGGGGATGAATGGAAGACTGCTTTCAGGTCACGCTATGGACACTTTGAATATCTAGTTATGCCTTTTGGTCTGAGTACCGCCCCAGCCACTTTCCAACACTTCGTGAATGATATCTTCAGGGATCTCCTGGATACATTTGTGGTGATTTATCTGGATGATATTCTAATTTTTTCTAACTCCACAGAGGAACATCATGGACATGTGAGAATGGTCTTAGAACGCCTAAGACAAAACCATCTCTACATCAAACTTGAAAAATGTGAATTCCATAGGACCGAAATTCAATTTCTGGGGTATGTACTATCTACGCAAGGGATTAGTATGGATGGAAGCAAGACCCAAGCCATCAAGGATTGGCCAATTCCTAGAAATGTGAAGGAGGTTCAGCGTTTCATCGGGTTTGCCAACTTCTATAGACGTTTCATTAAGAATTTTTCTGAGGTAGTGTCACCTATCACCCAACTTACCCGGAAACAGTCTAGGTTCTCCTGGACCCCGCAAGCTCAGGAAGCATTTTCCTGTTTAAAGGATAAATTTACCACCGCACCTATCTTAGTACATCCCAACCCCGAGCTTGCCTTCATAATAGAGGTGGATGCTTCAGACTGTGCCGTTGGAGCTATACTCTCTCAGAGAACAGGTGAGAAGAATGTCTTGCATCCCTGTGCCTTCTTTTCCCAGCAGTTGTCTTCAGCTGAGAGGAACTACGATGTGGGCAATAGAGAGTTGTTGGCCATTATTGCCTCCTTCAAGGAATGGAGACACCTTCTTCAGGGAGCTGCACAGCAAATAGTCGTCCTGACAGACCATCGTAACCTTGAATTTATCAGGTCGGCTAAGTGCCTGACTCCTCGCCAGGCTCGCTGGAATCTTTTCCTAAACCAATTTAATTTTGTCATTTCTTATAGACCAGGATCGCGCAATGGAAAGGCTGATGCACTCTCTAGGATTCATTCAGCAGAGACATGTCCACTTACTCCTCCTAAGACTATTCTTCCTGACTCTAGATTCCTGGGAGTGATTCATAATCAAGATCTACTTAAGGACATCAAGGAAGCATACCATGCGGATTCTTTGTTGGCTCAACCCCCAAGGGACGTAAGTCTTGTCTTTAAGAATGGTGTGTGGATTCAGGGACAACGTCTGTATATACCTGAAACAGTCAGATTGAGAGTATTGCAACTCATCCACGATTACAAGATAGCCGGGCATAGGGGAATTCTAAAGACACAAGAATTTCTTTCTCGTTTCTTTTGGTGGCCCACTTACAGGAAAGATGTCTTAAACTATGTCACTTCATGTGAAGTCTGTGCAAGATGCAAAACACCTCGCTCCTCACCAACTGGTCTGTTGCAACCTCTTCCCACCCCGTCCCGCAGTGGGGATCCATTTCTATGGACTTCATTGTGGAGTTACCAACCTCTCAAGGGAAGAACACCATTCTAGTGGTGGTTGACCGTCTAACAAAGGCAGCTCATTTTATCCCTTGTGTCGGCTTACCCACTGCAAAACAGACATCAGACTTGATGATTAAGAATGTGTTTCGCTTACATGGAGTACCGGATGAGGTCATTTCGGATCGAGGGGTGCAATTCACTTCAAGGTTTTGGCAAAATTTCTGTGCAGCATTGGACATTAAAGTAAACCTTTCTTCTGCTTTTCATCCCCAGACTAATGGACAGACAGAACGAACCAATCAGACCCTGGAGCAGTATCTCCGCTGTTTTATCTGCCACCTACAGGATGATTGGGTGGATCTACTTCCACTGGCTGAGTTCTCTTATAACAACTCTCAGAGCGCCTCCACTAAGCAGTCTCCTTTTTACTCCAATCTAGGTTATCATCCTAACATTCTTCCTCGATTTCCCATAGATACGCCCTTGCCGGCAGTGGCTGAAAGAATCACTTCTTTACAAAAGAATATGGATCTTCTAAAGGAAAATCTAGAATTGGCTCAGGAAAGGTACAAGAAAGCAGCAGATAAATTTCGTAAACCTGCACCAGCTTTCAAGGTAGGAGATTTGGTCTGGCTGTCAACCAGAAATCTTAAATTAAAGATTCCATCGTCTAAATTGGGACATAAGTACATTGGACCTTATAAGATCAATAAGATTATAAGTGCTGTTGCTTGTCGTCTTCAACTACCCAGAACTATGAGAATCCACCCTGTCTTTCATGTATCCCTACTAAAGGCTGCAACACCCAATACGTTTCCTGGACGTTCTTCTCCTTGCCCTGACCCAGTGCTGGTCGATGGTCAGGAAGAATTTATGGTGGAAAGGATTCTAGATTCCAGGTTGTACAGAAATCAGTTGCAATATTTGATTAAATGGCAGGGCTACCCAGTGGAGGACAACTCATGGGAACTGTTGTGAATGGGTTTGAGATGAGTTCTGAGCAGAGACTCCCTCTGGTGGTTACAAGCGGTACTGGTCTGTTCAGTGAAGATTGTGAGGACTGGGAATCAGGTGTTACTGACTGGTCTTATATAAGGGAGTCACCTTCCCATCAGGGTTGCCGGTGATCAATTGTTCTGGTCTGAATCCTTCATTCCTGTTTCCCTTGTAGCCTGCTGTGTCGTGTCTGCATCTCCTGCTATCAGATAAGACATTTTCTTCTTTTTGTTTTTGTACTATATTTTTGCATTTTGTCCTGCACTTCTGTGGGGGCCTTCTGGGTCCCCTCCGGGGGCTTTTGCCCTCTTAGTTTAGTTCAGCCACTGATGTTTGTACTTTTGCTTTTTCCAGTTTTTTCAGTGGCTGCTGTTTTGATTTTGTTACACCAGAGAACTAATTTAGGTGGAAGAGGTCGTGTGATCTCAGGTGATTTTGAAATTAGTAGAGTTGGTGCTTTTCAGGGTTTTCTGGGATTGCAGTAAGTACCCTTCCTATCCTTTTCTATTTAGTTAGTTTGGGCCCCAGCGTTTGCTCATACTATTTTCTTTCTGTGTCAGTATTTCTTCTTGTCTAACCACCATTACTTGTTTGGGGGCTTTCTATTATCTTTGGGGTTCTGCTCCGGGGCAGATAGCTTTCCTATTTCCATCTTTAGGTGTAGTTAGTTTCTCAGGCTGTGACGAGGCGTCTAGGACCAACGTAGGAACGCTCCACGGCTGCCTCTAGTTGTGGTGGTTAGTCAGGGTACTGCAATCTCATAGATTCCAACTGCTCTGGTGTATTGCCTTTTTTACCTGCACTCCTCAGCTACCGAAACATAACAGTATCACCGGCTAAAAAATTGAAAATTATATGGTACTCACAGAAAGGAAAAAATATTGTGAAAGAAAATTTGTCAGAGTTGTCAGAGATATTTTTCTGTTTGTTGCATTTTTTTTTTCCTCTGTATCTCTGGGTGCTGGGGAGGATCTTTTCTATCAATGGAGTTTGCACGGTTGTCTGGCCGTGTGGATCAGCTTACCACTGAGGTTCAGAGTATTGCTGCATATCTTGCTAGGTTGCCTGTTGTGGAACCTAGGATCCCCATGCCAGATTTGTTTTTGGGGGATCGAGCTAAGTTTCAGAATTTCAAAAATAATTGTAAATTGTTTTTTGCCTTAAAATCTAAGTCCTCAGGGAACGCAGCGCAGCAGGTTCAAATTATCATCTCTCTCCTGCACGGCGATCCTCAGGATTGGGCTTTTTCCCTGACACCTGGGGATCCTGTTTTGAGTGATGTTGATGCATTTTTTCAGGCTTTGGGGTTATTGTACGATGAGCCTAATGTCACTGATCAAGCTGAAAAAGCCTTGTTGGCATTAAATCAGGGGCCTTATGACGCTGAGTTATACTGTCAGAGATTCCGTAGGTGGGCAGTCCTGACCAAATGGAATGACGACGCTTTGGCAGCCCTTTTCCGGAAGGGTCTGTCAGATAATGTAAAGGATGTTATGGTGGGATTCCCTGTCCCCTCTGGTCTCAATGATTCTATGTCATTAGCGATTCAAATTGACAGACGTTTGCGTGAGCGGAGAAGTATGCGTGGAATGGTGTTGCCTTGTGAACCAGCTTCTGAACCCATGCAGTGTGATAGAGTGGTGTCTGGGGCACAGCGTCATGAGTTTCGAAAGTGCAATGGGTTATGTTTCTACTGTGGTGATGCCTCTCATGCTATTTCAGTCTGCCCTAAGCGGGGAAGACGTTTTGCACGCTCAGTTGTCTTGGGTAGTGTTCAGACTAAGTTTTTATTAACTGTCACTCTGATATGCTCTCTGTCCTCATTTTCTGCTCAGGCTTTCGTTGATTCTGGAGCAGCTATTAACCTGATGGATTATGATTTTGCTAAACGTTGTGGGTTTCCCTTGATACCCCTACAGAAGTCTATTCCCCTACTGGGGATCGATTCTACCCCTTTGGCTGAGAATAAACCCCAGTTTTCTACTCAGGTGATAATGAGGGTTGAACCTGATCACCAGGAGTGCTGCAAATTTTTGGTTCTGTATAATCTGCATGACATTATCGTGCTGGGTTTCCCTTGGTTACAGTCTCATAATCCTGTTTTGGACTGGAAATCTGTGTCTGTAACCAGTTGGGGCTGCCAATGTGTTAATACCAACACTCCTGTTTTTTCTGCCTCCCCCCAGGCTCAGGATGTTCCTGACTTTTTGATTGATTTTTCTGATGTGTTTAGCGAAAGTAAATCTGCATCCTTGCCTCCCCATAGGAGCTATGACTGCGCTATTGAATTAGTGCCGGGTAGTAAATTCCCTAAAGGTCGCCTTTTTAACTTGTCTGTACCTGAACATGACGCTATGCGGTCTTATATCAAGGGATCATTGGAGAAGGGTCATATCAGACCATCCTCTTCACCCTTAGGTGCCGGTTTTTTCTTTGTGGCCAAAAAAGATGGTTCATTAAGGCCGTGTATTGATTATCGTCTCTTGAACAATATTACTGTGAAATATCAATACCCGTTACCCTTGATTTCTGACCTGTTTTCCAGGGTGAAAAACGCTACTTGGTTTACCAAGCTTGACCTCAGGGGGGCGTATAACCTTATTCGCATTAAGCACGGGGATGAATGGAAGACGGCATTCAATACCCCTGAAGGGCATTTTGAGTACCTAGTGATGCCCTTTGGGCTCACTAATGCTCCTTCCGTCTTCCAGTCCTTTATGAATGACATTTTCAGGGATTTTGTGGACAAATTTCTGATTGTTTATTTGGATGATATCTTGATTTTTTCTAATGACTGGGACTCTCATGTGAAACATGTTCGAACTGTGTTCCAGATTTTGAGAGAGAATGCTCTGTATGTGAAGGGATCAAAGTGTCTTTTTGGCGTACAGAGGATCTCATTTCTGGGATTCATTTTGTCCCCATCTGTTATTGAAATGGACCCGGTCAAGGTTCAGGCCATCTGTGATTGGGTCCAACCTACTTCATTAAAGGCTCTTCAGAGATTTTTGGGTTTTGCCAATTTTTATCGTAAATTTATTGGTAATTTCTCGGTTATTGTTAAACCATTAACTGATTTGACCAGAAAGGGTTCTGATGTGGTGAATTGGCCTCCTGAGGCAGTCTCTGCGTTTCAGGAACTTAAGCAGAGATTCACTTCTGCTCCTGTTCTACGGCAGCCTGATGTTTCTCTGCCATTTCAGGTGGAGGTTGATGCCTCTGAAATTGGGGCAGGTGCCGTTTTGTCCCAAAAAGATCCAGAGACCTCTAAAAGT
>JARQOD010000005.1:536808577-536899283 GCA_033576555.1 Oophaga sylvatica | reverse complement strand
TCCTGAAAAAAACAGTTGATTCCTTCTGCTCAGACAATGTTCCCCAACTCTGAGGACTGGCTTTTCCAGCAGGACAATGCGCCATGCCCACTGGCTTTTCCAGCAGGACAATGCGCCATGCCACACAGCTAGGTCAATCAATGTGTGGATGAAGGTCCACCACATCAAATCCCTGTCATGGCCGCCCAATCTCGAGACCTGAACCCCATTGAAAACCTCTGGAATATAACATTTTTGTACCAGGAGTGGCATAAGGTCACACAAAAGGAGTGTGACAGACTGGTGGAAAGCATGCCAAGACGCATGAAAGCTGTGATTAAAAATCATGGTTATTCCACAAAATATTGATTTCTGAACTCTTCCTGAGTTAAAACATTAGTATTTTTGTTTCTAAATGATTATGAACTTGGTTTCTTAGCATTATTTGAGGTCTGCAAGCACTGCATTTTTTTGTTATTTTGACCATTTCTAATTTTCTGAAAATAAATACAAAATTTATTGCTTGAAAATATTCAGAGACATGTTGTCAGCAGTTTATAGAATAAAAGAGCAATTTACATTTTTCTCAAAAATATACCTATAAAGAGAAAGATCAGACAAACTGAAAAATTTTGCAGGGGTCTCTTAATTTTTGCCAGAGCAGTATATTCTCATAATTGCATTAACTACTGCTGCTTGGAGAATCAGGAATCTGTAAGTGAGGTTTTTCAATGTTTGAATCTCTTCTGTATCTTTCTGAGTTCCTCTCAACTGATTTATTGCCACATAAAAGTGCAGATCAACTTTTATGAAGTCATAAATCAGCACACTTAAAAGACAGAGTATAACTTTCTCTGTTAGGCTTACTTTTGAGAAACGCGCTTGAGTCTCTTGCATCAATACCCGCACTGCCACCGGCACTCGGGACCAGAGTGTGTGGCTGCATGTATTTCTATGCAGCTGAATGCTCCGGTCCGAGTGCCTGTGTCAGTGCCGAGTATTGATGCGAGAGACTTGCGTGAGTTTCTCGCATCACACACACAAGTGTGACCCGGCCTTAGAATGAGCTCACTGACAGATTCTCAGTTAACTTATTCAAAACACATGCATTTAAGTGAAAAAAAATATCCTTTAAAGTGTGCATGGAATTTCAGGTGACCTTTTAAAATAAGCTGTCCTGTAGGTTGTAAGATTGAATGTAAAGTATGCGTCACCGAGGTAGCTAGCATCGGTGATGTAGGATCCGGAGAAGCAGGCTCCAGCATGGATATTGTGGAGAGATTTTTTTTTAATAAGCCCAGATTTAGGGTCTGGGTTTTTGGAATGGTCAGAAGAGCTAGGTGGGACTGGCAGTTCCGATACCTCCAGTTCCAGGACTTGGAATTGCCTATTTCAGCTCAGGGTCTATGTGTGGAGGTGGAAAAGACCTTGTTCAGTTATATGAAAAAGTTTGGGCACCCCTATTAATCTTAAGCTTAATGTTTTATAAAAATTGGTGTTTTTGTAACAGCTATTTCAGTTTGATTTATCTAATAACTATTGGACACAGTAATGTTTCTGCCTTGAAATGAGGTTTATTGTACTAACAGAAAATGTGCAATCTGCATCCAAACAAAATTTGACAGGTGCATAAGTATGGGCACCTCACCAGAAAAGTGACATTAATATTTAGTAGATCCTCCTTTTGCTCCTCCTGTCGCTTCCTGTAGCTTTTAATGAGTTCCTGGATCCTGGATGAAGGTATTTTTGACCATTCCTCTTTACAAAACAATTCCAGTTCAGTTAAGTTTGATGGTCGCCGAGCATGGACAGCCCTCTTCAAATGATCCCACAGATGTTCAATGATGTTCAGGTCTGGGGACTGGGATGGCCATTCCAGAACATTGTAATTGTTCCTCTGCATGAATGCCTGAGTAGATTTGGAGCGGTGTTTTGGATCATTGTCTTGCTGAAAGATCCATCCCCTGCGTAACTTCAACTTTGTCACTGATTCTTGAACATTATTGTCAAGAATCTGCTGATACTGAGTGGAATCCATGCGTCCCTCAACTTTAACAAGATTCTCGGTGCCGGCATTGGCCACACAGCCCTGTTGTGAGTGGGCTTGGGATGAGTTCTGAGCAGAGGCTCCCTCTGGTGGTTACAAGCGGTGCTGGTCTGTCCAGTGAAGATTGTGAGGATTGGGAATCAGGTGTTACTGACTGGTCTTATATAAGGGAGTCACCTTCCCATCAGGGTTGCCGGTGATCAATTGTTCTGGTCTGAATCCTTGATTCCTGTTTCCTTTGTAGCCTGCTGTGTCATGTCTGCATCTCCTGCTAACAGATAAGACATTTTCTTCTTTTTGTTTTTGTGCTTGATTTTTGCATTTTGTCCTGCACTTCTGTGGGGGCCTTCAGGGTCCCCTCCGGGGGCTTTTGCCCTCTCAGTTTAGTTCAGCCACTGATGTTTGTGCCTTTGCTTTTTCCAGTTTTTTCAGTGGCTGCTGTTTTGATTTTGTTACACCAGAGAACTAATTTAGGTGGTAGAGGTCGTGTGATCTCAGGTGTTTTTGAAATTAGTAGAGTTGGTGCTTTTCAGGGTTTTCTGGGATTGCAGTTAGTACCCTTCCTATCCTTTTCTATTTAGTTAGTTTGGGCCCCAGCGTTTGCTCATTCTATTTTCTGTCTGTGTCTGTATTTCTTCTTGTCTAACCGCCATTACATGTTTGGGGGCTTTCTATTATCTTTGGGGTTCTGCTCCGGGGCAGATAGCTTTCCTATTTCTATCTTTAGGTGTAGTTAGTTTCTCAGGCTGTGACGAGGCGTCTAGGACCAACGTAGGAACGCTCCACGGCTGCCTCTAGTTGTTGTGGTTAGTCAGGGTACTGCAATCTCATAGATTCCAACTGCTCTGGTGTATTGCCTTTTTTACCTGCACTCCTCAGCTACCGAAACATAACAGTATCACCGGCCAGAAATTTAAAATTGTATGGTACTCACAGAAGGGAAAAAATTTGTAAAAGAAAAAACGGTTGTCAGAGTTGTCAGAGATATTTTTCTGTTTGTTGCATTTTTTTTTTTCCCTCTGTATCTCTGGGTGCTGGGGAGGATTTTTTCTCTCAATGGAGTTTGCACAGTTGTCTGGCCGTGTGGATCAGCTTGCCACTGAGGTTCAGAGTATTGCTGCATATCTTGCTAGGTTGCCTGTTGTGGAACCTAGGATTCCCATGCCAGATTTGTTTTTAGGGGATCGAGCTAACTTTCAGAATTTCAAAAATAATTGTAAATTGTTTTTTTGCCTTAAAATCTAAGTCCTCAGGGAACGCAGCGCAGCAGGTTCAAATTGTCATCTCTCTCCTCGCGGCGATCCTCAGGATTGGGCTTTTTCCCTGACACCTGGGGATCCTGTTTTGAGTGATGTTGATGCATTTTTTCAGGCTTTGGGGTTATTGTACGATGAGCCTAATGTCACTGATCAAGCTGAAAAAGCCTTGTTGGCATTAAATCAGGGGCTTGATGACGCTGAGTTATACTGTCAGAGATTCCGTAGGTGGGCAGTCCTGACCAAATGGAATGACGATGCTTTGGCAGCCCTTTTTCGGAAGGGTCTGTCAGATAATGTAAAGGATGTTATGGTGGGATTCCCTGTCCCCTCTGGTCTCAATGATTCTATGTCATTAGCGATTCAAATTGACAGACGTTTTTGTGAGCGGAGAAGTATGCGTGGAATAGTGTTGCCTTGTGAACCTGCTTCTGAATCCATGCAGTGTGATAGAGTGGTGTCTGGGGCACAGCGTCATGAGTTTCGAAAGCGCAATGGGTTATGTTTCTACTGTGGTGATGCCTCTCATGCTATTTCAGTCTGCCCTAAGCGGGGAAGACGTTTTGCACGCTCAGTTGTCTTGGGTAGTGTTCAGACTAAGTTTTTATTAACTGTCACTCTGATATGCTCTCTGTCCTCATTTTCTGCTCAGGCTTTCGTTGATTCTGGAGCAGCTATTAACCTGATGGATTATGAGTTTGCTAAACGTTGTGGGTTTCCCTTGATACCCCTACAGAAGTCTATTCCCCTACTGGGGATCGATTCTACCCCTTTGGCTGAGAATAAACCTCAGTTCTCTACTCAGGTGATAATGAGGGTTGAACCTGATCATCAAGAGTGCTGCAAATTTTTGGTTCTGTATAATCTGCATGATATTATCGTACTGGGTTTCCCTTGGTTACAGTCTCATAATCCTGTTTTGGATTGGAAATCTGTGGCTGTAACCAGTTGGGGCTGCCAATGTGTTAATACCAACACTCCTGTTTTTTCTGCCTCCCCCCAGGCTCAGGATGTTCCTGACTTTTTGATTGATTTTTCTGATGTATTTAGCGAAAGTAAATCTGCATCCTTGCCTCCCCATAGGAGCTATGACTGCGCTATTGAATTAGTGCCTGGTAGTAAATTCCCTAAAGGTCGCCTTTTTAACTTGTCTGTACCTGAACATGACGCTATGCGGTCTTATATCAAGGAGTCATTGGAGAAGGGTCATATCAGACCATCCTCTTCACCCTTAGGTGCCGGTTTTTTCTTTGTGGCCAAAAAAGATGGTTCATTAAGGCCGTGTATTGATTATCGTCTCTTGAACAATATTACTGTGAAATATCAATACCCGTTACCCTTGATTTCTGACCTGTTTTCCAGGGTGAAAAACGCTACTTGGTTTACCAAGCTTGACCTCAGGGGGGCGTATAACCTTATTCGCATTAAGCACGGGGATGAATGGAAGACGGCATTCAATACCCCTGAAGGGCATTTTGTACCTGAACATGACGCTATGCGGTCTTATATCAAGGAGTCATTGGAGAAGGGTCATATCAGACCATCCTCTTCACCCTTAGGTGCCGGTTTTTTCTTTGTGGCCAAAAAGGATGGTTCATTAAGGCCGTGTATTGATTATCGTCTTTTGAACAATATTACTGTGAAATATCAATACCCTAATTATGCAAATTGTCTCTTCAGAGAGGAAGAGAGCTAGAACTCTAGTGCCACCTTTTGGAAGGTAGCAATCCTACAAGTCAATGTTGACCCTTTAACGAGCCTTATCACATGACCTAGGATAATAGCCAAACCAGAATCTCAATTTGCAGACACTGTGTTTCGGGTTCAGCCCCTCGTCAGTGCAAAGCGGAGATCTGGTTTGGCTGTGTGAGAGGCGTCAGACCATTGTCCAAGAAATATCGTCACTCCTTGCGGAGATCAACATGCTAAGCATGCAGATGAGGAGACTTAACGCCGCAATGCTCCTCTGGGAAATGAAGAGACAATTTGCATAATTAGCATATTTCCCAGAGGAGCATTGCGGCTTTAAGTCTCCTCATCTGCATGCTTAGCATGTTGATCTCCGCAAGGAGTGACGATATTTCTTGGACAATGGTCTGACGCCTCTCACACAGCCAAACCAGATCTCCGCTTTGCACTGACGAGGGGCTGAACCCCGAAACACAGTGTCTGCAAATTGAGATTCTGGTTTGGCTATTATCCTAGGTCATGTGATAAGGCTCGTTAAAGGGTCGACATTGACTTGTAGGATTGCTACCTTCCAAAAGGTGGCACTAGAGTTCTAGCTCTCTTCCTCTCTGAAGAGACAATTTGCATAATTAGCATATTTCCCAGAGGAGCATTGCGGCTTTAAGTCTCCTCATCTGCATGCTTAGCATGTTGATCTCCGCAAGGAGTGACGATATTTCTTGGACAAATATCAATACCCTTACCCTTGATTTCTGACCTGTTTTCCAGGTGAAAAACGCTACTTGGTTTACCAAGCTTGACCTCAGGGGGGCATATAACCTTATTCGCATTAAGCACGGGGATGAATGGAAGACGGCATTCAATACCCCGGAGGGGCATTTTGAGTACCTTGTGATGCCCTTTGGGCTCACTAATGCTCCTTCTGTCTTCCAGTCCTTCATGAATGACATTTTCAGGGATTTTGTGGATAAATTTCTGATTGTTTATTTGGATGATATCTTGATTTTTTCTAATGACTGGGACTCTCATGTGAAACATGTTCGAACTGTATTCCAGATTTTGAGAGAGAATGCTCTGTATGTGAAGGGATCAAAGTGTCTTTTTGGCGTACAGAGGATCTCATTTCTGGGATTCATTTTGTCCCCATCTGTTATTGAAATGGACCCGGTCAAGGTTCAGGCCATCTGTGATTGGGTCCAACCTACTTCATTAAAGGCTCTTCAAAGATTTTTGGGTTTTGCCAATTTTTATCGTAAATTTATTGGTAATTTCTCGTTATTGTTAAACCATTAACTGATTTGACCAAAAAGGGTTCTGATGTGGTGAATTGGCCTCCTGAGGCAGTCTCTGCATTTCAGGAACTTAAGCAGAGATTCACTTCTGCTCCTGTTCTACGGCAGCCTGATGTTTCTCTGCCATTTCAGGTGGAGGTTGATGCCTCTGAAATTGGGGCAGGTGCCGTTTTGTCCCAAAAAGATCCAGAGACCTCTAAAAGTAACCCTTGTGCCTTTTTCTCTCGAAAATTTTCTCCTACTGAACGTAATTATGACGTGGGTAATCGGGAGTTATTGGCCATGAAGTGGGCTTTTGAAGAGTGGAGACATTGGCTGGAGGGAGCCAAACATCAGGTGGTGGTCCTTACTGACCATAAGAATCTGGTTTATCTGGAATCTGCCAAGCGACTCAATCCTAGACAGGCCAGGTGGGCCTTGTTTTTCACACGTTTTAATTTTGTGGTTTCCTTTCTTCCTGGCACTAAGAATGTTAAGGGGGTGCCCTCTCGAGGAGCTTCCTTGCGGACTCTCCTGAGTTATCTGATCCTTCTGTTATTTTGAAAGAGGGTGTAGTTCTTTCCGCCATCTCACCTAATTTGAGACTTGCTCTGGAGGGGTGTCAGGAGGATAGGCCCGAGCGCTGCCCTGTTGGAAAATTGTTTGTCCCGGACCAGTGGAAAAAGAGTGTGATGTCTGAGATTCATTGTTCAGCGTTGGCTGGGCATCCCGGAATTTTTGGTACCAGAGACTTGGTTAGTCGGTCCTTTTGGTGGCCTACCTTGTCTCGTGATGTCAGGGAATTTGTGCAGTCCTGCGGGACTTGCTCTCGCTCCAAGCCTTGCTCTCGCTCTAGTGGTTTGTTGATGTCATTGCCTGTGCCCAAGAGACCATGGACCCATATCTCTATGGATTTCATTTCCGACCTTCCTGTTTCTCAGAGAATGACCGCCATCTGGGTGATTTGTGATAGGTTTTCTAAGGTGATACATCTTGTGCCATTACCTAAGTTGCCTTCCTCCTCTGAATTGGTGCCATTGTTCCTTCACCACGTGGTTCGTTTACACGGCATTCCTGAGAACATAGTGTCTGACAGAGGAGTCCAGTTTGTTTCCAGATTTTGGAGGACTTTTTGTTCTAAACTGGGTGTTCAATTGTCTTTCTCCTCGGCATTTCATCCTCAGACCAATGGTCAAACTGAGAGAACAAACCAGACATTGGAGACTTATCTAAGATGCTTTGTGTCTGCTGATCAGGATGACTGGGTCTCTTTTTTGCCTTTGGCTGAGTTTGCTCTTAATAATAGGGCTAGCTCTGCCACTTTGATGTCTCCGTTTTTCTGTAATTCTGGGTTTCACCCTCGATTTTCTTCAGGACAGACGGAGGCTTCTGTCTGTCCAGGTGTTGACTCTGTTGTGGAGCGTATGCAACAGATTTGGGACCAGGTAGTGGAGAGGTTGTCCCTCTCTCAGGAGAGGGCCCAGCGGTTTGCTAACCGCATAGGACTGATGGTCCTCGGTTTAAAGTGGGTGACTTGGTCTGGTTGTCCTCAAAAAATATTCCTATGAGAGTAGCATCTCCTAAATTTAAGCCTAGGTTCATTGGACCTTATAAGATCATAGAGATTCTTAATCCTGTTTCTTTTCGTTTGCTTCTTCCAGGGACATTTAAGATCCATAACGTGTTCCACAAGTCCTTGTTGAAGAGGTTTGTTGAGCCAGTGGTTCCTGCTGCTGTGCCTCCTGACCCTGTTTTAGTTGAGGGCAATCTGGAGTATGTGGTTGAGAAAATATTAGATTCTCGTTTTTCTAGACGGAAACTCCAGTATTTGGTTAAGTGGAGAGGTTATGGTCAGGAAGACAATTCTTGGGTGTTTGCTTCGGACATCCATGCTAGGAAGACTCATCCGTGCGTACCATAGAACTCATCCTGACCGACCTTGTTGCTCAAATGAGGGTTCGGTGACCCCTCCTCAAGGGGGGGGTACTGTTGTGAGTGGGCTTGGGATGAGTTCTGAGCAGAGGCTCCCTCTGGTGGTTACAAGCGGTGCTGGTCTGTCCAGTGAAGATTGTGAGGATTGGGAATCAGGTGTTACTGACTGGTCTTATATAAGGGAGTCACCTTCCCATCAGGGTTGCCGGTGATCAATTGTTCTGGTCTGAATCCTTGATTCCTGTTTCCTTTGTAGCCTGCTGTGTTGTGTCTGCATCTCCTGCTAACAGATAAGACATTTTCTTCTTTTTGTTTTTGTGCTTGATTTTTGCATTTTGTCCTGCACTTCTGTGGGGGCCTTCAGGGTCCCCTCCGGGGGCTTTTGCCCTCTCAGTTTAGTTCAGCCACTGATGTTTGTGCCTTTGCTTTTTCCAGTTTTTTCAGTGGCTGCTGTTTTGATTTTGTTACACCAGAGAACTAATTTAGGTGGTAGAGGTCGTGTGATCTCAGGTGTTTTTGAAATTAGTAGAGTTGGTGCTTTTCAGGGTTTTCTGGGATTGCAGTAAGTACCCTTCCTATCCTTTTCTATTTAGTTAGTTTGGGCCCCAGCGTTTGCTCATTCTATTTTCTGTCTGTGTCTGTATTTCTTCTTGTCTAACCGCCATTACTTGTTTGGGGGCTTTCTATTATCTTTGGGGTTCTGCTCCGGGGCAGATAGCTTTCCTATTTCTATCTTTAGGTGTAGTTAGTTTCTCAGGCTGTGACGAGGCGTCTAGGACCAACGTAGGAACGCTCCACGGCTGCCTCTAGTTGTTGTGGTTAGTCAGGGTACTGCAATCTCATAGATTCCAACTGCTCTGGTGTATTGCCTTTTTTGCCTGCACTCCTCAGCTACCGAAACATAACACAGCCCCAAAGCATGATGGAACCTCCACCAAATTTTACTGCGGGTAGCAAGTGTTTTTCTTGGAATGCTGTGTTTTTTTGACGCCATGCATAACGCCTTTTTGTATGACCAAACAACTCCATCTTGGTTTCATCAGTCCTCAGGACCTTCTTCCAAAAAGAAATTGGCTTCTCCAAATGTGCTTTTGCATACCTCAGCCGACTCGGTTTGTGGCGTGCTTGCAGAAACGGCTTCTTTCGCATCACTCTCCCATACAGCTTCTCCTGTGCAAAGTGCGTTGTATAGTTGACCGATGCATAGACACCATCTGCAGCAAGTTGATGCTGCAGCTCTCTGGAGGTGGTCTGAGGATTGTCCTTGACTGATCTCACCATTCTTCTTCTCTGCCTTTCTGATGGTTTTCTTGGCCTGCCACTTCTGGCCTTAACAAAAACTGTCCCTGTGTTCTTCCATTTCCTTACTATGTTCCTCACAGTGGAAACCGACAGGTTAAATCTCTGAGACATCTTTTTGTATCCTTCCCTTGAACAACTATGTTGAATAATCTTTGTTTTCAGATCATTTGACAGTTTTGAGGAGCCCATGATGCCACTCTTCAGAGGAGATTCAAACAGGAGAACAACTTGCAAGTGGCCACTTTAAGTAGCTTTTCTCATGATTGCATACCCCTGGCTATGAAGTTCAAAGCTCAATGAGGTTACAAAACCAAAAAAAGGGCTTTAGTAAGTCAGTAAAAAGTAGGTAGGAGTATTTAAAACAAGAAAATGATAAGGGTGCCCATACTTATGCACCTGTCAAATTTTGTTTGAATGCAGATTGCACATGTTCTGCTAGTACAATAAACCTAATTTCAAGGCAGAAACATTACTGTGTCCAATAGTTATTAGATATATCAAACTGAAATAGCTGTTGCAAGAGCACCAATTTTTATCAAACATTAAGCTTAAGATTAATAGGGGTGCCCAAACTTTTTCATATAACTGTATATGTTCCTGGCCTCTGCCAGAGGCTGTGAGAGCAGGACTGGTATCTGAACGGGCCAGCCGAGCCCATGCTACTATATGGACTATTTCTTTTCTGTTTTATTATATTTTCTGCCAAAGAAAAGCCATTTGTTATCTTTGGAAGATTTATGGACTTAAATAAATCTTCCTGCCGGATTTAAAAACTTGCTGCTTGTGTATGCCTAAACGGCTGCCAGAGATACTGAACCCCTACAAGGTGTACATTAAGAATAACACTATTTCTGGCCATTATGTGACTTTCTGCATTCTTCACCAGTTTTCCCCTTTGCAGGCTCTGTCTCTGAGCTGGTGGGCGTAGAGTAGCTGCTGTGATGTTTCCAGTACTCATATACTTGAGAGATTCCTGCTCCCCTGTGTCTATGTAGCCCATGTTCAGAAGAAGCAGCAGCAGCATGGAGGACATTATACAGAAGTGCTGAGCAGTGAAGCCACTGGGGTGAACTATAACACTAGGAGCATCAGTCTAGGCATCAAACTTCTTATCTGCTCCTCATCGTCCCCAGGCCATAGACTTCAATAGGCAACAGTAATATGATCCCTCAGTGGTTTGTCAGTCCATCTTGTTTTATGCGGATCGATTTTAGCTGTTTTTCAGTCTGAATCGGAGATCAGGAGGCAGGAAGGAGAAGAGGCTCAGAAGTGGAGAAAGAAGCAGATTTCTCTGATAAGATCTTGTACTCACTTGTATTATGGCTTCATTCAGTTTGTTAAAAGACACTGAACATTTAAAGGGTCACTCCAGAAATAAGCAAATTGGGCTTCCGATCGATTTTATCCCTCCATAGAACTTAAATGTGCATACTCAATGTGTAAAATCAGCCAAAAAAATAATATAAAGTGTGCACAAAACTTGATATCTCACGGGACTTCAATCTGGTCTCCTGTCCTAATTCTCAGCCTATACGAGCTTTCCCATTGTAACACTTCTGTTGGGTTCAGTAAATCCCGTACAGAAGGTGAGATGGAAAAACCCTAAGGCTTGGTTCCACGGTCCGAACCATACCTACAGAAATCGGCTCCGTTATTTACGACTCGGGTTCGGACATCGGAATCAAAAATACAATAATATTCGCCCCACCTCGGAAATACCGAACATGCTCTCTTCAAAGAGCGCGATTTAATCCCCGGATGTTGTGTGGACCATTGTTGAAATCCTTCACCAGCGACTGCGGGGGGGGGGGGGGGGGGGGGGGGGGGGGGGGGCTTGCGAGATTTTCTCGCAGGCTTGCAAAACTGACATATAATGGATCCAAAAGAATAGTATTTAAATGCCAAAAGAAAGAATAGATATATACACATAGAACACATATATATATATATATGTCATTGTGACATATATATATACATATATTTATAATTCTTACACTTCTACATACTGTTATAGCCGCTAATTCAATTGCCGGCTTCAGTGAAATCACAGAAGCCGACATGAAATGATACATTGTTTCTACACAGTTAACCATGTAATTTCATGTATTTTTATATATGTTTGAAACATACAATTACATGAGTATATGTGTGCTAAATTTCAGACATGTAGGGGTTAATTAAAGGTGTAAATTCGTTGAAAAAAAATGCGTGGGCTCCCGCTGTATTTTCTCCACCAGACAGACAAAGCAAGCGAGTGGGGCAGATAATAATAGCCTAGGGAGGGTACATTTTTTTTGTGCCCCCCCTGGCTACTAACATCTGCCCCCAGACACCCCAGAAAGGGCAAATCTATAATTAGATTCGCCCTTTCTGGCACTTTGCCCGTCTATTCCCATTGCCCTGTAGCGGTGGCGAATGGGTTAATAAGGGGTTAAAATGACCTTGCAATTGAAAGGTCACTTTAAGCCAGGTTAATAATTGATAGCTGTCAATTAGACAACTATCAATTATTAATCCTATTGTATGAAAGAAAAATCAAACACACACAGTTTAATAAAAAATAAGTTTAATTAAATAATCACACAGTTTTTGACCATATTTTATTTTCCTGCTAAAACCATTTCCTGTAATAAAAATAAAATAAAAAAGCAAAATTATACTTACCAATCCGATGTACAGTCAGGTCCCACGGTGTAATCCATCAGAAAGGGTTAACAGGTTACAGGTCGCAGAGAGCTAATAATGCTGTCTCAGACCTGTATTCCCCTGAATGAATAACTTCCTCTCCCAGCGAAAGTAGAGGAATAGATTCATGAATGGAGCTTAATTGATTTATTGGCAATTTAACTTTAGTGACCTGACCTAAAGGGAAAGTGGACACAATCAATTAAGCTTCATTCATGAAACACATCCTCTCCTGTCGCCAGGAGAGGAACTTATTCATTCAGGAGCTTTGAGCTGAGCATGCAGGATTACTTGCACAGCTTGGCTCAAAGCTAGTTAACCCTTTGTGAAGGATTACAGCGTGGGACGTGACAGATGGCGGAATAGGTAAGAATAATGTTGTTTTATTTCTTTTTCTTTATTTTAGGAGATCAATGGCTTCGCACGGATTAAGTGTAAAATAAAATATGGTCAAAAAAATGTGTTTTATTTCATTAAAATTATTTATTCTTAAAGTGTGTGTGTTTTTTTATTTACTTCAATAGGATTAATAATTGATAGTTGTCTAATTGACAGCTATCAATCATTAACCTGCCTTAAGGTCACCTTTCAATTGCAAGGTGACAGTAAGGTGAGATTAACCCATTCGCCACCGCTACAGGGCAATGGGAATAGACGGGCAAAGTGCCAGAAAGGGCGAATCTAATTATAGATTTGCCCTTTCTGGGGTGTATGGGGGCAGATGTTAGTAGCCAGGGGGGGCACAAAAAAATGCACCCTCCCTGGGCTATTATTATCTGCCCCCACTCGCTTTGCTTTGTCTGTCTGGTGGAGAAAATACAGCGGGAGCCCACGCATTTTTTTTCAACGAAATTACACCTTTAATTAACCCCTACATGTCTGAAATTTTGCACAAATACACTCATGTAATTGTATGTTTCAAACATATATAAAAATACATGAAATTACATGGTTAAATGTGTGGAAACAATGTATCATTGCATGTCGGCTTCTGTGATTTCACAAAACCCGGCAATTGAATTAGCGGCTATTACAGTATGTAGAAGTCTAGGAACTATAAATATATGTATATATACATGTCACAATGACATGTATATATATATATATGTGTTCTATGTGTATATATCTATTCTTTCTAGTCTTTATTAAAGCTGTCAGTGTGATTTTACAGTATAGGCGGGGATGAATTGCCGGCTTTTCTAAAGGACACCGATGCGATTTCATCGCAAGTCACACAGTGTGGTCCGTTTGTAATCAGATTTTTCATCACTCCCATAGACTTGCATTGGCGATAGTCGACCCACAATCGGTGACAGTGCAGCATGCTGCGATTGTACACGGACGTTTAAAACGGACCACAAAAAATCTGATACTGGGAGCTGCTCCATAGATTAACATAGGTCCGACTGCAATGCGATATTTCATCGCATTGCAGTCGTCCGATTTTGTCGCCAGTGTGACTCCGGCCTAAGGCTGTAGTTCCACGGTCCGGAACCACAGCGCTTTGGACGGAGCGGAAATTCCGCTCCGTCTAAGCCCCCCCCCCTTTATGACGCGCGCTCTTTCCGGAGGTGTTCAGGACACCTCCGGAAAGAACGCAGGGCTACATAGCCCTGTGTGAAATTCTGTTGCGGCGACGCATCGTCGCCGCAACACGCGAGGACATGCTGCGGTCTGAAAAGACGCGCCGCATGTCCGTTTACGCAGGTCTGCCACCTGCGTGTTGTTACGCATAGTGGAGACGGGATTTCTTGAAATCCCCTCCACTATGCTGTAACATCTGGACGCTGCGTGTTTGGCGCTGCGCCAGCGCACAGCGCCAAACACGCAGCGTTTACTGATCGTGGAAACTCACCCAAACTGTGCGGTGATGAGCCGCAGAGAGAACCTGAGAGGTGCGGTGACGTCACCGAGGAGGAAGGTCCTGGCCGGGCTCTACATAGATACTATAACAACGTCCAGAGAAATTAGCAGATGACGATATGGAAGAAAGGACGTCAAAGGTTTTTCAAATCCCAAACAATGCAGTAAGTATGAGGCTGCCGATCACGATTCTGTTCTTGAGGGTTTTTTAAGGACCAGTAATATCAAAACGCACAACTAGAGATAAAATAAGGCCAGAGCTATGTGAGTTTGCCACTGACTGGTTAATTCATGGCCCACGCTTCATTAGTATGTGTAAGAACAGTCAATACATCTGACGAGATCAGAATACAATTTTGGAAAATCAAAAACATTCAGACTCCGAGCTCCTAAGTTTTCCCTGCACCAACACATCGTATTGAGCCCGGCATCCGTGTGAGCAGGACTAGGCTGCAACAGGATTCAAGCCCTCATTCATCCTATTCGTTTTTGCTTTGTTTTGTTTTTTTTTTGTCACTTTTCTTTTCTGTCTTGTAGTATTCATTGCCAAATATTTCAAAATGGCACTCGTGCTTTATGAGATTTGCCCAAAGTCAAGAATTATTTTTCTTTCTTTCTTTCACCTTTTCTTTTGACTTTTAACTGCAAAAAGTCACATTATGCAAAATGTCCCAAAAAATTGCACAACAAAAACTCACTCCGGTAGGGAAGATGGGAGCACATTTACTTTTAGAAAAGTCACAAATGATGGCTCAACCACAAGTACCTGGAAACCCTAAACTCTGCTCACAAAAGCAAACATAAAAAAACAAGTGAACACACGGAAAATAGACTTTAAAAAGACGCAAAGTAAAAGAAAAATAAATGAAAATAACAAAAAATTAGACAAATAAAGGCACAAATGCACTAATGAATCGGGCTCTCGATTGTGAAGAATAATGCTCCCATACATTGGGGAGATCCTGGGAGGGTGAGGAACTGAGACGTGACGTTGAAGAAAGTGACTGTGGAGCAATGATGCTATAATCCAGCGTTTTGACAGATCGGACTTTTACAGATGCAGCAATACTGATAAATAAGCTTTTTTATGTCTTGAGAATAATGAAAAACATAAAAGTATAAAGACTGGAGAGATCTGATACTGAAGAAGAGGAGAGCAAAGTAAAATGTTACTTTTACATAAAAAGCAGTGAAAGTCAATGGAGATTTACACTGATGATATACATGAACCTGTTCCAGGGACGGGTCTGGAGGTGATTACTGGAAATCTTCCCTCTAATTACTATCAAAAACTGGCTCAGCCACAATCCCATCCTCATGTGTGGGACGGAGCCAGATGTTAGTGTGGCGGATATAAAACAAATCATAAAAACAAACAATGTAAAACTCAGGGAGCAACGGGAATAAACATAAGGGCAAAAACTGGACACTTTTGACACATCCCCTTTATGGCTTGTTCACATGTTGCATTTTTTTTTTCACTTTTTTCGGTTTCTTTTTTAAGGGTAAAAAATGTTGCAGTTTACAGAACCAGCAGAATTAATGAGAATACTAAATTCTCATGCAGCTTGTTTTTTCCTTTTGCAGTTTAATCATCAAAGCATTTTTTCAAATCTGCAGCATGTCAGTTCTTTGCAAAAATGCACATAAAAACACATAAAAAAAACACGCTCACTGTATGTCAGCATTTTTTCTGCCAACTCCCTGTTTTTTGGTGCAGAAAAATCCACTACAAATACAGTGTGCACAAAGCCTTATAGAGGAGAGAGGACCTGGAGCTCTGTCTCATTGATTGGGTTGATTTGTTCACTTAGTGTTTTGTTGTCTTTTCTTTCTGCATGAAAAACACAATTTTTTTTATTTTCTTTCACTTCTAAGTATCTTTGAACTCAATGGTAAAATTGCTGTCAAAACTGAAATGGAAAAAATGTCATTTATTTTTCTTTTACTGTATCAAGCTGCTTTTTTTTCCTCTTTTTTTACAGCCAAAAAAAACCTTGCAACATGTGATTTACAACATGTGAACAAGTCCATAGGAAAAGGCAACAAATCTGGATTGATTTGCAAGAAATGTCGTTTGTTCAGTATTAGGCCTCATACTCACTTGCGCCGAAAACGGATGAAAATCTGATGAAAAAAAATCGGATTCAAATCTGACCAATGTTAGTCAATGGGTGAGTTTTCATTTGCGATTTTTTTTCTCATCAGAAATCGGTGTGAGAAAAAAATCGCAGCATGCTGCGATTTGATGCGATTTTGGCATGATAATCGCCAATGCAAGTCAATGGGTGCGAGAAATCATCGCACAGCACTCGCCCCATGCAAGTGCTGTCCGATGTATACGCACCAGTCTCCTTTGAAAAGCCGGCAATTCATCCCCGGCTACTGTAAAATCACACTGACAGCTCACAAAACACTAGATATATACACATAGAACACATATATATATATATATATATATATATATATATATATACATGTCATTGTGACATGTATATATACATATATTTATAGTTCCTAGACTTCTACATACTGTAATAGCCGCTAATTCAATTGCCGGCTTTTGTGAAATCACAGAAGCCGACATGAAATGATACATTGTTTCCACACATTTAACCATGTCATTTCCTGTATTTTTACATATGGTTGAAACTTAAAATTACATGAGTATATGTGTGCAAAATTTCAGATATGTAGGGGTTAATTAAAGGTGTAAATTCGTTGAAAACAAATGCGTGGGCTCCCGCTGTATTTTCTCCACCAGACAGACAAAGCCAGCGAGTGGGGGCAGATAATAACAGCCTAGGGAGGGTACATTTTTTTGGTGCCCCCCCTGGCTACTAACATCTGCCCCCAGACACCCCAGAAAGGGCAAATCTATAATTAGATTCGCCCTTTCTGGCACTTTGCCCGTCTATTCCCATTGCCCTGTAGCGGTGGCGAATGGGTTAATAATGTCACCTTAATGTCACCTTAGTATTGAAAGGTGACCTTAAGGCAGGTTAATAATTGAGAGCTGTCAATTAGACAACTATCAATTATTAATCCTATTGTATGAAAGAAAAATCAAACACACACACTTTAATAAAAAATAAGTTTAATGAAATAATCACACAGTTTTTGACCATATTTTATTTTCCTGCTAAAACCATTTCCTGTAATAAAAATAAAATAAAAAAGCTAAATTATACTTACCAATCCGATGTACAGTCAGGTCCCACGGTGTAATCCATCAGAAAGGGTTAACAGGTTACAGTTAGCAGGGAGATAATTCTGTCTCCTAGCTGTAACCCCCTGAATGAATAAGTTCCTCTACCACAGAAAGTAGAGGAAGTGATTCATGAATGGAGCTTAATTGATTTATTGGCAATTTAACTTTAGTGACCTGACCTAAAGGGAAAGTGGACACAATCAATTAAGCTTCATTCATTAAACACATCCTCTCCTGTCGCCAGGAGAGGAACTTATTCATTCAGGAGCTTTGAGCTGAGCATGCAGGATTACTTGCACTGCTTGGCTCAAAGCTAGTTAACCCTTTGTGAAGGATTACAGAGTGGGACGTGACAGATCGGCGGAATAGGTAAGAATAATGTTGTTTTATTTTTTTTTCTTTATTTTAGGAGATCAATGGCTTCGCACGGATTAAGTGTAAAATAAAATATGGTAAAAAAAATGTGTTTTTATTTCATTAAAATTATTTTTTATTAATGTGTCTTTGTTTTTTTAATTTACTTCAATAGGATTAATAATTGATAGTTGTCTAATTGACAGCTCTCAATTATTAACCTGCCTTAAGGTCACCTTTCAATACTAAGGTGACATTAAGGTGAGATTATTAACCCATTTGCCACCCCTACAGGGCAATGGGAATAGACGGGCAAAGTGCCAGAAAGGGCGAATCTAATTATAGATTTGCCCTTTCTGGGGTGTCTGGGGGCAGATGTTAGTAGCCAGGGGGGGCACAAAAAAAATGTACCCTCCCTAGGCTATTATTATCTGCCCCCACTCGCTTGCTTTGTCTGTCTGGTGGAGAAAATACAGCGGGAGCCAACGCATTTTTTTTCAACGAATTTACACCTTTAATTAACCCCTACATGTCTGAAATTTTGAACAAATACACTCATGTAATTGTAAGTTCAAACCATATATCAAAATACAGGAAATGACATGGTTAAATGTGTGGAAACAATGTATCATTTCATGTCGGCTTCTGTGATTTCACAAAAGCTGGCAATTGAATAGCGGCTATTACAGTATGTAGAAGTCTAGGAACAATAAATATATATATATATATATATTCTATGTGTGTATATGTATTGTTTCTATTCTTTATTAAAGCTGTCAGTGTGATTTTACAGTAATGCCAGGGATGATTAAGCGGCTATTATACTATGTAGAAGTGTATGACCTATATATATATATATTATATATTAGATTATATAATATATATATATATATATAATTTATATATTATTGCTTTTTGTGTACTTTTTTTTGTTACAATGTCATTTTTACATGACTTTTTACATAGAGATAACTGCTCTATGTAAAACTTCATGTTAAAATCGCATTGCATACAGATGGAAAACTGATGGAAAACTGACAGAAAACGCATGGTGCGATTTAAAATCGCATCAAAATCGCATGTCTTTTTACAACAATTGTACCGTTTTTTTCCTGCCGAAAACGGACCGATTTTTTTCCAGCCAGTGAGTATGAGGCCTTATTCATCAGTACCAGCAGTTTTAACCCCTTGAATGCCACTGCCAATCATGATATCAGAATTTAAGAGGTTGAAAACGGGGCAAAGTGCCCCTTCCGATGCCCATGGAGCACTCACACCATGATTGCGGGGTATTATCATTGGAGCTGGGGGGAAGTCTACGACAGCGATCATTTAACCCCTTCTTGCTGCAGCCAGTTTTCGTCTTTGTGCTTTAGCTTTTTCCGCAATTTCTCCCAAGAGGTACAACTATTTTTAGTTTTTTTTCGTCAATAACCCTGATGAGGACTTCTGTTTCTGCACGTTGTAGTTTTGAATGGCACCATTTACTTAACCATATAATCTACTGGAAAAAGGAAACACAAAATTTCAAGTGACGTGAAGTTATGAGAAAAACTTAATTTTGCTATTGTTTTTTTTGGGCTTTGTTTTTACAGTGTCCGAGATCTTTACTTTGTGTACTAAATGGGTTAATTAATTTTATATTTTGATATCTCAGACTTTTACAGATGCAGTAATGCCCAATATGCTTCTTTTTCGATGTCTTTGTTACAGCTCATTCAGACATCAGTTTTTATTGTAAAAAGAGTTTTTATTGTAAAAAGAGTTTTTATGGATAGAGCTCGTATATAGTCTATGGGGCTGCTCCATGTAACCTTGTGGACCGAGTGAGTGATCCACACAAAATCACGGAGACTTGATCTGAGTTTTGAATCATTCTGACCTAGTGCGAGTCTATGGGCCTGTGAAAATATTGGACGGCTCTCGGATGCCATCTGTGCGCTGCCAGTTCTTCACATACTGTATCGTATTTCCAAAACTGATGAAACTAATCAAAAACACTAATAAAACGCAGACTATTTTTTGCATTTCAGGAAAATTCCTGATGTCTGAATGAGACATGAAGGAGGAACAGAAAAGTGATTTGAATTTGTTTTTTAGTGTTTGAAAATCTCTTTTTTACTTTTTATTGTATTTTTAATCCCCATAAGGGGCTGAGATTCTCTAGCAGATTGTTCTATACACCGCAATACTGATGTATTGTAGTATACTGCAAAATCTCTTGTCTTTTATGAAGGGAGTTAAAGTATGAGGGTTAACGGCAGAGATTGGAGCTGAGCTTTGTACAGAGGCTGAAACCCTATTGCAAAAATACTTTTTAGGCAAAAATATAAGCATAGTATGTACATAAGCCCGGCAAAAATTTCCACAACTATTCAGGGTTTGCCTTGCGATTTTCCTCTGGTGCTATATTTTTTTTCCCTAATTACATATTTTTCAGAAGATGAAACTTCACCACCACCTTTACAATGTTGCCTTTTTAAGGTTATGTTCACACGTTGCGTTTTTGCTGTGTTGTTTTTTTTTTTTTTATGAAAAGTTTAAGCTGCTTACAAAAAGCTGGTTTTGCTTAGTTTTTGCTGCGTTTTTTTGCTTAGTTTTTGCTGAGTTTTTATTGCTGCATTTTTGTCAGGGTACATTTGTCTCTTGTGCATGCTGATAAAGTTTAATGCTTAAAAAAATAATCTGATTCAACTTCATCAGGTTTTGGCACCAAAAACGCAGCAAAATCTGATACCTGTATTTTTTGCACTACCCATTGCTTTCAATGGGTGAAAAACGCTGCAAAAACGCTGAAAGAAGGGACATGCTGCATTTTGCAAAACCTCAGCTCTTTGACAAAACAGTCTCCAGACTCTGTCACGTCTGTCACATGTGCTCAGTGTGAACCTGCTCTCATCCGCAAAGAGCACAGGGCGCCAATGTCGAATCCGCCAATCTTGGTGTTATCTGGCAAATACCAATCGCCCTACACGATTTTGGGCTGTAAGCACAACACCCACTTGTGGACGTCAGGCACCCTCATGAGTCTGTTTGTGACAGTTTGAGCAGACACTTGGATGTTAGTAGCCTGCTGGGGGTAATTTTGCAGGGCTCTGGCACTGCTCCTCCTGTTCCTCCTTGCACAAAGGAGTATGTAGCGGTCCTGTTGCTGGGTTGTTGCCCTCCTATGGCCGCCTCTACATCTCCTGGTGTACTGGCCTGTCTTCTGGTTTTTGCTCCATGCTCTGGACACTGTGCTGACAGACACAGCTACCCTTTATGCCACAGCTCGCATTGATGTGCCATCCTGGATGAGCTGCACTACCTGAGCAACTTCTGTGGGTTGTAGACACCACCTCATGCTACAGTACCTCTAGGGGTAAGAGTAATGACAAAATGCAAAAGTGACTAAAACAACAGCCGAAAAGGATGAGAACAGAGAAATGGTCTGTGGTTACCACCTGCAGAACCATGCCTTTATGGAGGTTGTCTTGCTAATTGCTGATCATTTCTATCTGTTGTCTGTTCCATTTGCACAACAGCAGGAGAAACTGATTCAGGCCGGGGTCACACTTGCGAGTGTGATGCGAGAAATTTGTTCGAGTCTCTCTCATCAATACCCGGCACTGCCGCCGGCACTGGGGATCGGAGTGTACGGCTGCATGTATTTCTATGCAGCCGCACACTCCGATCCGAGTCCGATCCGAGTGCCGGCGGCAGTGCCGGGTATTGATGCGAGAGACTTGCGCGAGTTTCTCGCATCACACTCGCAAGTTTGACCCGGCCTCACAATCATTGTAGCTTCATAACTGGACAGGCTGATTTCACAGAACTGTGATTGACTTGGAGTTACATTGTGTTGTTTAAGTGTTCCTTTTATTTTTTTGATCAGTATACATATATTGAAGCATCTAATCAGCGTGTGCAAAGGTCATTGCGTAGGGAAGGGTCAGATGTAATATCTCCTATTGTCATTGGTGGATCCTGTGTTATCAATAGTGTATAGAGATGTTACTGTTAATCCTGCCTGTGCTGATAATGAGCCAGCTGAAAACTCTTCTTGCAAGGAGTGGCAGGAAAAATATACTATTGCCCTAGTGACCAGTGTGAAAATTACAAGATTACACATTTATTTTTTTATGTTTTTTTTTTATTAAAGATGTAGGGGTATAAAAAAAACTTTGTAATTTAAAAAAAAAAAAAATACATGTAATACTATAACATAGTCATATGAAACCTCTAATTTAAAACATTGGTCATTTCGGGATGGTCAATTATCAGGTGATGTGTAAACTATGGCACGCTACACTACAAATGGTCTATCGATAGAGCATTATCATTAGGTGATGGCTCAATTACATTGTCAGCACTTGGATGGCACTCCCAAATATGAATATATCAAGTATAGACAAGGATAATGCCGGTTAATAGATCCTGTAATCTTTGCACCATGTATTGAGTACCAGGGCACGGTACGCATAGTGTGTATCTCCGCTTTGTGACTCAAACGCAGTACGCTAGTTGCTCACGTTAAATATAGGGAAGACCATGAAGAAGCATATGTTCTCCATAACTCACATATGACACGGGTGACTTATCACACGATGAAAAGTGAAATCCAACCAAACAGCCCGGACATGTGTTAATTATTTGTCTGCTGGCAGCTAAAGCTGCATTAATTACCTTGGAGCGCAGCCAGAAAGCTGATATAACACATCATTATCTGTGCATTGTCAGGTTGGAGACATTGCATTCATTACTGTACTCAAATAACTTCATTCAATCAAACAAGTGGTCAGACCTTTGCTCTGTGATGATTAACTAAAAGTGCCTTGTATTATTTAGCACTGTATGGCAGTATTAATTAGGGTTTGAAGTATAAGTAGTATTATCTTGGCCCCGTATTATATAGGCTAAAATAAAAAAAAGTTTAAAAACATATGGCAAGCATGGGTAAGGGTTGAGGGGTGAATACTACTTTGTTTTCTGCCCAGAACCTAAGTTAGAAGACCATAGAAAACATTCAGACAGATCAGTGGTGCTTCTGCCATAGATACAGTGTGATTTGAGTTACATATTAAATGGATGTTTCCTCTGGAGCTGAAGAGGTTAACGATCCGTTGTATGCTGGTCAGAAACATGCAGCTCCATTTCAGCTACTTCTGATTAGTAGTAGTAAGAATAATCATCTGGTCCCTTTTTCCATTGACTTTATTCCTCCCTATTGTTGGTTTGTATGATAGAGGTTTTCTGCTATGCTTTTCTTTGTGTCTAATATTTATGTCACATGCCTCATGGGGTGGGAGAGGGGACATATCGGGGTTTAACAGAAGCATAGTAAGACCAGAGACTCAGGCCTCTCTACCTTCAAGAGTACCCCTGGGACAGGGATAGTTAGGGTCCCAGTTTCAGGGACAATTTGAGGCCATTCTTCCTTACCTAAGACCATCACAGAGTGACACCTATATTTTATATAGAAACATCTAGCGAGACTGTGAAAATGTCATTGTGAGTGGACAGGGAGCAGGAGAGCTATTGTGGACTGTGGATCTTGTGTTTTCACCTGTATACGTTATCGGTCATTGTAGTTCTGCCTCTGATGATAAGGAAACTGCTGAAAACTCTTCTTGAAAGGACAGGAAGTATGAGTCTACAATAGCTTCGGTGATCATTGTGAAAAATGAAAGATTAGTAATTTTGTCTTTTTTTAATAAAAATAATGATATGAAAAAAGCATTGACAATTAAAAAAAATACATGTAAACACAAAAAAAAAAGATTTTAAAAATAGGTAATTTTCTGACAACACTTCCCCTATCAAACTGCAGCTCTCTAACTGTAGCAGCCATCTACCATGTAAAAGAAACATCCCATGGGATCACAATAGAGTCCATTTTTATATTAGGATGAAAAGGGAAGGTCAGCTCATCCAAAGGATAAGGATAACAATTGCCCAGAAGACTTAGAGTAATGCAAGATTTAGGAGGAAGCAAAAAATCCAGCAAAAAAGAGTCCTAAAAAATTCCCTTGTATAACAAAAATATTAAAATCCAGAAAAATCCATCCAACACCACAGGGCCGGCTCCAGGTTTTCATGGGCCCTGGGCGAAAGAGTCTCAATGGGCCCCTTTAACACAGACCACAATTCATGATGCTCCGATACGTCAGAGAAATATAGGTGTAGTACAATGCCAAATATTTCACTTCATACATTACATGAGTGATATCTATTGTAAGTTCTACAATAGCTCAAAAGACAAACAGTATAGTCCTCCATACAGTATTATGGGCACCCCATAGTGCTCCATACAGAATAATGAGCCCCATATATTGCTCCATACAGTATTATGGTCACCACATAGTGTTCCATACAGAATAATTAGCCCTATATGTTGCTCCATATATAATTGGCCCCATATGATGCTCCAGTATATGATGGGCCCCATATATGATGCTCCAGTATATTATGGGCTCCATATAATGCTCCATATATAATGGGCCCCATATATGATGCTCCAGTGTATGATAGGCCCCATGTAATGCTCCATATATGATGCTCCAGTGTATGATGGGCCCCATATATGATGCTCCAGTGTATGATGGGCCCCATATCTGTATGATGGGCCCCATATGCTGTGTATATGTATATGTGTATATGCAGTGTATGATGGGCCCCATATGCTGGTCTCCATATATTGCGCCAAGCATAAAATATGCCGGCCCCCGGTACTGGCACATGCACCGGGTCCCATAGCATGCCGATGTCCCCGACCTTGAGTGGGCCCCTCTGCCTGCTCAGGGCCCCGGCACTTGCCCGGGTGCGCCGGGTGCTGACGCTGGCCATGAACACCATGAAGAAACATCAGCCGCGTTTCAAACACAATCCTTTTGGTGGTATAAGGCAGTGACCAAGCACTGTGTCTGAAACGCGTCTGCTTTATCCTCATGGTGTTGGATGGATTTTTCTGGATTTTAATATTTTTGTAATAAAGGTGAACGCTTTAGGATTTCTTTTTGCTGGATTTTTTGCTTCCATTTTGATATTATTATGGGGCTCACACTTCACATTGTGTCTGTCTATGGTATATGTCCATAAGGGCTATAGGAAAGTAAGATCATGTAGGGGAGCAGCAGTCCTAAACCTCTATCTTCTCCAGTTGTTGCTTGAACACAACCCCCATCATGCCCTGATAGGCTGAGGAAAATATTTCCAGAGATCAGCGGCGCCATGATTCTGATAAAAGTCCATTTTAGACATCAAAAGAAGACCATTTTTTTGCGGATCCGTTTTTTCCATAGACTGTCATTAGTGACGGATTTTGACGGATGTTCGTTAGGTCGCTTTGGAGGGATCCGCCAAAAAATGGGTCCGTCATTTTAAAAAAAACGTCCATGCAACGTTTTTTTTTTTAAACAAATGGGGACAACGGCGGATCCGCTCTCTCTACTCTCTCTCTCTCTCATTTTTTTCTGTACATTTTCCTTGTAAATTGTGCCACATTTGTGGCGTAAATTATGATGAATTTGTCAGGCGTGCTTGATCACACTCCTTACAACCCAAGTTATGACCACTTTTACAAAATTTGTGAGAGCTGGCCAAGACTGGTGTCAAAATACCAAATGTCACAACATTTTTGCTGCAACATTTCAAGCAGATTGACGCTAGAATTATGGTGAAAGCTGCTTGATGAATCAGCTCATGGGACTTTTTTTTAATATAATTTGTGCCATACTTAGTTTTGACGCTTTCTTTTTACATATCGGTCTTTTAGCGTTTATTCACATTCAACAAATTTTTTTTTTTTTGCATCCAGTCATCTGAACGTTCTTGCAGAAATCCACGTCCATTCGTGTAAATAAAAACTGATCTTTTTTTTTTTATATATATATAGTCATAGAAGTTTCTGTAACAAATCTGTGCAAACAATTAATTCTTCTCCGATTATTTTGATATAGAAAATTATTTTGATGGAATGATTTTGTGTTTAATATCATTTTTGGTGTTTTTTTTTTTTTAATAAGAAATATTTTTAATTAGCTTTTTTTCTTCTTTTTTTATGATTTGCCCTCAGAAATGAGATGGGTGGGAGGGCTGCTATGGCCAAATACAACCCATGTAAAAAAAAAAAAGTGTAAGAACTGGTCTGACCTAAATAAAAAGTGGCATGTCACCTTAAATACATAATTCCAAATATTGCCTAACACCCTTCCCCAAAAAATTGGACAGCCCTCTACAAGATAAGGAAGAAATCTTCTACTTCTGTCTTCTACTAGGCCTCATTCATGTCTAACAGTCAGACTTTCTTTGTTGCCCCTAGCGACCAAACACAGCACAGTTTTCATTTTTTAAACTGCTCTGGAGAAATGAAAGCTGAGCTGTGATTGGTTGCTATGGGCAACAAAAACCACTTTGGGCCTAGTGTATCTAATTTAGCTGTAAATGACTGTTTTTTATGGTTGTGAACACCGCAGCTGCCAGTGACAGACCCACCGCAGGTTATACAACAGTTCTCCGTGTGAAGCCGTTCCTAGGCCTCGATCACAGATAGCAGAGTTAGTGTTATGTAACTGCAGAGCAATGATGGCTGCTGACTCCCAGAACAGGAATGTCCGCTGCACGACTGATGGAGACATTCACTACAGATCACGTCGTCCGTGACTAGTAGACGTCCTGTCCCTAACACACCGATCCACACAAGAGTGAAAGTTCACGTAACCTGAATTTTTTATCCATCAGGGAGCACCAAAATCATTTTGTTTTTGCCTCAATGTTCAAAATTGCTGTAAAATTGCATTATTTTTACCAGAAAATGGAGCCATAATGTAATTATGAATATTGTAGAAAAAAATAAATGCACCACGGCCGAAATGTGCCGAAAGGTGTGAACTGGGGTCTGATATTGATATAGGGGTCTGGTGTGGGGTCTAATATTAATATACTGGTCTGATATTAATATAGTGGTCAGGTGTGGGGTCTAATATTAATATACGGGTCTGATATTAATATAGGGTCTTGTGTGGGGTCTAATATTAATATACGGGTCTGATATTAATATAGGGGTCTGGTGTGGGGTCTAATATTAATATACGGGTCTGATATTAATATAGGGGTCTGGTGTGGGGTCTAATATTAATATACAGGTCTGATATTAATATAGGGGTCTGGTGTGGGGTCTAATATTAATATACGGGTCTGATATTAATATAGGGGTCTTGTGTGGGGTCTAATATTAATATACGGGTCTGATATTAATATAGGGGTCTGGTGTGGGGTCTAATATTAATATACAGGTCTGATATTAATATAGGGGTCTGGTGTGGGGTCTAATATTAATATACGGGTCTGATATTAATATAGGGGTCTGGTGTGGGGTCTAATATTAATATACGGGTCTAATATTAATATAGGGGTCTAATATTAATATACGGGTCTGATATTAATATAGTGGTCTGGTGTGGGGTCTAATATTAATATACAGGTCTGATATTAATATAGGGTCATTATATAGGTCTGGTGTGGGTCTAATATTAATAACGGGTCTGATATTAATATAGGGTCTGTGTGGGTCTAATTAATATACGGGTCTGATATTAATATAGGGGTCTGGTGTGGGTCTAATATTAATATACGGGTCTGATATTAATATAGGGGTCTTGTGTGGGATCTAATATTAATATACGGTCTGATATTAATATAGGGTCTGGTGTGGGGTCTAATATTAATATACGGGTCTGATATTAATAGGGTCTATATTAATATGGGGTCTGGTGTGGGGTCTAATATTAATATAGGGTCTGATATTAATATAGGTCTGGTGTGGGCTAATATTAATATACGGTCTGATATTAATATAGGGTCTGGTGTGGGTCTAATATTAATATACGGTCTGATATTAATATAGGGTCTGTGTGGGGTCTAATATTAATATAGGGTCTGATATTATATAGGGGTCTGGTGTGGTCTAATATTAATATACGGGTCTGATATTAATATAGGGGTCTGGTGTGGGTCTAATATTAATATAGGGTCTGATATTAATATAGTGTCGGTGTGGGTCTAATATTAATATACGGTCTGATATTAATATAGGGGTCTGGTGTGGGTCTAATATTAATATACGGGTCTGATATTAATATAGGGGTTGGTGTGGGGTCTAATATTAATATACGGTCTGATATTATATAGGGGTCTGGTGTGGGTCTAATATTAATATACGGTCTGATATTAATATAGGGTCTGGTGTGGGTCTAATATTAATATACGGGTCTGATATTAATATAGGGTCGGTGTGGGGTCTAATATTAATATACGGTCTTGATATTAATATAGGGGTCTGTGTGGGGTCTAATATTAATATACGGTCTGATATTAATATATTATTATTGGGTTGTCTATATAAATACGTTGTTAAAGGCGTGGTAATAATATAGGTTTATAATATAGGTCGTGTGGTCTAATTAATATACGTCGATTAATTAGGTTGGTGTGGTTAATATTAATAACGGTCGATATTAATATAGGTTGGTGGGTCTATATTAATATAGTCATATTATATAGGTCTGGTGTGGTCTAATATTAATTAGTCTATTTAATATAGGGTCTGGTGTGGTCAATTAATATCGGTCTATATTATTTTTAGTCGATATAGGCTGTGTGGTCTTATTAATATAGTTGTATAATTAGGCGGTCTAATTTAATATACGTTGATATATATAGGGTCTGTGGTAATTAATATACGTTGAATAATATAGGTTTGGGTCTATAAATAGTTGAATAATAGGTCTGGTGGGTTATTTAATTACGTTATATTATATAGGTTGTGTGGGGTTAATATTAATATAGGTCTGATATATATGGTCTGGGTTGGTTGGGGTCTAATATTAATACGGTCTGAATATATGTATGCAATATAAGGGTGTTTGGTTAATATTAATATAGGGTCTGATATTAATATAGGGTCTGGTGTGGGTCTAATATTAATATACGGTCTGATATTAATATAGGGGTCTGGGTGGGGTCTAATATTAATATACGGGTCTGATATTAATATAGGGTCTTGTGTGGTCTATATTAATATACGGGTCTGATATAATATAGGGGTCTGTGTGGGTCTAATATTAATATACGGGTCTGATATTAATATAGGGGTCTGTGGGTCTAATATTAATATACGGGTCTGATATTAATATAGGGTGTCTGGTGTGGGTCTAATATTAATTAGGGCTGATTTAATATAGTTAGGTGTGGGTCTAATATTAATATAGGGTCTATATTAATGGGTTGTGGGGTCTAATATTAATATACGGGTCTGATATTAATATAGGGTCTGGTGTGGGTCTAATATTAATATACGGTCTGATATTAATATAGGGGTCTGTGTGGGGTCTAATATTAATATACGGGTCTGATATTAATATAGGGGTCTGTGTGGGGTCTATATTAATATAGGGTCTGATATTAATATAGGGTCTGGTTGGGGTCTAATATTAATATACGGGTTGATATTATATAGGGTCTGGTGTGGGGTCTATATTAATATACGGGTTGATATTAATATAGGGTCTGGTGTGGGTCTAATATTAATATACGGGTCTGATATTAATATAGGGGTCTGTTGGGGTCTAATATTAATATACGGGTCTGATATTAATATAGGGGTCTGGTGTGGGGTCTAATATTAATATACGGTCTGATATTAATATAGGGTTGGTGTGGGGTCTAATAATATATACGGGTCTGATATTAATATAGGGTCTGGTGTGGGGTCTAATATTAATATACGGGTCTGATTTAATTTTGGGGCTATATTAATATTAGGGTCTGATATTAATATAGGGTCTGTGGGGTAATATTAATATAGGGTCTGATATTAATATAGGGGTCTGGTGTGGGGTCTATATTAATTACGGGTTATTAATATAGGGTGTTTTATGGTGGGGGTCTAATATTAATGGTCTGATATTAATATGTGGGTGTGGGGTCTAATATTAATATACGGGTCTGATATAATATGGTGGTGTGGGGTCTAATATTAATATACGGGTTGATATTAATATGAGGGGGGTCTAATATTAATATAGGGTCTGTTAGGGGTATTAATATACGGTCTAATATTAATATAGGGTCTTGTTGGGTCTAATATTAATATACGGGTTGATATTAATATAGGGGTTTTGTGGGGGTCTAATATTAATTTAGGTCTGATATTAATATAGGGTCTGGTTGGGGTTAATAAATTAATATATGGGTCTATTGATTTAATATAGGGGTCTGGTGTTAATTATTTAATATAGGGTCTGATATTAATATGGGGTCAGGTGTGGGGTCTAATTTAATATATAGGGTCTGATATTAATATAGGGTGTGTGGGGTTTATATTAATATTACGGGTATATTAATATAGGGTCTGGTTGGGGTCGTAATATTAATATATAGGGTCTATATTAATATAGAGGTCTGGTGTGGGGTTTAAATTAATAACGGTGTATTAATATAGGGGTTGGTGTGGGGTTAATATTAATATACGGTCGATATGTGATGGGGTCTGTAATTGGGGTATAATATAAAGGGGTTTTTTAATAGGTTATGTGGGGTCTATATTAATTAGGGTCTGATTATTAATATAGGGTTGTGGGGTCTAATAATTTTGATTTGATATTAATATAGGGATTGTTGGGGTCTAATATTAAATACTGGTCTGATATTAAATAGGGTCTGTGTGGTGTCTAATATAGTTAGGGGGTCTGAATATTAATAGAGGTCTTGTGGGGTTAATATTATATAGGGGTCTATATTAATATGGGTCTATATTAATATTGGGTGGGTGTGGTTTAATATTAATATAGGGTCTAATATTAATATACGGGTCTGATATTAATATAGGGGTCTGGTGTGGGTCTAATATTAATATACGGGTCTGATATTAATATAGGGATCTGGGGGGGCGGAGTCTGGCCGCGCTCCTGTGAAGACGCATGCAGGACTAGCTCTGCCTTGGAGCTGGTTTTGAGAGCCCTCTAGCAGTCTATTCAGCGACCTAATGGTTCGTACCGGGAGAGAGAGAGGAGGGGAGCTTACAGGGACTCACAAAAAGCTGAAAGGCCAAGGAAATATTCAGCGTTTTGTACAGAAAGGAAACTGTGCATCCCCGGGCACAGCGCGCAAGATGGCGCCGACAGTCCCAACACGCTCAGCTTCCCCGCTCTCAGAGGAGTCTGACACCTCAGATATGGAAGGTGGGATGAAATAACAACCGCTGTTCCGAGCAAAAGTCTTGTGACCAAATCGTATCTAGATGCAGCTCTGCAAAAGGTATTTACCCCACTTATGAAGGAACTTTCTGACTTTAGGGCTGTAATAACAGCGCAGGTGGGGAAGGTGGAGGAGGATTGCAGTATGCTGTTAAGAACTACGGAGGATCTGACAGAGGTGGCAGGATCTCATGCACAACATCTCAATCATGTTTACACAATGCTGGAGGATCAGAGAATCGGTCCCGGCGTAATAACATTAGAATGAAAGGCTTACTGGAAAGCTGGGCCTCTGAAGCCCTTCCCAAAGTAGCCATGGAAATGTTCAGTGATTTGTTGGGGCAGGAAAGAGCAGCAGCACTTACCATTGAACGAATTCACAGAGCCCTGAGGCCGCAAGGCGCTCCTTCTGATCCACCGAGAGATGTGATTTGCAGGTTACTTTCTTATGTGGACACAAGAGACATTCTGAATGCAACCCGTACTAAAGGCACTTTAAAGTATGGGGAAGCTACCATTCACTTCTATCAAGACTTGGCACCTACTACACTGACTAAACGCCGTATGCTGCGTCCTTTGCTCCAGGTACTTGCTCAACATAATTGCAGGTACGCTTGGCTTTTCCCCTTTGGCTTGCGTGCCACTATAAAGGGCATACGTCTGGAGTTACATACACCTGCTGACTTGACCAGTTTCTGGAAAGCTTTGGGAGTTGAACCGATAGACATACCATCTTGGCTTACAGTGGATGCTAAACCGAAGATCCGTAAGATGAATCCTGGTTCTCCATGGAAAGTTGTGAAGAAAAAGAAAGTAGTGGCTATGGAGAAAAATCTTACATCAGACAAGACCTGAACTTTTAAGAAATGACCTCTTTAAATCTTCATTTAGAAGAATTTACAATCTTCGGCCACTAGATGGCATTGGTTGTCTGTTACCACAGTTAACGGTTTGGCTATGCAGTTAAATTTAGTTGTATGATGGTGGGAGTAAAACAAGAGGAGGAGTTCAGTTAATAAATTTAATGATTCAATTCTGTCCATGCGAGCAATTTGCCAGCTTGGAGAAATGTTATCTGATTAATGATCTCCTCTTGCACTCCCTCCTCCTACTAATACAATTATTGTTACAAGCTTTATTGAGTTGATATGAAACAATGTGAAGGGTATAGACCGATTGTTACTTAGATGGAAGAGATTGACTACTCATTCAACAGTTACTTAATCATCCTTGCTGTTTTCTTTTTCTCCCATACCTCAGTCTATCTTCCTGTTACTTTAGTTTATTATTAGTTTATTAATAGCTTAGTTTATCAATAGATATGGCTGTCTTATTCCTTGATCTGGCTAAAGATAGAACCATTTAGTTCACATTTTTATAGTAACTGGGGGCTCCTAAGACCACTGCGTGTAGTCATGTGGGAATGAGTCTGACTAAGTTTCACTATAGTGAACCCCCCCCAATGAGTGGGGTCTGGCTTTTGGGGGTGATTATTCTCGGGGGGACCTTGTGTTCCTGCTTGGGGGTGGATCTCCCCTGGAGGCTACACCTCACCCCAGTTTGCTTACTCTTAAAAGTTTAGATTGTTATGTGTATTGTTGTAGTGTGTGTGTATGTGTGTCGTCCTGTCTTCTTCAACCCCAGTATAGTTGCATTCCAATTCCTTCTCTTCTAATACCCCATATTTTCCCTCAGAAAAAGCTGTTCTTTAATTCCCGTCCCTCCTTTCTCAGAGAATTATGTAGTAGTGAGTTAAAATACTGGTTTTCAGTCTACTCGCTGAGTCATTTGCGATTTGTATTGCCTCCACTGCTCCGTTACCTATCGTACCTTTTTACTGATCCTCATGACGGGTTATTCATGTAAATTAACATCGTACAATGTTAAGGGTTTTAATTCTCCAGTGAAACGTAGTAAAGTCTTTTCCATTCTTCGTACTAACCCAGTTGACTTCCTTCTGTTACAAGAAACCCATTTCCGTACTGGGAAAATCCCGCATCTGCCATCAGGGTGTACAGCCAGTGGGTTCATGCAACTGCATCTGATTCCTCAACTAGGGGGGTAAGTGTTGGAATTCATAAGAATTGTCCTTTTAAAATCCTCACCACTTTTTTGGATGATGAGGGTAGGTTCATTTTTGTTAAGGGGAAGCTGGGGGAATAACTCTTACAGTTTGCAATATATACGCTCCCAATCAAGGCACGGTTGCATGGCTGTTAAAAATATTGGCAAAACTTAAGATATTTGCTGAGGGATATGTGCTGGAGGGTGGTGACCTAAATATAGTATTGAATCCCTTGTTAGATACCTCTACACCCAAGGTCCATGTTGCCTATAGAGCACTGAGGAAATTACATTTACTCTTGCAAGATTTGAAACTTAAGGATAGCTGGAGATTACTTCACCCATCCAAACGAGACTATTCCTTCTATTCACATCCCCACAAATCCTATTGCAGAATAGACTATTTGTTAATACCTGAGTCTTTGGTCCCCTTTGTGTCATCGGCGCAGATAGGAACTATAGGCATTTCCGACCATGCACCTGTTTCAGTCGCATTCGGCTTGCGGGATCTCCCTGCCCGCCAGGGTTCTTGGAAGCTGAATGTCACACTACTGGACAATGAGGCTACTGTGAAGAATATCACTTCTCAGATTTCGGATTACTTTGTAGCTAATGACACGGAGGGGATGAATGCGACAACGATTTGGGAGGCCCATAAAGCCGTGATTAGAGGATATTTTATCAAACTGGGGTCCATTATTAAACGACAGCACATGCACAAGATCACATCCCTACTCTCAAAGAGTAATACTTTGGAGATAGCCCACAAACATACTTTAGCGACGCAAACGTTTGAGGAGCTGCAGTTGTGTAGATCTCAGCTTGCAGATATTCTTAACACTATAGCTACAAATAATTTTGCAAAAATCAAGTTTACCTCTTACCTACATGGCAATAGAGGGGGGAAACACATGACTGCAGCTCTCAAAAAACAGAAAGCTTCCTCCACTATTACAGCAGTGATGGGTCCTAATGGCATACTGACGGAGGACCCAAAGGGTATTGCGGACGCTTTTTCATCTTATTTAGGCTCACTATATAATCTACAATCTGCCACAAATTGTTCTATTGATGCAGATAGATTAGAAGCAGTGCACTCCTTTTTAGACAAATTGTCACTCCCGTCCCTAGACAAGACCACTGCAGAATCTCTGCTTGCACCGGTGACTGAAGACGAAATAAAACAGACATTAAGCTCGATACCCTCTGGAAAGAGCCCTGGGCCTGATGGGTTCCCCATTATATATTATAAAAAGTTCTTCTCAACATTATCCCCTTACTTAGTCAAATACTTCAACTCACTTTTATTGGGCTCCCCGCCCCTCCCCCAATCTCAAGAAGCGTTTATCACTCTCATTCCGAAGCCAAACAAAGACCACTCAATCTGTAGTAACTACCGACCAATCTCTTTACTCAACACGGATTATAAGTTATGGACCAAACTTTTGGCCCGTAGAATAGCGGGCCTGCTGGGATTCCTAGTTCACCCGGATCAGGCAGGTTTTGTATTGGGGAGGGAGGGGAGAGATAATGTTCAGAGAGCAATTTACTCTTTGGCGATTGCCAAGCGTTGCTCTATGCCCCTCTCTCTATTAAGTCTAGACGCGGAAAAGGCTTTTGACCGGGTGGACTGGGAATTTTTAGAGCAGGCTCTCTTGAAATTTGGATTTCCTCCCCGCTTCATTGCCATTATATTGAATCTATATTCGTCACCCACAGCGAGGGTACGGGCCAATGGGCAATTGTCAACACCCTTTCGCATTAATAATGGTACGCGACAGGGATGCCCACTTTCGCCGTCCCTATTTGTCTTAACCATTGAACCCCTGCTTCAAGCAATTAGACAAAGCCCTGATATTATGGGTTTTAGAGTTGGCTCCGAAGAATACAAAGTCAGTGCCTTCGCCGATGATATACTATTAAGTTTATCAGACCCTATCAAGTCCCTCAAGGATGTAATGACGCTTCTCCAGCAATATGGAGAGATTTCCAATTTTAAAATTAATGTTTCTAAATGCGAAATGATTGGTTTGAACCTCCCAAATTCCACAATTACTTTACTAAAGACTATATATCCCTTCTTCTGGCCACCATCTTGCATAACATACCTTGGAATTAAAATTCCTGGGGATTTGTCTAGATTGTATGAATTTAACTATGATGTCAGCCTAGTGGAAGTTAAAGCTATGCTTCAAAAAATAGATATTCCTTTCCTCTCTTGGCTGGGTAGGAAAAATCTCCTGAAAACTTATGTTGTTCCCAAAATATTATATCTTCTACAGACTCTTACCATTCCAGTGCGACCTGCTTACTTTACATCCATTAGACGGATTTTCTCTTCATTTTTATGGAAAGGAAATAGACCTCGTCACGCACATGCTTGCTTACGACGTCCAAAACAATTAGGGGGAATCGGGCTTCCTGATATGGGTTTGTATTATCGGGCGACTCACCTTAGATTATTGGCAGAATTGCTCTCACCTTCTTATTCAAAACCCAGTAAAACATTGGCTTTTTGGTTGATGGAGGAGAAAGGAGTGAGATTACTGTGGACTGCTCCTTTTCTTGATAAATCAAAAAATTCTTTACATACCTTAAAAGACATGCACTGGTTGTTCAAGGGACTTCCTTTAATGGGAACAGGGGAAGATGAGGGAAAACAACCTTATCCTGTCCACTATATTCGACTCCGTTGGCGGTACTCCCTTGGTTTGTAGATCCCATGTTTAGGGATACCATGGGTATATGGGCGAAATTAAAAAATTTGACTTTAGGCCGATTGTTGGGGGGCGGAGAATCAGAGACTAGAACTTTGATACTGGACACTTTACGTGCTTTAGGAGGTGGGGAATTTCATTGCTCGCATGTTTTGTTTTTCTGGTCTAGATTTCTAACTTTGGAAGCACATAGTAATTTTCCCTCATGGTTTGTCAATCTGGTCTCTGGACCTGCTCTTCCCGGTAGGCTGACTTCTTTTTTCTATAACAAATTGGTATTGGAACATACCCCAGCTAAACCTCTTGCTGTTCTGCAGTGGGAATCAGACCTATCCTGTACGTTTTCAGAGGAAGAGACAAAACAAATTCTCACTCGCTCACATGGTTTTTCTCGATGCATACTTTCTCAAGAAAATGCCTTGAAACTTACCTTGAGATGGTATAGGTCGCCAGTTAGAATCTCACAGATGTTTCCCTCTGTTCCAGACACATGCTGGAGATGTAATGCCAATAGAGGTACACTCAGTCATGTTTGGTGGTCTTGTCCTAGTATCCAACCTTTTTGGTCAAAAGTACACAGTTCTATTCAAGATATTTTAGGCAAACCATTTGTTTTACACCAAACTATGGTACTTTTGAATATGGATTCTTCAGAAATTTCTCTAAGGAAAAACTCGCTGGTAGTGCATCTCTTGACGGCAGCTAAACTTTTAATTCCCGTGTATTGGAAGTCGACTGAGGTTCCTGATTATGTTCATTGGGTAGACAAAGTGGAACAAATAAGGAGAATGGAGGAGATGTTTCATTGGTTGAATGGCTCACGAGAACAATTTTTGCAGATATGGGACCCTTGGTTTAATTGGAGAAATCTCATGACTGGTAATTAAAACCATATTGTCACAAAGATAGTGAAGGCTCTTGAAAAGACCGGATTTGGATGTTAGTCTGAGATCCATCTGAGTTTTGGAGAGACTTTATTGTTGGCTTACCAATCTATTCACTATAATCTATTGCATTATTCCCATTGAATATCTTTAGAGACATATGTCCTCAATCTTACGCTCTTCCCTTCTTCCCCCTCCTCCCTCCCCCTATTCCTTACCTCTGCTTTACCTTATTTTCACCTAGTTAGTGATTATTTGTTGTGTCTGTACATGTTGTCTTTTGTGGTATCTGTACTCTATGTTCTTCAAACTTGCGTGCATTAGCTAATTTTAATATTAATGGCGATGAACATAGCTTGACACTTTGTTGACTGTTATTGATGTTTAATAATGACATGTTTATTTTGTTACTTCATTGTTTTCTCAAATTTTAATAAAAGAAATTAAATATTAAACAATATAGGGATCTGGTGTGGGTCTAATATTAATATACTGGTCTGATATTAATATAGGGTCTGGTGTGGGGTTTAATATTAATATACTGGTCTGATATTAATATAGGGGTCTGGTGTGGGTCTAATATTAATATACGGGTCTGATATTAATATACGGGTCTAATATTAATATAGGGGTCTGGTGTGGGGTCTAATATTAATATACGGGTCTGATATTAATATACGGGTCTAATATTAATATAGGGGTCTGGTGTGGGGTCTAATATTAATATACAGGTCTGATATTAATATACGGGTCTAATATTAATATAGGGTCTGGTGTGGGTCTATATTAATATACGGTCTGATATTAATATAGGGTCTGGTGTGGGTCTAATATTAATATACGGTCTGATATTAATATACGGGTCTAATATTAATATAGGGGTCTGGTGTGGGGTCTAATATTAATATACAGGTCTGATATTAATATAGGGGTCTGGTGTGGGGTCTAATTTATATACGTTGAATAATTAGGGTCTGATATTAATATAGGGTCTGGTTGGGGTCTAATATTAATATACGGTCTGATATTAATATAGGGGTCTGGTGTGGGGTCTAATATTAATATACGGGTCTAATATTAATATAGGGGTCTAATATTAATATACGGGTCTGATATTAATATAGTGGTCTGGTGTGGGGTCTAATATTAATATACAGGTCTGATATTAATATTGGGGTCTGATATTAATATAGGGTCTGGTGTGGGGTCTAATATTAATATACGGGTCTGATATTAATATAGGGGTCTGGTGTGGGGTCTAATATTAATATACGGGTCTGATATTAATATAGGGTCTGGTGTGGGTCTAATATTAATATACGGGTCTGATATTAATATAGGGGTCTGGTGTGGGGTCTAATATTAATATACGGGTCTGATATTAATATAGGGGTCTGGTGTGGGGTCTAATATTAATATACGGTCTGATATTAATATAGGGGTCTGGTGTGGGGTCTAATATTAATATACGGGTCTGATATTAATATAGGGGTCTGGTGTGGGGTCTAATATTAATATACGGGTCTGATATTAATATAGGGGTCTGGTGTGGGTCTAATATTAATATACGGGTCTGATATTAATATAGGGGTCTGATGTGGGGTCTAATATTAATATACGGGTCTGATAATAATATAGGGGTCTGGTGTGGGGTCTAATATTAATATACGGGTCTGATATTAATATAGGGGTCTGGTGTGGGTCTAATATTAATAGGTCTGATATTAATATAGGGGTCTGGTGTGGGGTCTAATATTAATATACAGGTCTGATATTAATATAGGGGTCTGGTGTGGGGTCTAATATTAATATACGGGTCTGATATTAACATAGGGGTCTGGTGTGGGGTATAATATTAATATAGGGGTCTGGTGTGGGGTCTAATATTAACATACAGGTCTGATATTAATAAGGGGTCTGGTGTGGGGTCTTATATTAATATGAAGTTCTCAACTGGGGTTTCATAATAATATAAGGGTCTGGTGTGGGGTCTGATATTCATTTAGAGGTCTGATCTGGGGTTTGATATTAATATAGGGGTCTCGTATGAGGTCTAATATTAATATAGGGGTCAGATGTGGGGTCTAATATCAATATAGTAGCAGAAAGGGGTCTGATATCAATATAGGGGTCTGGTCTATAGTCTGATAATAATATAGGGGTCTGGTGTGCGGTCTGATATTAATTTAGGGGTCTGGTCTCGAGTCTGGGGTCTAGTGTGAGGTCTGATATCAATATAGGGGTCTGGTCTGGGGTCTAATACTAATATAATAGTCAAGTGTGCTGTCTGACAACAGTATAGCGGTTTAATGTGCAGTCTGATACCAATATAGGGGTCTAGCTTGGGGTCTAGTGTGTGGTTTAATATTAACATAGGGTCCTGTGTGTGTCGGGTCTGATAATAATATAGAGGTCTGTTCTGGGGTTGAATATTGAGATATGGCTCTAGTGTGAGATTTGATATTGATAAAAAGGTTTGGGATCTGATATTAATATGGACATTTGGTTGGGGTCTAATATTAATAGGGGTCTAGTGTGAGGTCTGATAAAATAGGGGTCTGGAGTGGAGTCTGATATCAATATATAGTAGGTGGCATGGCAGGATTTCTAATATTAATATAGGAGTCGGGTGTGGGGTAAGATAATATAGGGGTCTGTTATGGGGTTTGACATTGATATGGGGGATCTGGTGCAGGGTCTGACAATATAGGGGGTCTAGTGTTGGATCTGATACTAATATGGGTGTCTGGTCTGGGATCTTCTAATATAAGGGTTTGGTGTGGGGTCTGATTAAATAGGGGTCTGGTGAGGGGGTTGACATTATTAGATGGGGTCTGGTGCAGGGCCTGACAATATAGGGGGTCTTGTGTGGGGTCTGATATTAATATAGGTGTTTGGTCTGGGATCTTATAGTATAAGGGTCAGTTGTGGGGTCTAATAATATAGGGTCTGGTATGGGGGTCTGATAATATAGTGGTCTGTTGTGGGGTGTATTAATAATATACATTTTTTTGGGAGGAGTATGATGTTATTATATGGTCTGGTGTGAGGTCTAATATGAATATAGATAATATTGGGTCTTACAATAATATAGGGGGTCTGGTATGGGGTCTGATAATAATATAGGGTCTGGCGTGGAGTCTTATATTACTAGAAGGGGTCTGATAATAATATAGGGTCTGGCGTGGGGTCTTATAATAATAGAAGGGGTCTGATAATGATATAGGAGTCTGGTTTGGGGTCCTCTTCCTTCCTAATGGGTCATTTGAGCCATATCCTTCCTGACCCCTACAATGTCAGGTAAAAATAAGAGCCTCCACCAGAGGGCGCAGGAGAAATGTCGAAATCCTGCTACATTGTAATTAATTGTATCATCACATCGCGCTTCATCTCCTGGAAAATAAAAATAAACCGGCTCCTTTAAATGCTTTACTGTCATAAACTGGGATGTTAGAATCGCACAGTACACGCTGACTAACCCTGCTAGACTCCTAATGGTTAATAAGACCGAAGTAATTATACTGTTGGTAATGATTACGTCGTTAATTGTTGTTTTAGCCGCTGTTAAGTGTTAATTGAGAGAATCAGTCATGGAATCATCTCTTATTTATAGCGCTGCTGAGCTAAATTTAGTATATAAAAGGTGACCTGTCTTACCGCTTTCCACCACTAGATGGCGGCAGAGCACGCCCAGGTAATCCCTGCGGTGCACAGGAGCTCGTGTGCCGCACCCTCCAGCATGGCCCCGCCCTTTCCGGCTTCATCCATAGACGTAACATGGGATGCCTTGCCCGGAGATGGGAACATCCGGTGCACAGCAGTTTCCTGGGCTGCTGACATTTAAATCCAGCTGGGGAAGGCAGATGTGCATCTGCGGGTCCAGTCCCATTTCATTCAGCACTGGAGAGCAGAATCCTGCAGATTGCATTGAAGGGGGCTTTTATTTTTGCTTATGATCACCGGTTGTATCATTTGCGTTGACAGAGCTGAAATATTGTTGCAGAGGAGATCACATCAGAATCTGCTTCTTTTTTTTTTTGCATCCTTGGATGCATTGGTCCATTTATTTCCAATAAATCTGGAAATATTTTGCAATTTTTTTTTTCTATTTTGCAAAATATTGTCCCTTGTTAATTCCCTAAATTGTCCCCACTTCTGCCTCCAGACATGTTCAGCTGGCTGGGGAACGATGACAGGAGGAAAAAGGATCCTGAAGTTTTCCAGACGGTCAGTGATGGGCTGAAGAAACTGTACAAGACCAAACTGCTGCCCCTGGAAGAATATTACAAATTCCACGAGTTTCATTCGCCGGCCCTGGAAGATGCGGATTTTGATAACAAGCCCATGATCCTGCTGGTGGGACAGTACTCTACTGGGAAGACCACCTTCATCCGGTAGTGCTCCATAACGAGGAGGATGGGATTTATAGGGGGCTCTGACTTCACTAGTCTTAGGTATGCAATATCCATCCAATTTACTGGGTGTCAGGCATGTACATAGGGCAGGGGTCCTAATCTCCGCAGACCAACACAAAAGCCCCTGTGGACATTTTTAAAAGGGTTTTTTTATTATTTTATTTTTTTGTCCAGTAAGGCTTAATAATAACATAATGTAAAATTCAGCAATTTTCGTTTATACTTTGTTGCTTCCGTTCCTCACCAGTTACATTATCTCTGCACGCTGTGGATACATAGGATTGTTCTTGTTTACATCTTGTACTTTTTCACAGCTGAGCGTTTGCTGCAATTGCATCCATTCTAGACAGATAAACAACCTGGACTCCGCTCACAGAATTATTAGGTCAAGATGGGAGGTTCATCCTTTTGGGTGTTTCCATTCACTGACCGCAAGCAGAGATTTTTTTTAAAACCATATTGAATTAAGTGCACTTGAAAGTCCCAGAACTTTCCTTTATACAATGACTTTGCTCTGAAAACCCCCTTGAGCTGCTTTTATCTGCTTCCCCCGGCGAGTACAGTGGCCTTTTAGAGGCTTTCCGCTCACAGAGGGGGCCCGTCATAAATGATGCATGGACCATAAGTGGAGCAAATGTGCTGTTTTACACGGGACTGCCCGTCAAAGTGGAACTTAAAGAGAACGTAAAAATATACTCCAAAGTGGGTGTATATAATATCACACAAATGAAGATTTAAATGGTCGCCGTCTTTTCAATTAACTTTGCAAAGATCAATAGTGCAAGCAAATATAAGAAACCTTGTAATGTATCCTATCGGAGAAATCAGCTTTTTTTTTTTCCTTTTCTTCTGAGACATTTCTTCTCCTTCCCCTGCTCCTGAACTCCTCATTCTCTGTAAAAATGGCTGAAATCTGTATTCATCCAATCAAGATGGACTGTCCCTCACAGAGGGATCAGGTTTACAGCTGCTTATTGAAGTCGGTGGGGAATTGGCTAAACATACAAAAATGATATTTTATTTCACACCGGTGCTGGATTCACAGTTGCATAGTGTAGTACTGCTGTGTGATGTAATGTATGCTGCCACTTTCTAGTAAGGCTAAGTGTCTATGATGAGCTTTTTTTGGTGAGGGTTTTTTTTTTTTTTTTTTTAATCTGCGTATTTTTGAAAAAAAAAAACTATTTTACTTAATGGGGCAGAAAATCTGTAACATCAAAAGCTCATCGTGGGAACGGAGTCTGAGTTTTATCTTACCCTAGAGGTGTGTTCCCAGATTCACTACTCAATACTGTCATATAATTTACCTAATTAGTAAGTGTTTACCTTGTTTGAGCGCTGGATTCACAGCTTCACTGCTTAGTAGTGCTGCATGCTATCCTCCATGCTGCTGCTACTTTCTAGTAAGTGGTTTATCTCACCCTAGAGCTGAATTCATTGCTCAGTACTCCTGTATAATGTCATCAATGCTACTACTTTTTAGTAAGTGTTTATCTTGCTTCAATGTTTGGATTCACAGCTACACTGGTCAGTACTCCTGTATAATGTCCTCCAGGCTGCTTCTGCTTTTGAGGATGTGCTACATAGAGACTGGAGAGCAGGAATCCCTCATTTTGTCTCTGAGTGCTGTGTAACAGAGCAGGTAGTCTCCACTCACCAGCTCAGAAACAACTGGAAATTGGAGATGGAGCCTGCAGAGGGGAAATCTGATGAAAAACACAGCATACAAGTCATGTAATAGAGAGAAATGGTGTTCTTCCTCATGTTCACACAGTACTGAAGTTGCCTGATATAACAGGTACACTTTATATATTAGAAGGTGTGTTTTCTAGTGAATTGGAGGATAGTAACCAGCATTGACTCCATTACATCACCTGTAGTGATTGTCGCCAGCGATGAGCTAACATGCTCGAGTAAGGTGTTATCTGAGCATGCTCGGGTGCTAACCGAGTGACTTCGGCGTGCTCGAAAAACATGTTTAAGTCCCCGCGGCTGCATGTCTTGCGGATGTTGAGAGCCACAACACATCTAGGGATTACTTTTAACAAAAAAAAAAAACCCCGGTAATCCCTAGATGTGTTTCAGCTGTCTAACAGCCCCGAGTCATGCAGCCGCGGGGACTCAAACATATTGTTCGAGCACGCCGAAGTCACTCGGTTAGCACCCGAGCATGCTCAGATAACACCTTATCCGAGGATGTTCGCTCATCACTTATTGTCACCCAACTTTCCTAGACCCCTAATTTATGGTTCATTTGAATAAATACCCCGATAGGAGCAGCACTGGCGGACACAGACATAATGAGCCCCTGTGTAAGAACATTATATGCGTCCTGTGCAGTCCAGTCACTCATTATAATGCACAATTCTACCTCCTTTGGAGCTGATAGTGACCCCCTGACTTCTTGGGGTGGCCCCTATACAGCTGCACAGGTTGCACCTATGGTATGTCCGCCCCTGACTGTCGGCCATATTGCTTGTCCCTCTACTTTCCCAGAAAGGGAAACTTTTCCAAATGATCTTACAAGCAGCGTAGCTCCGATCTGTGCCCAATATTCCTATTTTTAGCCTGTAATAATTGCCTCTGCAGGATAGTCTGGATCCGCGGCAGGATTACATATACCGTAATTACTTTCTCGCTCCATCATCTTAATTTAATTAACCCTTTCTGAATAACTCATCCCATATTTAGGTCTGATGTTATTTCTACGCATCCGGAGCCTCGTTCTGTAAGAAGTCATTGAAAGGTCATTATACCCCAAATAGCTATCTGTCTTTTTCATTTGCTGCACAGTTTCAGGGGGCTTTAGTGTTTGTCATTGGAGGAAAAGTCCACATCCCCATGATCACTATCCAATGTCACATGACTCCGGAGAGACCTTTCGCATGATATGTGACTGATAGCAGCCGCTCCCATTAACTCTGCGCACCATTATAAACTGCTGATTATAGGAGGTGTCCACATCATGATGGGTACGTGGTAAATTATACATGTGGGCTAATAGGGTCCGGCGCTTCAGAGGACATCTCTGCTCATCAGTGATTGACGAGAGGCGCAGCGTAGATGTATGGGGCGAGAGCCAAAGGGGAGACTTTTGGGGAGAATGAGGAACGTCAGAGTAAAGCCTGGAAATAACGGATCTGTCATCAGCAGCTTGATGACTAGAAATAAAATATGAAATAAGGTAAATACCCCAATACCTTCAGGCTGGTACATTTTATCTGCACTGATGAAATTGTTTGCCTACATATCATTGTAGCAAACCCTTAGATGTGAAAGGTTTTATGTCTGTAATGATTTTCAGCCTCCAGGTCTTAGCAGAATGGTTTCTTCACTGACAGTAAGCAGAGGTTTTGAAAATGGTAACAAATTGATACACAAAGGCCCCAATTTATTAAAGGGGTTGTCCAGTCTTGGGGCTACGTGACCTCAGACTTGTGAATCTTCACGTCGCGCACAGTGTAGGCTGTCAGGATCCTCCAGTGCACACTTCACGCTGTGAGGATTCACAAGTCTGCAGTCACATATGGTGACCCTTTAAGACTGTTGTTCTTGCCATTATTAATGAACAGGGCCGCTGGAGTAAGATGGCACCTAATGAATCCGGTCCTCCTTACAGCTGCAGTGCGGCGCCGGCAACATTTGAAGGTTTCCTACATCAGAAAACTGGCAAAATATCCTTTATGAATTTGAGGGTCATCAGTTTATATAAAACTTTGGGGGTGCTGTCAGTGGGTCTCTGTAATTTGTACCCTGCAGCTGTGTGGTGTTTGGAGCAAGGTGGCTTCTCATCTACATCAATTGCAGTGTACTGATAACGGCCGTGCCTAATATTCAGTAACATCACATTCTTATGTGGAGTTTCTAATTAATCTGCCAGAGAAAAGGATGGTGATTTATTTATTTATTTTATATATATATATATATATATATATATATATATATATATATATATATATATATTTTTTTTTTTATCAAGGGGGATAAGGTTGGCTTTTAATCCGTGCCAGATATATATCTGAAGCTCAGATTTTTCTTTCAGCCTGGACAGCAGTGATTACTTAAATGAAAGCCTCCATAAAACCCAAACACTCCTTTTCCCACTGCGCAGAGATGGAAACCTAACACAATCCCCTAAGGCCGTATTCCCACGCAGTGTGCTGAATTTGCTTTTCAGAATGTCATATGTGTTTTAACACCATGATACGGAGAACGTAACTTCTCAGTCTCCTACATTGCCAGTGTCCGTGGGACTCGCACTGCACTCGGGTGACATCCGAGTGCAGCCTGATGTTTCACACGCACCCGTAGACTTCTATGGGTGCGTATGATCCGATTCTTGTTTGGCATGAGAAAATAATTTCAGGTGTGCACTGCCCCACAGTTTATCATTGGGCCGAGTGCAATCCGATGTTTTGTTTTTGTCATCCTCTGTACTCTGCACAGGCAGAATATAGTGCACTGTCCCTTCTTTTAAAATTTTTGGCTTCTAAGATGTGTGTAAGGCACTGAGTGTGAATGGGCCTTATTCATGGCTCTTAGTTTACCTGGTGGGGTATGGGGGAGAATTAAATAAACCTATACTATTCACACGGTAGAGAGATTGTGAATGGGCCATTGTGTGCGATCTCGCTCGTCACGTTAAATAGTGTCCGTGGTGCCAAATGGCGTCATTCCGATAAATGACGCGGCAGCGGCCGGCGGCAATTGTTCTTATTTATGAGAAATTGCATTCTGTAAACAAGATGGTCGGATTCATGTCCGGCTGATTGTCCGTCGCCTCCATGACTCTGACCTTACATTTAGGGCCTGTGCACACGTTACGTATGTGGTGCAGAGATCTCTGCATCTCTTGGTAGGAAAAAATGCCCCGTACAATACTCCCGTAACTGCAGAATCTCTTCTTGCTGTCAGTGAATGGGAACATTCTTGTGAAAACTTATACAGATCGAATACGTCGCATAGCTGAGGGTTTGTTACAGTAGCATCCAGTGTAGATATTCCTTGGTAGACGCCATATTTTGGACCCTTGGCAGAATATTCTGGTGATTCTTATTGGCTGCTTACACGGGGTTTAGGCCGGTGTCATACTTGCGTGTGTGATGCGAGAAACTCGCACATCAACACTCGGCAGTGCCGCCAGCGCTCTGACCATAGAAATACAAGCAGCTGCACGCGCCAATCTGAGTGCTGGCGGCAGTGCCGGGTGCGAGAGACTCGTGCAAGTTTCTCGCATCACACACGCAAGTGTGACCCCGGCCTTATCCAGATAATTTGCTGTTCTCTGCAGGAACTTGTCTGTGACATCTGCCATTTTTTCCCTCCTCAGGTATCTCCTGGAACAGGACTTCCCTGGGATGAGGATCGGGCCAGAGCCCACCACCGACTCTTTCATTGCGGTGATGCAGGGGGATGTTGAAGGTGTTATTCCTGGCAATGCCCTAGTGGTGGACCCAAAAAAACCCTTCCGAAAACTGAATGCCTTTGGAAATGCTTTTCTGAACAGGTCAGTACTTGATCAGCTTCAGTGTCGTTAATAATCTACAGATGTAGCAGAGCTGACTTTGTCCTTGAACTTTTCCTTTTTTTTTATATTGTGTTATCTCTGTTACGATAATGCCAGCGGGTTAGCTGCAGTCTCATGGCATTCAGAGGGAACACATTATGCTGTTGCGCCAGATACCAGTCTCAGCACTGCTACATCTGTATTGGCCGTGAGAAAGGTGTTGTGCCAGTTAAACTTGCAACCAGTCTGACCTTACCCCAAAGCTGTGTTTTAGTTTCTGAAGCACCCATATCTGCTACTCCTCCTCCCCTCTCACACACACAGCCTCACACACAGGTGGAGACAGACTGCAGCTTCATCTCCTTCCTCACCCTCTTTTCCTCTTCTGTGCGGTTACTGTGTGAGGTCCCTATTGATATAAGCCAGTTACGGATCCCACAATTCTCGGACTGGGCGTCTGTATATCCGCTGCTAAACACTGGAATTAGACGACAGCCCGCGTCTCTTCTCTGCATCCAGAAGTGTTTATACTGGACAGTAATGCAGAGCCAGGAGCTCCGCGCTGTGTTCAATGACTCGCTAAAAGCTTAAAAGCAAAATCTGTGCTCCCCCGAGACCGCTTGTACTGTAAGTGAGCCCAGCAAGACATGTTGTACGGCCTGATGGAGATTACAGGGCAAAGGAGGCGATGCCCCAGAGATGGCGGAGTGAAGGCACATCAAGCCTTAGCGTGCTGAAATCTTATGAAAAGCCTCATACAGTATTGTGGCACATTGCGGAGACGGCATGGTGTGAGCTTTGCACGTTGCGGAGACGGCATGGTGTGAGCTTTGCACGTTGCGGAGCTGACGTGGTGTGAGCTTTGCACGTTGCAGGGCTGGCGTGGTGTGAGCTTTGCACGATGCGGAGACGGCGTGGTGTGAGCTTTGCACGTTGCGGAGACGGCGTGGTGTGAGCTTTTCACGTTGCGGAGACGGCGTGGTGTGAGCTTTGCACGTTGCGGAGACGGCGTGGTGTGAGCTTTGCACGTTGCGGAGACGGCGTGGTGTGAGCTTTTCACGTTGCGGAAACGGCGTGGTGTGAGCTTTGCACGTTGCGGAGACGGCGTGGTGTGAGCTTTGCACGTTGCGGAGACGGCGTGGTGTGAGCTTTGCACGTTGCGGAGACGGCGTGGTGTGAGCTTTGCACGTTGCGGAGACGGCGTGGTGTGAGCTTTTCACGTTGCGGAGACGGCGTGGTGTGAGCTTTTCACGTTGCGGAGATGGCGTGGTGTGAGCTTTTCACGTTGCGGAGACGGCGTGGTGTGAGCTTTGCACGTTGCGGAAACGGCGTGGTGTGAGCTTTGCACGTTGCAGGTCCGGTGTGGTGTGAGCTTTGCACGTTGCAGGTCCGGTGTGGTGTGAGCTTTGTACGTTGCTGGGCTGGCGTGGTGTGAGCTTTGCACGTTGCGGGTCCGGTGTGGTGTGAGCTTTGCACGTTGCGGAGCTGGCGTGGTGTGAGCTTTGCACGTTGCGGAGCTGGCGTGGTGTGAGCTTTGCACGTTGCAGGTCCGGTGTGGTGTGAGCTTTGCACGTTGCGGGTCCGGTGTGGTGTGAGCTTTGCACGTTGCGGAGCTGGCGTGGTGTGAGCTTTGCACGTTGCGGAGCTGGCGTGGTGTGAGCTTTGCACGTTGCGGAGCTGGCGTGGTGTGAGCTTGCACGTTGCAGGGCTGGCGTGGTGTGAGCTTTGCACGTTGCGGGTCCGGTGTGGTGTGAGCTTTGCACGTTGCGGAGCTGGTGTGGTGTGATATTTGCACTTTGCGAAGCCAAGAACCAGCTCGGTTTCCAGACACGATTTTGTTAATACCGGGCAGGGCTTTAACCTCTCTGATGTTTCGGCACTGTTCCGGTGCTTTATTAACCAGATTTTCCTTTGCCCGGAGAATCTCTTTAAGGGCATTCAGACGGCCTTATAAATCGGACCTGATTGGAACGCACCGCAAGGACTGGCTGTGGATCTCCTGACCCAAGTGTGACAGCTGCATAGAAATATATGGAGCTGTCACGCTCGGGTCGAGAGAGCCGCCGGCCAGTCCATGTGCTGCAGTCCGATCTCGGTGTGATTTATCCGGCCTTCTGACTGCGTCCTTAAAGGCCAAGTAGCGCCCCTGTGCACTGTGCTGGGACTGCCAGTCCTCTGGGTCTTGGTAGGAATATCAGGAATGTGGGCAGTGACTGAGGTGTGAATAGTCGCGTACGGCTCCTGATGATCAGGCGGAGAGGTGCGAGGTTGGGATCACCGGCGGCTCACACGGAGACCATCTCTCGGTGACACCACAGGAATGTTTGTCCTCTAAGCGCTAATTAAAAGGCCTGACGGAGCGGGTCTGATGGGAGTAGTCGCTATTACGGGGTGGGTCACTTATGTCCCGTGAGTCGTGTCTTGCCCTTTTATGTGGATATTTGTTTTATATTATATCTCCATTTACCTTATTATTGCAGATTTTTGTTCTCTTTATTTAATATAAAATGATCTCCAAAAATCTTTCAATCTGGAGACTGTCAGCAGGCAGGTTGGCTGTTGATGGATCTTGTTTTTTTTATTTTTCCCTGATCCTCAGTTGCTTGCTAACATCAAAATAATTATTTTAGGAAAACTAAACCGCTGCCTTGGTCTATGCCGCTCTAATGAGTCACAAAACGCCCAAAAGCTTAGAACGAACATAAGTTGACTCTGTCACCAGGATTTTCCTATGTAATCTGAGAACAGCATGATGTAGTGACAGAAGCCCTGATTCCAACTATGTCACTTAGTGGGCTGCCTGCTGTAGTTTTGATCTTGTGCTAATAAAACTGACTTTATCACTAGATGACTAGCAGTGCTCCGCATAGCCTCACCTTCCCCACTGATTGGCAGCTTTCTGCCTATGCACAGGGTACACAGAAACATGCCAATTGATGAGCGAGCGTTCCGTGATGTGTTATCTGAGCATGCTCGGGTGTTATCACTACTGCCCATCAGTGCTGTGGGCGGGGTTATACAGGGCTCAGCATTCAGAGCACTGCTAAATCTCCAGCAAAGAAAACGGATTGGATCAAAGCTGCAGCAAGCAGCCCAGTAAGTGACACATCCCAGGAATCTGCATCTCTGCCCCTACATCATGCTGCTCTCTGGTAGCAAAAACCTGTTGACAGATTCTCTTTAAAGAGTGTGAATACTTTAGAAACCTTTTTTTTTTTTCTTTTTATTATTGTTGCAGTGCATATAAAGCTAAACATAAGTAACTTTTATCCATAGTCTTGGGTTAAGCTATTTTACAGTTTTGTGGATACAGCCCTGTGCAGATCTTTGTGCCTGCAGAATAGTAGGTATCTCAATGTGTAAAGCCATTATCATGAGGACAGGTGGAGATTGGGTGATGTGAGGTAGCAGTCTGCACACCGGGTTAGATGGTTGTCTGTAGCTATGGAGACGCATGGGTCTGCAGGAGAGCTGTGTACATTAAATAGTTGGATTTATTTTTTTTTTTACACTTGTTATAACTTTTTTTTTTCTTGTGATTGAGGCATTATAAAGTTACTTCTTTCTCTAGTTTCATCACATTAGAGCTGTACAAAATCCTCCTGTGCGGAGCTATATTCTAGCTGTTTCTGTTTCCTTCCTCTGTAGAAGTGACGGCTCTGATGGGGGTAGTTGTCACTGGGATTTCCCAGAGTAGCGTTATGCAGGCCATTACATAGATGGGCAGATCAGGAGCCTGGGAAAGCTGAGTGATTAACTCTCCAGGTCCCATAATACAGCTGATTATTACAGGCCGATTCTACAAGTTTCTGTAATTGCTGTGGATTTTTGGTGGCGTTTTCTGTCCGCCTGCCCCTCTTTCCCCCGTCCTCATGGTGAGGTCAGGCCGGGCTCCGCTTCTTCTGTCCTCACACTCGGAGCTCTGTGACCATGGCTCTGCCCGGCGCGGAGCTGGCATGTGACACATGGTGTGACGGCAGCGGACAGAGCGGCTTCTTATGTAACGGGGCCGCTCTATTCATGCAGGATCCGTAACCGGCCAGGGCATTTTCTGGTTCATTGGAGCGGTGAACGACGTGTCCAGCACCAGAACTGTACAAATTAGAGGCCAATAAAAGTGTAACATCACAGGAGCCTCGCCTGCCCCTCAGTATCAGCTCACTGCTGAAATCCTCTGTGCTGCTGGATGGCTGCTACTTCCAGTCTGTAATCGCTCACAAATACTTCCTGCTGCTGGTGATCCTGATTATTTTTTTTTCCCCCTCTGTCTCTGTGACCTCCTATAAGATCCGCACCCTCCTCTCATTAAATCCTCTGTGCTGCTGGGCGACACATTGCTGCACTGAAATACTCTGTGCTGCAGATAGCCCTGTTTCTCCCTCTGTATAACCCCTCCTCACCTTTATAACACTGCCTCCATCACATACAGCTTCTCCTGACTTGCATTACATGGGTGGACAGGTCACTTCCTCCCACTCCTCTCCTGAAATACTCTGTGCTCCTGAAAATACCTGACTCTTCTTTCTACGCCACTACATGTCTCCATCCCCCTTCTCGCTAACATCAAGGATGGACAGAAAACTGCTTCCTAGTCTCTTCCTTAAATACTCTGCGTTGCCTCCATCGCACTCTTCACATTATGAGACTGCTGCTGTCACATCCGCATGGCACTGCCCTGTACAAGTTCCGTACACATTCCCTCCTGAAATACTCTGTGCTGCCTCCATCGCACTCTTCACTTTATGAGACTGCTGCTGTCACATCCGCAGGGCACTGCCCTGTACAAGTTCCGTACACATTCCCTCCTGAAATACTCTGTGCTGCCTCCATCGCACTCTTCACTTTATGAGACTGCTGCTGTCACATCCGCATGGCACTGCCCTGTACAAGTTCCGTACACATTCCCTCCTGAAATACTCTGCGCTGCCTCCATCGCACTCTTCACATTATGAGACTGCTGCTGTCACATCCGCATGGCACTGCCCTGTACAAGTTCCGTACACATTCCCTCCTGAAATACTCTGTGCTGCCTCCATCGCACTCTTCACATTATGAGACTGCTGCTGTCACATCCGCATGGCACTGCCCTGTACAAGTTCCGTACACATTCCCTCCTGAAATACTCTGTGCTTCCTCCATCGCACTCTTCACTTTATGAGACTGCTGCTGTCACATCCGCAGGGCACTGCCCTGTACAAGTTCCGTACACATTCCCTCCTGAAATACTCTGTGCTGCCTCCATCGCACTCTTCACTTTATGAGACTGCTGCTGTCACATCCGCAGGGCACTGCCCTGTACAAGTTCCGTACACATTCCCTCCTGAAATACTCTGTGCTGCTCCATCGCACTCTTCACTTTATGAGACTGCTGCTGTCACATCCGCATGGCACTGCCCTGTACAAGTTCCGTACACATTCCCTCCTGAAATACTCTGCGCTGCCTCCATCGCACTCTTCACATTATGAGACTGCTGCTGTCACATCCGCATGGCACTGCCCTGTACAAGTTCCGTACACATTCCCTCCTGAAATACTCTGCGCTGCCTCCATCGCACTCTTCACTTTATGAGACTGCTGCTGTCACATCCGCATGGCACTGCCCTGTACAAGTTCCGTACACATTCCCTCCTGAAATACTCTGTGCTGCCTCCATCGCACTCTTCACATTATGAGACTGCTGCTGTCACATCCGCATGGCACTGCCCTGTACAAGTTCCGTACACATTCCCTCCTGAAATACTCTGTGCTGCCTCCATCGCACTCTTCACATTATGAGACTGCTGCTGTCACATCCGCATGGCACTGCCCTGTACAAGTTCCGTACACATTCCCTCCTGAAATACTCTGTGCTGCCGTGGTCTACGTATTAACACGTCTAATGGTTGTCAGCGCCCACGTAGAGGCGACTACAGTAAATCTTCTTACACTGGTTTATTCTTTGTTCTGCAGGTTTGTTTGTGCGCAGTTGCCCAACCCCGTCCTGGAGAGCATCAGCGTCATTGACACCCCCGGGATCCTGTCTGGAGAGAAGCAGCGGATAAGTCGAGGTGAGGGTCCCTGTGTCTGCACTGGTGACTATGGTATAACATAGGTGCTGCACAGATTACATGTCCGCTCCTTGGCTTCCTTGATGTTTCAGTCATTTATGAACTACAAAGTATCACTGGGATTCTGGTGACAGTGTCAGCTTTCCAGATCGATCATAGTGCCGCTTTGTAGTCTGCATTATGTCTGGATTGTTTTCAAGATCACTGCTTGCTCTCGGAGAATGAAAGCCTCCTTGTTCACATTGTACAAGAAATCCTATTCATAGTAATCAGTGATGAGCAAACGTCCTCGGATAAGGTGTTATCTGAGCATGCTCGGGTGCTAAACAAGTGTCTTAACGTGCTCGGAAAAATGTTTGAGTCCCTGCAGCTTCATGTCTCGCCACTGTTTGACATCTGCAACACATACAGGGATTGCTTAACAAACAGGTAATCCCTGCATGTGTTGCGGCTGTTAGAGACAAGCAGGCGCAGAGACTCAAATGTACTTTTCGAGCACGCCGAAGACACTCGGTTAGCAGACAAGCATGCTCTGATAACGCCTTCCCCCAGCACATTCACTCATCGCTAATAAAACTACGTAACCGGCAACATTCGAGGAGGAGATGAGTTACTATAATTTCATCTCTATGTCCTGACACAATCGTTACGGGTTTGTGACAATGTATCAGTGTCGGTAATGGCAGTGAGATCAGCCTTTTCTGTTTGTTTGTTTTTTGTTTTTTTGCTTTGGCAAAAGTGCAGCGTTTTACAATTCCGGCAAAGGGGATAGGATTTATAGATCTCTCATTCACACTGTGAATTTATTTTACACTGTATAAACTGATCTGCGGTGTGAGTTTCCAATCCGCAGCATGTTAAAGGGTATGTGCACACGTTGCAGATTCTGTTGCAGTTCTGCAGCAGATTTTGCCTTGCAGATCTGCAAGTGATATACAGTACCATTCTAGTCAATGGAAATCAAAAAACGCAGTGCACATGCTGCAGATTTTTCCGCGCTGCAGCATGTCACTTCTTTTCTGCAACGTTTTGAGACCTGCTCCATTATAGGAATCTGCAGGTCTCAAAAGGCAGGGGAAATCTGCACAAATACTGCAGTAAATCTGCAGATAAAAAGGACAAAAAAAGGATAAAAACTGCGCAGATTTTGACCTGCAGTTTCTGCCAAGAGATGCAGATTCTGTGCAGAAAATCTGGAGACCAATCTGCAACGTGTGCACATTCCCTAATAAATGCGGAATATCCACAGGTAAAACACACGTGTTTTTTTTTTGTGCGGTTCTGGAATGGAAACTAATCCACACCTAAAGTATATCCATAAAGTTTTGTCAAAGCCAAACTACCAGGAAGTATGAAAAATAAAACCCGCAGCGTCAAAAAATGCAATGAAATTTAAATAGGTGCAGAAATATTGCAGCATCTAAAGCTCCTCATGGGAATGTAGCCTTATGATGCTGCAGCGTTTTGCACTGCCCCCGCTGATACATTGGAACAAAACATTGCCCAAGGTAAAAAGAAATAAACTAATAAAAATGCTGGCTACTGATAACTTTTGTTCAGCATTTTCTTGATAGATAGATTTTTTTTTCTGTTTTCTTGCTACGTGCCAGCAGGCTTCCATATAATCTTCAGGGTCCGAGCTTCTGCACAGAGGTGCAGGGAAATCTAATGGGTTCTTCTCCAATTTTAGGCAAATGTTGTTGGTTTTTAATATAATGTACTTTATTGTATTAATTATTTGCTTCTTTTAAGATCTCTGATTGCAGTCATTCAATAAGAATCTTAATTGCTTCTAAAATCAAACCAACAATATTCCTCCCTGGTCTTGTGATGGTGACGCAGGTCTGCAGCTCGTTACGAAGCAGAACTCTAATTATGCTTTGTACCCAGAAAGGGTCAAAGGGGTCTTATTAAAAGCAGTTATTAAAAAAAAATCTCTGTGTTCAAGAACGGAAGGATTGTAGTTTTCTAGTTCTGTGCTCATTGCCCAGTTTACTGGCCTCTTCTGCAATCTAGCAGAGGTGGCTGGCTACCTAGGCAGTGAGCGCACACTTGCAAAAATGTCTAAGCAGAGCTCTGAAGCTGGCCGGATCACCAGCTCTGGCCGGCATTGCTTCTCTCATGCTGCGGAGGAAAAACATACCCTTCTTACAGAGAGCGTAGCGTCCCGGCCAGCGGTGCGACCCTGCAGCTACTCCGAGCTGACAGCTATCAGGAGCGCTTGTGTCCTATAAGATTCCTAATAAATGACAGCAAGAAGCCGATACAGAATGTGTTTTGCAACATTGTATAATGGTTCATTATAAATAATAGCTTTATTTGATAAAAAATAAGAGTACCCCTTTAAGAAAGCACCTACACCATTGGTCACTGGTTTTCACATACATTGCAGACCATCTCCTTTTGGCCTTAGGCCGGCGTCACACTGGAGAGTTTGATGCGAGTTAGTCGCACGACTTTCTCGCATCAACACCCGGCACGGCCGCCCGCTCTTGGACCTGAGTGCGCGGCTGCATAGAACTACATGCAGCCGCTCGCTCCACTCCCGAATGCCGGCGCCAGAGCTGGGATTTCACATGCGAGTGTCGGCCGATTTACTCGCATGTGTGATCCCGGCCATAGTCTGCAACTGGTATTGCAGCTTAGCCTTATCCAAGTGAGTAATGGCCAGCTGTAATGCCAGAAAACCCCAATCCTGTGGTAACTCTGAGACTTGGCATCACACTGTCTTCACAAGGAGGGCAGCAACCTGGCACAATGGTGGCACTGTACTAGGAGTGACTGCTCTTACTCCAGACTATGGGAGGATTCTTTGCTTCCGGTTGGGATCTCTATGGCCGGAGGTGTTGATGGCATCAGACCATAGGTTTAGGTGTCCGCACAGCTGTGATTTGTTATTGCGCCAAGGCTCGGCTGTAGCATCACAGGAAATCCTAGTGCGCGGTAATGTCACGGCCAGTACGTCGCGTCTTGTACAACCCTCCATGCCTAGAAAAAGGCAGTGATGGTCGAGCCTCTCAGATAAAAACTACAACCCCCACCCTCCCTTCCTGAGGACACTGCTACCCTGACCTGCACAGTGACTTGTCATGAGGATGTGGAGGGCCCTTCTAGGGGTCATCATCATTGTGGCCCCTGCTTCCTCATAATCAAGCGGGAAAACTTCCTGACTGCAGAAAACGTGTCTGTCATTACTCTAAGGTTTTACCTCTCAGACAGCAGAGGGGACACATGTGAGGCAGTAAGCGGGCATCTTGGTGTCTAATGGTAAGTTGGCAATGTGCACCGTACAGACCACTGGGCACTGTGTATACCCCTGGGCAGAGGCATTGGGCACCATACAGACCACTGGGCACACTGTATACTGCTGGGCACAAGACAGTGTGCACTGTACAGACCACTGGGCACACTGTATACCCCTAGGAAGAGGCATTGGGCACCATACAGACCACTGGGCACACTGTATACCACTGGGCAGAGACATTGGGCACCATACAGACCATCGGACACACTGTATACCCCTAGGAAGAGGCATTGGGCACCATACAGACCACTGGGCACACCGTATACCGCTGAGCAGAGACATTGGGCACCATACAGACCATCGGACACACTGTATACCCCTAGGAAGAGGCATTGGGCACCATACAGACCACTGGGCACACTGTATACCGCTGGGCACAGGCAGTGTTCACTGTACAGACCACTGGGCACACTGTATACCCCTAGGAAGAGGCATTGGGCACCATACAGACCATCGGTCACACTGTATACCCCTAGGAAGAGGCTTTGGGCAGCGTACAGACCACTGGGCACACTGTCTACCGCTGGGCAGAGGCAGTGTGCACTGTTCAGACCTCTGGGCTCTTCATACCCCTGGGAAATGGCATTGTGCACTGTGTATACCCTTGGGCAGAGGAGGCATTGTGCACCGTACAGACCGCTGGGCACTGCACTGTATACCCTTAGACCTTGTGTACAATCCGGTGCTTGTTTCCATCACAGAAGTGCAATGTTATTGTAAATTTACCAAGGAAGCGAGCAGATGATATAAACATTTATCTAAAAAAAAAATGAAACTTTAATCTGGAATAAAAAGAAATCTTCCGAGGCGTCCGCTGAGTAAACGTCATATATCTGGCAGGCAGACACGAAGCCCCAGCTGCGGTTCACTGCCACCTGCTGCCATGAGCCCTGTGGGACGGGTCTGCTGTGGGCAGGATCACAGTGCGCGGATGGACCCCGGGCGCTGCTGACGCCGTTCCTGACGACTCCGCAGAGCACTATTACCGTCACCTAATTAGTATAAATATATAAAACCAGCCGAAAATGAGAAGAAAGCAAATCCTGTAAGTCTGAACTCGCAGGAACCAACACGAACAAACCTCAGGTCCTTTATATCAGACTGAACAGATAATACCACCAGGTATTGGGCTACACAGAGCTAGTAGTCACACTCTTAAAAATATAAGGAATATCCAGGAATGGAGGAAGACACCCAGTGACAAGGTAACAACAGAAAATCAAAGGTGACACAATGTGAATAATAAAATATAATTTTATTGGATCAAATGTACAAAATTAATAAACAACCAAATTGTATATGCAATAAAATACGTACATGAATAATATTAATAAAAACAAGAGGCTATGACCTATCACGGAACAGCTAAAAAATATGAAGTGAGCACCTTAGTATATAAGCATATGTCTTTAGATAATTCCTGAGATAACTTATAATATATAGCAGGTATAATGACATATGTATATGTAGAAACTAGATTGCTCAATACACAGCCAGGTAATAAATCCAGCGATGTGTGATGACCTGCAATATCTACTGTTGATGTGAACGACAATATATAATAAAGAAAAAATATGCAAAAGAATATTGTGCATAAAATAATATGTGTAAACAATTGTGTGGAAAAATACGTCAAATAAAGATGCACTATGCACCGAAAAAACTGCACAATAGAAACAGCAATATATATATGTATTTTCACTAACTGGTGCAAAAAATACAGAACTAGTGAAGAAATGATAATTAAATATGGGCAAAGTGTAACTAAAGAGCCATGCACCGCAGAGGTGAAGTGAAAAAAAGGAAGCTGGTAAAGAAAACTATTGGCGTCCACTATTGCAAGATGTCAGCACCATATATCACAGTGCTGGAGTGGAGGGTATCAGAAATACCGCCAGACTTGTGGTAAATTACCTGGGAGCTGTGGATAGGTAATGGCCTCTGAAGAACGCGCCCGACGCGCGTTTCGGAAATGTTTTCCTTCGTCCCCTGACGCGCCTGGAAATGCTGCTTTCTGGGAGATTTTGGCAGATTCCAGGATGAGTGCTGACTTTCTTATGACTATCCTATAATTCAGACTATCAGATAATCCAGCAACTTTCATGTCCCATCAATTACGGTATTAGAAGTCTTTTACCGTATTAGGGGTGGGGGGATTTATTTTTATAATTGCGGTATATTAATAGGAATTATTGTAAAGTGCAGGTAATCCCGGCCTCGTCACCAGTAGGACGCCCCCGTGCATCGCTTTCTCTGGATAATCCATGTTCTTCTCTCTGGAAATATCACTTTCCTGTTACACCTTGGTTAATAAGAAGTCTCCATCCCTGATGCCGCATGCAGCGGGATTATAGCCCTGAGCCGGTAATTGGGGTAGATTACCAGTGCCAGCAATGCTCTAAAACAGGGGTTAACAATCTGCAGCACTTCAGCTGTTGTGAAACTACAGCTCCCAGCATGCCCGAGCAGCCACATGGCACATTAACCTGTGGTACTGTGCCTGCACCTAAGATGGTTATTTGCATTATCTGCATATTCCCTTCAGCCAGAGGCAACGCATGGGGAGCACAAAGACTTCAAAGTCTATGGTGGCACAAAATATTACCCCCTTCCCACCTACCTTGTTCCTTCTTGGCCTTGGTGCAGCGAGCGGCCACTTGGTGACTGGCAAGATGACAAAGCTATCAGACTAAAGAATTGAGCTTTGTCATTTAAGTCACTGCCTATGCAGAGCACAGCAGCAAATGACTAAGTCATCTCGCCCGCTGCTCTCTGCATAGGCAGCAAGAGTTTTGAGTCATGTGTGCTGTACATTGCTGTCCTCTCTTCTCACTTCTAGTTTTTTGAGGGGCAGAGATGGGGACCACCTGGGAAAGCTGTCACAATTAAAAAAAAAAAAAAAAAAATAGATATTAAAGAGAACACTTAATTCGATTTATTGTGCCCAAACCAAATCTGCACGATTACGGCCAGGTATGTTTTTCTATGAAACACCGAAGAGCCATCTGAGGACCTTAGGGAGATGCAAGATTCTGATGCGGTCGCCGACTGGATTCTCCCTGCCCCACTCCAGGTGATTGACAGGTCTTTCTCATGTGTGTACGTACATAGGGGGAGACCTGTCAATCACCTGGAGTGGAGCAGGGAGAATCTGGTTATGAACCCTATCGGATTTGTCTGATCTCTCTATGGTCCCCGGCTGCAGTCCTGTCGTCAGGATCGTGATTTTGATTAGTTAATGTCAGATTTCAACAAAAAGCAGAAACGGGCTGCACAGTGGCTCAGTGGTTAGCACATTTGCAGCGCAGGGGTCCTGGGTTCAAATGCCTCCAAGGAGTTTTTATGTTCTCCCCGTGTTTGCTTCGATTTCCTCTGGGTCCTCCATTTTCCTCCCACACTCCAAAGACTGATGGGGAAGGTAGATTGTGAGCCCCGATGGGGACAGTGATGATGATGTCTGTAAAGTGCTATGGAATTAGTGGCGCTATATAAATAAAATAAAAAAGGGGGCAAACCATAATGACATCTGTAATGTCTTACTGCGAGACTGTTACTCCCCAAACTTAATTTTAAACTTCTTAAACCTTTATGTAAGAACGTAGCCCCTATAAGAATCATCCCTATAGTGTAGTTTTAACTTTCTTAGTTTTTCCGAAAAAGCATCTTATTTCTTAGACACATGAGGGAGCTCCCATGCACCCCCTGGCCTGGCCAAGGACTCCTTGCACCATTCTGCCTCCTCGGTCACAAGGCCATGCACCTCCTCTTGGGTTGGTAGCGAGCACTGCCTGAATTGAAGCCCCAGCCCTGTTCTGCAGGAGCCCAGCAAGTGTACGTGCACACACACACAGTACAGTGTCAGTGCTGGTGCGCACTCATCATTCTCTTGGCTGCTCGCAACGCTGCTACATGGCAGTATAGCGAGCAACCGCTCAAGACTGGAGAGAGGAATGAGTTCACACTCACACTGACACTGTGAGTGTGCACTTCTTTTTTTTTTTTTTTTTTTTGCTCTTGCGTGCATGTGATTGGGAGATCAATACTGGACTGGTGGAAGGGAATTGGAAGTCTGTCCACAGGTTGGGGGTGCAACATACTTCCCTTGCCCTGGGCGCTGGGAGCCCACACTACACCGCTGCCTCCAGCTCCTACTACTACAGGAAGCTGAGGTCTGGGGATCTGAATCCTCAGTGCCCCACAGACACCAATCATTACTGTACAGCTGTCAGAGGCTGCCACTAGAAATGTTTCAGCACTGACCACTTCAATGAGAGCCTGTGATACAGTAGTGCATTGTTATAGATGTAGTGTACAGTATTCACCAACAGGGGGCAGCAGAGGAGAGAACCTGGCTCCAGAGCTGCAATCAGAAATTCTGCTGAAGTTTAATGATTGGAGCAACACTTTGATGTAAAGCACAATGAAAAGTTCTTGATCTTTCATTGTTGAACTCGCAATATCTGGCAGGAGCTCTATTGGAGTTGGGCTGGGATCTTAGTGCTTTAGCAAACGTCTGTAAGTTTCCACTGATTCTTGGTGACTTTGCTCCACGTCATTTCTCCCCGGGTAGAAGTGGAATCAGAACATGATGCATTATGCATGAGCGTTCAGTCCGTGCTCCGCCAGCTGTGTTTACCTTCTCCAGCCACTGCCGCTGAAGTCCTCGCTCCTGCTGAGCCCGCAAGCTGTGTGTAAAGGAAAGAGTTGGCATTGTACAGCGCCCCCTACTGGCAGGGCAGTTACAATATCATGGCATTGCTCCAGTAATCACAGAGTTCTGTCTTGGGTGTAATGATTGAAGGCAAACGCCGGCCCCATAAGCGAGAGGAACGAGGCGCCCTCTCTGTGCAAACAAAGATACCAGTGGTTCTCCATAAAACTCTATAGAAAGTGATGCAGAACTCACCAGCTGGGGTTTTCGCAAATAACGTTTTTGTCCCACATATTGTCAATGACGAGGGTCTTGTGGATAAATGTTTTAAGATGGAAAGGGTAAAAAATTGTAATAATTGTTAGTCTGGTATGAGACCCCCCTCCAACTACCAGAATAGTCAACTTTTGTCCTCGTTCTCCCCTGGCTGCAGGACCGCATCCGCGAGGAGACGAGTGGATGCTTTCATGTATTGTAGATGATGAAGCTGATAAAATATAGTGCAAAAAAAAAAAGTCCTATTCTGTAGAATCAGGTTCTGGCACAAAAACGCAGCAAAACCTGATACCTGCGTTTTTGCTGCAGATTTTTGGTGTTTTTTTTTGTTTTTTTTTACCACCCATTCATGTCAATGTGTTGAGAGAAAAAAAAACATGCAAAGCACAAAATACTGCTGACAAAGAAACCAAGGTGTGTGCATGAGATTTCTGAAGTCTCATAGACTTTGCTGGTACTGTAAAAGATAGCTGAAAATTTGCATTAAAAGTGCTGAAAAAACTTTGTGTGAACTTACTCTAAGACTTATCACCTTTGCACAAAAGTTAATAATTTTTCTAGGCAGGAATGCCCCATCAGGTATTTCTGACGCTGACTTCACCATTATGTAGCTTGTCTTTATTCCCGGTCATCTCACCTTGACACCTGAGAGCCTCGATCACACACAGATTTCCTGACATCTTTGTTCCATTCACATGATCTCCTCCCTGTATTTCTTTCTTTTTTTTGCCTGTTTTTTTAAATCTGCATTGTGCAGCAGCACCAAAATAATGGGACAGTAACCCAACTCCCATTGCATTATTTTTGCTTCTTGTCCAAAATGGGAACTGATTGTGGTAATTCTTAACCTAAGCAAAAGTTTTCAGTTTTCCTTCATCCCTCATTTCCAGCTCTTTGCAGTTCTGAGCTTACGTGGGGGTTCACATTAATCGACCCACCCCCCCCATTATAAATCCAATCGCCTTTTGGATTAGACAGGTATCATGGCTTCCATTGATATCAACCTTAGAGCCTTAAAGAAATGAGTGAACTTTTGGCAATTTTATATATTTTATTTTTTATATATATATATATATATATATATATATATATATTTGTAATAAATATATTTTTTTGTTTATAAAGTTTTCCCTTTTCCTTGTCAGCCTGAGTCCGGCTGGAGCACGGAGTCTATGTTTGCATTTATTCTGCATGCTTCGTTTATTTTATTTTTTTTTCTTGTGTGTTTTATTCTCTCATCCAGCACAAGAGGAAAAAGGTTATAGCGGTCTGAGCAGATGCCTTTACGGAGGTATTAAAATGCACAAAAGCTTTGGCACTAAAAAAACAAACAAACATAATGTACTTTTTGGCTTCGTCCTGCATGAATAATGAATTCTCTTAACCTCTGACAAAATAACATTCACAGTAACAACCGCTGCTGAGCATTTGCTACAATGTAAAAGTGCCACAGTGCATTTTGCATTGAAACAGTAACTTACAAATTTGTGGTTTATGGTTCTGTCTTATGTACTGTATGTAATATGTGATGACTGAAATGAACAACTTTAGTGTAAGGAGACCACTGAATGCTGCCCTAGGTAATGGGTATGTTAAAGGGGACCCTGACAATGGGAGGAGGGGAAAGATCTCCTTGGTCACAACTTTCTGATAAATGTATATGGCCTCCTTTACAATTCTTGCAGATACCCTAATTTTGCCAAACAGGAGGTCATCATTGTACCCACCTAATGACCTCCTAATGTGTCCGTCAAAACCATAAAAATTCACCCTTCAAGCTGAGATATGGGGTTCTGCTTCATGGGGTCTTCTCACTGTCCGCCTTTTATAGTCAGTGACTACATTGCAGGGTCCTTATGCTGCTAACAAACAGCTTCCCGCATCTCCTTTCTCTGGAACCCTGTGAGTGTAATAAAAAAAAGTTCTACTCAAGGTGATACATTTTCAGGGGGGTTGCTCCTCGGCCCAGCTGACTGACTTGCAGCTGGTGACTGAGCAGTACGACCATAGAAGAATCCCCCCCAGTACCTGTAACACTGACCATCAAAGCCTGTTCTCTACCCGTACTGTCAGGAAGACACCGACTCCAATTATTGTTGCAAAAGTAAAGGTACTGCCACACTACACAATCCCGCTAGCGATCTCGTTAGCGTCGCATACTAATGAGATCGCTAGCGGGATTGTTTCTATATCGCTAGTAGCTACCTAACTTAGCGATGTCGTTAAGGACGCTATCGCGGTTAGCGATCTCCTTAACGACTTTAGCGGTACAAAAGTACCGCTAAATCGCTAAGAAAAGGTGCCACACAGCGATAAGATACTTACCCAGCGGGAGCGCCGCGATAAAATAGGGTCCGGAACGATTCCAGCGACGAGCGAGATCACAGCAGGAAGCTCGTCGCTGGCAGCTGCCGCACACAACAACATCGCTAACGGGATTGCTAAATAGTGACGTTTTTTAGCGATCCCGTTAGCGATGTTGTTTAGTGTGGCATACCCTTAAGAAAGGAAATGCCAACACCACCATCCTAAGTACAAGGAAAGAGGGAAAAGTTTATTTATTTTCATCCTCTGATTGTATCTTTCTGTCTTTATTGTCCTTAGTTGATTGCTCTTTAATATTAACCAGAAAATTGGACTAATAAAACATCATTAAAATACAGAAATAATGACTGAGCCAGAAATTCTCTTTTGATGCATTTTGCTACTTTTGAAGTTATACAACTGTTTAGCCACAAAGGGAAAACCATCATTAAGCAACTGTAACTCTTTTGATGCAAGTTTATATGCACAGCATGCAGTTACTGATAAAATAATCCTCTTTATGCTGGAGTCACACTAGCGTATGGCATTGGATGCGATGTGCTAATGACCCTCAGCTCCTGCTCTGCTGCGTGCGGGAGCCGAGTGTCCTGCTACTGTTCTCCGAGCCTCTCGCACAGAGCAGATCGGAGCACGGCTGCGGAGGAGGCAGAAAAAGTAATTTCTTCATCTCCTCAGCTACCGGCATATATTGTACAGCACTAGGATGATATCTGAGTGATGTGCATTGTGTCAGTCGCACCCATAGACTTATATGCGTGCGAGTGACTCAAGACTCGGTCGAATGTCGGTGACAATCGCAGCATGCTGATTCGGCATGAGAAAATAATCGCAGATGTGATCTGCCCCATAGATTAACACTGGTCCGAGTGCTCTGCTACGTTTTCTCGCATAGCACTCGTCCGTATTCTATGGTAACGTGACTCCGGCCTTAGAAAGACATGACTACATGACTCATGCAGTGTTAGACTCAATCACTGTGACATCAGGTCTTTCCAAAGTTACATTATTTGTATCATGGAGAGGACTGATGGGGCCTGTTCTGGTCACAGCTTCTTTTTAAAGGAAAGTTCCAGTTCTCCTCTGGCAGGGGTCCAAAACTTTTCTACCTCGAGCCATTTTCAACTTTGAGAGATGCCCAGGAGCCACATTCTATCCAAAGCATTCAAAGAAGACCCCGTCTACCCCCAAAAAAGTAATCATGCCCCCTGAATGCCTTTTTTAACTGTAACAAAGGAGCAGAAAAAATATATATATTCGCATAACAAGCTCACCTGCCAAGACTTCTTCTTTTATTGTGTGCCACAGGTTGGGGATTATGCAAATTGTCTCTTCAGAGAGGAAGAGAGCTAGAACTCTAGTGCCACCTTTTGGAAGGTAGCAATCCTACAAGTCAATGTCGACCCTTTAACGAGCCTTATCACATGACCTAGGATAATAGCCAAACCAGAATCTCAATTTGCAGACACTGTGTTTCGGGGTTCAGCCCTCTTCAGTGCAAAGCGGAGATCTGGTTTGGCTGTGTGAGAGGCGTCAGACCATTGTCCAAGAAATATCGTCACTCCTTGCGGAGATCAACATGCTAAGCATGCAGATGAGGAGACTTAAAGCTGGTTGGGGACTCTTGCTCTAGTGGGTAACTAGCACCTTGAGTATTTGCTTGCAGAAATTTCTGCAAGGTTTCTGCATCTCTTGGCAATGAAAACGCGCGTTTTTGGTGCATTTTTGTACAGCAAGGAAGGCTTTTTTGAGCTAAATATATTTAAAAAAAAAAAATTATGTAATTTCTTGGTTCAACACCACATTTTTTCATGCTGATGCAGTAGCTTCAGGGTAAATGGATTAGGACTTTGTGTCAGCAGCTGTCATTGACACCTAGCCCTAGGCTTGGTAAGGAAAAGATTTCAGCCCGACACTCTCATTACTAAGTCAGTAAGTAAACACAAACGCCCACATACAAACACATGTACATGGTCACCAGTCTATGTAGGAGCATTAACAGAACGACCGTACATAGGCTGTAACCAGACAGCAACTGTTAATTTTTTTTTTCTATATTTCCTTTCCTTTAAAAAAATTTGTGTGGGCTCCCGCGTAATTTTCATAATTGGTAGACTGCTGAGGGCTGATGTTAATATTCTGGGATGGAGCCAATAGCAAAAAAGGTTCCCAGGCTATTAATATCAGCTCACAGCTGTTTGCTTAGCCTTTTACTGGCTAGTTTACAGGGGAACACCAGAAAAAATTGACATGTGGTCCCCCTATGAAATTTAACCAGCAAAGACGAGGCAGACATATTAATACCCTAGGAAGGGGCCATTGATATTGCTCTCCCCGGGCTAAAAACATCAGCTCTCAGTCACCCCAGAAAAGGGATAACTATATTAACCTCGCTCTTCCCACTTGCCCTGTAGCAGTGGCAAGCAGGGTTCCTGTTTGTGGGGTTGATGTCACCTTTGTATTGTCAAGCCCACAGGTTAGTAATGGAGAGGCATCAGTAAGACACCTATCCATTAGTAACCCCATAGTGATATTGTATAAAAACACAGACTCCCAGAAAAAAAGTCCTTTATTTGAAATAATGACAGACTCCTTTTAATAAATCCTAATTAAATCATAGTTACAGAACGCCTAATCCACTGAAGCCATCGTCTCCTGCAACGAAAATAAAATAAACCACATAATTTTTCACCTGTCCATAGAGAAGATAATCCATAATGTCCCACAACGATCCTGATGACTTTGAGAGCAGTCACTAATGTGACTGATCTCAATGACAGCCAGCAATATACTGACAGGAGGTAATCGCTCCCGCAGAGCTGCTGTGAAACAGTTCACACAGCAGTGCCGTAAGTGAGGGCATCGGAGCTGATCAGCTGATGAACTCTGGTGAACTCTCTCATGGCAGCTCATTGATACATTGTGGGAGCAATTAGCTCCTGTCACTGTATTGCCGGGTAGAGCAGTCACATCTCCCCCATCAACATCATAGAAGTCTACATGAAAGAACCAGATTGAATAAAGACAGGGTTCTAAGAACGGTACCAGCCCTCATTAATTTTTCTATCTGGAAACATATGTACCTTTCTAAATTGATGTCTGTGTTCTCCAGTCTTGTCCATAAAGCCTGTGATTCAGATTTCTGCTACCCATCCATGAACTGGAAATATTTGTGTTCATTCAGCTGGACATCCTCCTAATCTGTTTGCAGCGGTTTACAACAATGTATCAGTATAGCCCTTGCAGGGCTTCATGCTCTCAGCTAGCATCTTGGATACAGGTGGCACAGGGCTTTATCTCAAAACAGCATGCAGTTTATTGTCTATCATAAACTTTACAGCTCCAAATTGAAAACAACCTTCCTTCAGTATCAATGGATAACAAACAATCCTTTTTTTTTCAGGCTGAAACAACATAAATGCACCAGCCACACCAACCATGGTATTTCCAGCAGCAGCTCACACTTGTATTAAATGTGTTCACCAAACAAACACGTCTGTTTGGCTCTTGTACAGCTCTCTATGATGCAGAACAGACTAAACAGCTCGACCTTTCTCCAGTGTCAACAAACTCCACACGACTGACCTAACCCAGCTTCTGTTAATAGATTATGAATCCCAGACTGGGTCATAGGATCGACTTTTATTTTTTCCACAGCCAGGCTCTATTGGTTACTCCAAAGCACCCAGAATCCAGTCACATTAAACCCTCTCTGTAACCCAGTGTTACTGGTACAGCTTACATTACCGACACATATCTACAATCCACGACCTTACCTCCTGCTTTCCAACATCCTTAGTGACCCAAATCTCCTTTTTCCTGCAGCCCAGGCTGATCATTGTTACCAATATGAGCAGAACTTGGTCAAGATGGATTGACAGCTGCTGGGTATAAATAAGAATGTTTTAACTTTCACCGACGGCAAGCAGAAATAGTGACCATGGTTAGGAACTAAAACACAAAGGACCCGGATTCATTGGTGGTTTTTGCTATAAATGTAATAATGAATTGGGCTCAATGTATATTAGAAAGTTTGCAGGACTTTTCATTATCCTATTTGACCCATTGGGGCAGTTCTTCTGCTTGTGGCCTTTTAGAGCAAATGGACATCATAGAGGTGGTCCAGTTCCCTGCTTAGGACCCCATCCTCCATAAGAGTATTGAATTTTAATCTAGGGAATTTGGGACCTCCATGTATTGAACAGCCACTAAATAATTATGGATGTACCTTTTTCATGGAAAAAAAAAAGCTGTATGTGATCTCAGAAGCTGGATCCACAGCAGATCTTTGTGACCGCTGTCTGTGGTGATAATCTGAACCTTTACTTCTAGAAGCCGGAGAAATCTTTCTGCTAATATACTAAAAAGATCCAATGATTCATGTGACATCCACACCTAGAACATTCCCAACTATAGTGATGGATACATTACCCATTGCCCAGTCCAAACTGTTTACACGCATTTTCCAGGAATTTGCCACAAAATCTCTATCAAAGGGTCATTTGCGTGCATAGAGGCTTCTTCCTGAGAATGGTGACTGCTCCACATAGGATGTCAATTACTGCAGAACACACTTCCTAAATGCGATAAATATGATGTATTGAACTCTGTTCTGATTCCTCCCCGAGGGGTTAATTGTATTAGGCCGCAGTGCAGCAGGAGGCGAGCGCTGATGGAGAGGAAGCTGCGTCCGGTCACTCCGTACATTGTATGGAAAAGTGGCCTAATCCTTCCCCAATAGTATGAGAGTGATAATCCTTCCCTGTCCTGCTGTAAATCCGGCGCTCTGCGTATCCTATTATTACAATAATGGTGAGATTCCTTCACCTCTGACCTGATCTAATACAGCAAAAGCGTTCTCTGTGTATACAGCCAAATCGTAACATAGAGGACATTATAAAATATATCCTTAAGTACTTAACCACCAATTCCAGCCCCGTCTGAAATAAACACAAGTACAAAACTACTATAATACTGCGCCTATGTACAAGAATATAACTACTATAATACTGCTCCCTATATACAAGAATATAACTACTATAATACTGCGCCCTATGTACAAGAATATAACTACTATAATACTGCGCCCTATGTACAAGAATATAACTACTATAATACTGTGCCCTATGTACAAGAATATATCTACTATAATACTGCCTCCTATGTACAAGAAAATAACTACTATAATACTGTCCCTACGTACAAGAATATAACTACTATAATACTGCTCCCTATGTACAAGAATATAACTACTATAATACTGCTCCTATGTACAAGAATATAACTACTATAATACTGTCCTATACAAGATCTACTATATCTGCTCTATGTACAAGAATATAACTACTATAATACTGCTCCTATGTACAAGAATATACTACTATAATACTGCTCCTATGTACAAGAAAATAACTACTATAATACTGTCCCTAGTACAAGAATATAACTACTATAATACTGCTCCCTATGTACAAGAATATAACTACTATAATACTGCTCCTATGTACAAGAATATAACTACTATAATACTGCCCTATGTACAAGAAAATACTATATACTGCCTATACAAGAATAACTACAATGTCCCTACGTACAAGAATATAACTACTATAATACTGCTCCCTATGTACAAGAATATAACTACTATAATACTGCCCCTATGTACAAGAATATAACTACTATAATACTGCTCCTATGTACAAGAATATATCTACTATAATACTGCTCCTATGTACAAGAATATAACTACTATAATACTGCTCCTATGTACAAGAATATATCTACTATAATACTGCTCCTATGTACAAGAATATATCTACTATAATACTGCTCCTATGTACAAGAATATAACTACTATAATACGTCTATTACAGAATACTACTATAATACTGCCTATGTACAAGAATATAACTACTATAATACTGCCCTTGTACAGATATATCTACTAATATGCTCTATGTACAAGAATATAACTACTATAATACTGTCCTAGTACAGAATACTACTATCTGTGCCTATGTACAAGAATATATCTACTATAATACTGCCTCCTATGTACAAGAAAATAACTACTATAATACTGTCCCTACGTACAAGAATATAACTACTATAATACTGCTCCCTATGTACAAGAATATAACTACTATAATACTGCTCCTATGTACAAGAATATATCTACTATAATACTGCTCCTATGTACAAGAATATAACTACTATAATACTGCTCCTATGTACAAGAATATAACTACTATAATACTGCCCCTATGTACAAGAATATAACTACTATAATACTGCTCCTATGTACAAGAATATATCTGCTATAATACTGCCCCCTATGTACAAGAATATAACTACTATAATACTGCTCCTATATACAAGAATATAACTACTATAATACTGCCCCTTACCTCTTTCTAATGAGACAAAGTTCAGTTCTGTTCTGTGTTAGTTACATGTCTTGCGCTGCTAACACTCCCTTTCATTTATAATAAGCTCTGGAGGCAGATCTCAGGGAGATCTATGTAGATATCTGATTGCAGCTATAAAGCTATAATTTTATTCTTTTTCCTATGATCTACATGCTCATATAGATGACTTAGGAGCATTGTTCCTACTGGCAAATAACCTGTAATATTCTGCTCTTTCTGATACAACCTTCCTTTGTAGTGCAATGACAGATCACGTGACTACATCCAGTACATGGCAGGGTGTGATCACTATGTAGAGAGAGTGGAAAACACCTTGAAATCCCATTATTCACACTTTCCATGCCAGGAACAAAGTGCTCTGGAAAGAATAATGGAGACACCTGAGGAAGTGACCACACTCATGAGCTCCTTATGTTGACTCTGGTAGTTAACACTCGCTGATCGTATCTTCCCGCGGGATCCCCTGTGAGCAATCGCATCCATTAATGCCGTAATCCCAGACACAAATAAATGTTCTCGTAACAATACGGCTTCCGCTATCCGCAGAAAATTACTAGCGCTGCTCAGAAAAGGCTGAATGATAAAATTATGAGAATTTTTTTTTCTCCACTAAAAGTGCAAAATATTTCCTAGAAAACATGAAATTATTTTTTTTCTGTTTATACTTTTTCTATTTTTTTTGTGTCTCATGCCACATTTTATAATGAGTGTCTTGATTTTTTGATTTTTATTTTTTTTAATATACACTGTATTTATTTTGTGCCCTTTATGTTAATGGTGAAAAAAAACACGAGAAAATATAAAAAGAATAAATACATTTTTTGCATTTTCACATAATTTGTCAGAGTGCCTTGAATCTTATGGCTGTGACTATACCATGACAGTAAAGTGCAATGAGTCTCTAATTTTGCAAAAATTCCAGCGCCCTCTTAGAGCAGTGTGCTTGGATTTTTCTGAACTGATTTAGCCTACAATAAAAAAGCATAACGTGAACCTCGTGCCACAGAACCCCATAATGTTGTTAATCAAAGGATCCCTACATCAGTGTCAGCCATAGGGTACCCATGATAATGCCACCCATGGAACCCCTATAAAAGTGGTGGACAGAGGATCCTCATAGCAGTGTCAGCTATGGGGTACCCAAATAGTGTCAGCTATAGGGTACCCATTATAATGCCACCCATAGAACCTCTATAAAAGTGGTGGACGGAGGGTCCTCATAACAGTGTCAGCTATAGGGTACCCAAACAGTGTCAGCCATAGCGTACCCATTATAATGGAACCCCTATAAAAGTGATGGACGGAGGGTCCTCATAACAGTGTCAGTTATAGGCTACCCAAATAGTGTCAGCCATAAGGTATCCATTATAATGGAACCCCTATAAAAGTGATGGACGGAGAATCCTCATAAGTGTCGGCTATGGGGTACCCAAATAGTGTCAGCTATAGGGTACCCATTATAATGAGACCCATAGAACCTCTATAAAAGTGGTGGACAGAGGATCCTCATAGCAGTGTCAGCTATGGGATACCCAAATAGTGTCAGCTATAGGGTACCCATTATAATGCCACCCATAAAACCTCTATAAAAGTGGTGGACAGAGGGTCTCATAACAGTGTCAGCTATGGGATACCCAGATAGTGTCAGCCATAGGGTACCCATTATAATGCCACCCATGGAACCCCTATAAAAGTGGTGGACAGAGGATCCTCATAAGTGTCGGCTATGGGGTACCCAAATAGTGTCAGCCATAGGGTACCCATTATAATGCCACATATGGAACCCCTATAAAAGTGATGGACGGAGGATCCTCATAGCAGTGTCAGCTATGGGGTACCCAAATAGTGTCAGCTATAGGGTACCCATTATAATGCCACCCATAAAACCTCTATAAAAGTGGTGGACGGAGGGTCCTCATAACAGTCTCAGCTATAGGGTACCCATTAAAAATGGAAACCCCTATAAAAGTGATGGACGGAGGGTCCTCATAACAGTGTCAGTTATAGGCTACCCAAATAGTGTCAGCCATAAGGTATCCATTATAATGGAACCCCTATAAAAGTGATGGACTGAGAATCCTCATAGCAGTGTCAGCTATGGGGTACCCAAATAGTGTCAGCCATAGGGTACCCATTATAATGACACCCATGGAACCCCTATAAAAGTGGTGGACGGAGGATCCTCATAGCAGTGTCAGCTATGGGGTACCCAGATAGTGTCAGCCATAGGGTACCCATTATAATGCCACCTATGGAACCCCTAAACGTGGTGGACGGAGGATCCTCATAGCAGTGTCGGCCTTAGCCTAAATTTGAATGTAATAGAATAAAACCACCCCAGGACTCTCATAACAAGGACAGCCAAAATATTCCCATAGCAGCTTCAGTCATAGGATCCCCATAAAGTTGGAAACCACAGTGTATTCGGAACAGTGATGGCTCCCCATAACAATAACAGCAAGATAATTCCTAAATACCGTGCCCCCGTAAGTGTCATGCACGTGACCTCTCCATAATGGTAATGTTCACCTCTTGTAGACAGGACGTGTCCTCTGGTATAAAAGCTGTCCGTGCAAAGCTGTGATTTCTGAAAGGTGGTCCTCAGCTGGAATGTGAATGACTAGAGTAGGAAACGTGGACCAGTTCATTGCTCCGGATTCTCCTAACACCCCATAGACGTACTGATGGGGAATCTAGATTGTGAGGACAGATGGCTGTAAAGCTCCATGGAATTAATGGCTCTGTATAAGGAATAAATACCGTAGCGAGAGATCATATCTTCAGGTTTTTCTGAACCTTCTGGAGATTTCCTCGTTCATCAGGAGTAAAGTTTGTAGATCTTTGTCTTCATTAAAAAAAATAGCTAAAACTATGAAGCTTTTGGACTTTTCACCAACTAAACATTAAAGGTGCCAAATTCTTAATTCCTGATGACCAACAGCACAGGAAACATGCTGAGTCCCGGCACAAGCCCAAAACCTTCAGGACCAACAAACTTACTGAGATGTGACGTGGTAACACATGTGAAGGACATTTCCACCTAAGGAATACACCAGACGTGTGGATGTGAATATTAGATTTTCATGGGGTTCAACTTTTTAAGCAAAAGTTTGTCCTCCAGAGCTGCACTTCATATAAGTGTGAGATAAAAAAAAGCTATAATCCTAGCCCACCAAAGTGAGCAACCATGTCTACATACATCATAAAGATGATGACTCATATAGAGCGCCCTCTAGTGGTGGCTGTAGGCATCTGATGTTTTATTATTTACCTCTGTACAGTCATGGCCAAAAGTTTTGAGAATGACACAAATATTATATTTTCACATGATCTGCTGCCCTCTGGTTTTTATGTGTGTTTGACAGTTGTTGTTATCACAGACAGAAATATAATAATTGCAAACATATGAGTAACAAAAGCTTATATTGACAGTTAGAATGAGTTAATGCAGCAAGTCAATATTTGCAGTGTTGACCCTTCTTCTTCAGGACCTCTGCAATTCTCTCTGGCATGCTCTCAATCAACTTCTGGACCAAATCCTGACTAATAGCAGTCCATTCTTGCACAATCAATGCTTTCATTTTGTCAGAATTTTTAGGTTTTTGTTTGTCCACCCGTCTCTTGATGATTGACCACAAGTTCTCAATGGGATTAAGATCTGGGGAGTTTCCAGGCCATGGACCCAAAATCTCTATGTTTTGTTCCCTGAGCCATTTAGTTATCACCTTTGCTTTATGGCAAGATGCTCCATCATGCTGGAAAAGGCATTGTTGATCGCCAAACTGCTCTTGGAGGGTTGGGAGAAGTTGCTCTTGGAGGACATTCTGGTACCATTCTTTATTCATGGCTGTGTTTTTAGGCAAGACTGTGAGAGAGCCGATTCCCTTGGCTGAGAAGCAACCCCACACATGAATGGTTTCAGGATGCTTATCAGTTGGCATGAGACAAGACTGGTGGTAGCGCTCACCTTGTCTTCTCCGAATGAGGCGTTTTCCTGATGTCCCAAACAATCGAAAAGGGGATTCATCAGAGAAAATAACTTTACTCCAGTCCTCAGCAGTCCACTGCCTGTACCTTTTGCAGAATATCAGTCTGTCCATGATGTTTTTTCTGGAGAGCAGTGGCTTCTTTGCTGCCCTCCTTGAGACCAGGCCTTGCTCCAAGAGTCTCCGCCTTACAGTGCGTGCAGATGCACTCACACCTGCCTGCTGCCATTCCTGAGCAAGCTCTGCACAGCTGGTAGCCCGATCCCGCAGCTGAAACACTTTTAAGAGACGGTCCTGGCGCTTGCTGGTCTTTCTTGGGCGCCCTGGAGCCTTTTTGGCAACAATGGAACCTCTCTCCTTGAAGTTCTTGATGATGCGCTAGATTGTTGACTGAGGTGCAATCTTTCTAGCTGCGATACTCTTCCCTGTTAGGCCATTTTGTGCATTGCAATGATGACTGCACGTGTTTCTTTAGAGATAACCGTGGTTAACAGAAGAGAAACAATGATGCCAAGCACCAGCCTCCTTTTAAAGTGTCCAGTGGTGTCATTCTTAAGGTACTGCCACACTTAGCGATCTCGTTAGCGATCCCGATAACGACGCAAGCTAACGAGATCGTTGGTGTGATCGCTTTTAGGTCGCTAGAAGTTGCCAAACAGGAGATCTCATAAACGACTCATCAGCGGTCAGCGATCTCTTTAACGACTTTGGCGGTCGTTAGGATCTGTCATTAGCATGTACTGAGCGCTTCTGATTCATAGGAATTTCCAGCATCGCTCCTGCTCTCTGCGTCCTGCTAGCCTGCTTTGCAACTTCTGCGATCCTCTCTGTGACGCAAAAGAGAACTTACAGATATTGCGATCCACTCCGTGACGCTAAAAAACCCTAGTCCCGCCTGCGCCGCTGTCATATGAGTCACAAACGAGGTCGCTCGTTGTTCGCAAAAGGTGCCAAACACAGCGATATAGGCTCACCAGCGGGACACCAACAGTCAAAAAACGGTCCAGAACGCTAGTGAACGATCAGCGACATCACAGCAGGGGCCACATCGTTGCTACATGCCACACACAACGATGTCGCTAACGAGATCGCTAAATAGTGACGTTTTAGCAATCTCGTTAGCGATCTCGTTTAGTGTGGCATACCCTTTACTTAATCATGACAGATTGATCTCCAGCCATGTCCTCATCAACACCCACACCTGTGTTAATGGAGCAATCACTGAAAAGAGGTTAGCTGGTCCTTTTAAGGCAGGGCTGCAATGATGTTGAAATGTGTTTTGGGGGATAAAGTTCATTTTCTAGCCAAATATTGACTTTGCAAGTAATTGCTGTTAAGCTGATCACTCTTTATAACATTCTGGAGTATATGCAAATTGCCATTAGAAAAAGTGAAGCAGTAGACTTTGTAAAAATTAATATTTGTGTCATTCTCAAAACTTTTGGCCATGACTGTATATGCAGGAGATGTCGCTCTGTATGTTACAATCCCATTATAGACTTACATGACATCTTGTAGATTATGCCATAACATTTTTGGATGGCAGTAACCCTTTAATGATAGGTATTTTAATTTACATTAAAACTTAATTTATACCTTCAGGTATTTTTCTACACATTTTAAATCAATTAACCATGAACAATTTACCATGCAGAGGCTGCAAATATAGAATCCAGCATCTGCATCTTCAGTAGCTTATTTGATTTTGTTTTTTACTTGATTTTTTTTTTTTAATTATTTTTCTTTTATAGGGTAGAACATTTTTTTTGGGGGGGGGGACCTGAAAAATCATCAGCAAGCAGGTTAACTGCTGATCACGGACCTCTTTATGGCTTTCTCTGTATTCTTATTCTTAATATCCGTGAAGGCTTAGCTAATTAACACATGAACGTACAAGTGGTCTGGCTAACGTATTAATAAAGTCAACTACATATATGGGGGGAATGGGGCGTATTAGAGAGGTTTTTGAAATTTCAGAGCAGGAGACATGCCGTAAGTGTCTGGAGGGTTACCGTATCTGAGACCCTAAGGGAGACATATTAGAGGGGGTATGCCGACGTAGTGGACAACAGTGGCAGATAAGACCCATTGCAGAGGTGGCCTCACATACTCCGCTGTCTATTGAAATCTATGAGAGCAATGAAACTGTCCAGCTGTCTCTAGAAGTGCTAACAATCCCACCAGACTAGCACTCATACACAGCAAGACACCAGAATATGCTAGGGATACATAATAACAGTAAAAGTTCCACCAACAGCAGCTTGCTGATGGATTCCAAATAGCTAAAGTATCTAACTTTCCCCATATTCATCTGCTATCCTTTACTACTTACTACCTGTGTGTTAGTGTTGGGCTCACATTCCCCTTAAAGCAGTTTTTTAGGAACACCAATCAGACCCACACTAATACCCATCAGTAAAAGGACATTATAATGTGCCATAGATACATAAAAAGAATACAAGATCCATCAACAGCAGCTTGTTAATGGTTTCCAGGTAGCAAAAGTCTCACAATTACTTAAGCAATATTTATGTCTAATCCTCGCAACAACAAAAGAAACTAGTTTAGGTTTAAAGTGGTTTCTTAAAAACGCAGGAACTTTTATTTTTTCTCTTTTGTTTTTCCTCCCCTTGTTCCAAGAACCGTTAGTGTTTTTTTTTCTCTGACAGCCATTGAGGGCTTGTTTTTTTGTTTTGTTTTTTTTTTTGTGGAAAAGCTTTTGGGTTTTATTTTTTAAATCCTTTTCGGGGACTTGAACTTTCAATCGGTCAATCACTTATACTGTGTAATGCAGTATGACAATATTGCAATATATTTGGAAGTCGCAGTTCTCCTGTGGAGCTAAGGCTCCAGTGGCTGTGATACCCGATTTGGCTCCGGATCTATTCTGCAGCAGGACAACAACCCCAAACATCCAGCCAATATCATTAAGAACGAGGAGTCTTGGGGGCGATGATCCGGCCCCCACAGAGCCCTGATCTCACATCATCCAGTCTGTTTGGGATTGCATGAAGAGATAGAAGGATCCGCACACGCCTCATACACAGAAGGTCAGGGGTCAGTGCTACAAGATGTCTGGAGCAACCTCATTGCAGAGATCCTTCGAAATCTATATAAGGTATCTACAGGACGTGATGGAGGCGAGGGGCGGTCACCAAATATTTCTCTTTTGTTCGTTCATTTTGCATTCTGTTAATTGATAAAAATAAACAATTATCACTTTTATTTTTTAACCATTCTTACTTTTCAGCATTCTTTCCACACATGACTATAGGTTTCGCACAGTTCTATACATAAGAATACAAGATCCATCACCATTAGCTTGTTGTTGGTTTCCGTGTAGCAAAAGGATCAGAATCACTTAACCAATATTTATTCCTTACCCTCATAACAATAATAATAATAAAATATAAATAACTATTAATTTTAGATAGATCTCTTTAAAGGCAATCTGTCAGCAAGATTTTACACCCTAAACTATTTATATACTCAACGTAGGTCTTTCAAAGACAAGTCCGGCAATATCTTATACATGGCAGTTCCCTTCCTCCGTTACTGAGAAATCTGCATGTGAGAATACATGCAAATGAGGCTGAAGAGCTATGGTAGATCTCAAGCCTGTGCCACTCCAGCTCTATTCCTTGCCCAGTGCTTGACTGATGGCTCTTTTTCCTGATCTCACACAGCACAGAGGCTGTCAGTGAAGCAGGAGGATGTCGCACTGGGTAGGGAATAGAGCTGGAGTGACAGAGGTTTCAGATCTACCATAGCTCTTCAGCCTTATTTGCATATTGATTAAAACTCTAGTTTCTCGGTAATGGAGGAACAGACCGGCCATGTAAAGGTATTGCTGGACATGTCTATGAAAGGGCTACATGCACATATAGTTTGGGGGTGAAATCCTGCTGACAGATTCCCTTTAAGAGATGACCTCACAGTCCTCAGTTGACCAGCTTCTTGTATAACAATGTCATTTACTCTTGTCGTTCCAGGTTATGATTTTGCCGCAGTGTTAGAATGGTTTGCCGAAAGGGTTGACCGCATCATTCTGCTTTTCGACGCCCACAAGCTGGACATCTCTGATGAGTTCTCAGAAGTCATCAAAGCCTTGAAGAACCACGAGGACAAAATGCGCGTGGTCCTAAACAAGGCGGATCAAATAGAGACCCAGCAGCTGATGAGGGTTTACGGCGCCCTCATGTGGTCCTTGGGCAAAATCGTCAACACTCCGGAGGTTATCAGGGTCTACATCGGGTCTTTCTGGTCGCATCCACTGCTCATTCCTGACAACCGGAAACTGTTTGAAGCAGAGGAGCAAGATCTGTTCAGAGACATTCAGAGCCTGCCACGTAACGCGGCGCTTAGAAAACTCAATGACCTCATCAAACGAGCCCGACTGGCAAAGGTGAGATGACATTTATTTTTTAGTTTTCACTTTTCTGTATTTATTTTGAGTCTTCTACTCTTGTCACATCCAAAATGGCATTTTTTTTTATTGTTGTTGTCTGTAATCATAGAGACACAGAGCTTTTCATGGGAGCTGTATTCACAAACGGATAACCACTGTGAAATTGAGATTAATTTTTCATTAGACAGTGAAAAAACTAAATTTTGACTGCAGAAGTGTTCATACCCTTTTAAGTATGGTTATACATTATGTTGGTATTGATGGGACACAGGGGTTAGCACCTTTATTCTAAAGTCCTCCACTCGCGCTGTCACTCTCCAGCTAAGCTCTGCTCGGGGTGATGTACATTGAAAGAAGACCCAATTTTATAGTTTTGTGCCCTGGAATGCACAAAGGGTTAATCTCATTCCATTGTTCTCCTTTCTAGAAAGTGACTTTCTTTGTGTTTGGAGTTTTGTCTTTTAATAGTAACAGGCCGCAGTTTGTATACTCGGAGCGGAGTCCATTGAGATGTAATTCATGTTTGGTATTTCCTGCGCCCGCTGTGGAATTCTGCCCTATTAGTGCAGTGACCTCATCGTGGGGTTAAAGAGTCAGAGGAAATAGTGTGATGGTTTACTTGTGTGAAGTATGGAATAGAGAATTGCTAATAAATCCAAAATGTGCTGTTAATGGAAGCGGACGTCTTGTTTTCTCTGTCCTGGTGGTGGAAAATCAGAACTATATATGTTCTTTGTAGTCTGAAGCCCCCTATAACAGCAGTCTGGATGTGTAGTCTGGAGCCCCCCTATAACAGCAGTCTGGATGTGTAGTCTGGAGCCCCCCTATACAGCAGTCTGGATGTGTAGTCTGGAGCCCCCCCTATAACAGCAGTCTGGATGTGTAGTCTGGAGCCCCCTATAACAGCAGTCTGGTTGATCACTAGGTGTTCTGGACTGTCACATGCCAAATGACTGGAGTTTTTGTCGTTAAACCTAAGTTACAAAGGTGATTAAACGTCAATTTATTCACGTTTTATCTTCTCGTTTTTTTCACCCTCAGGTCCATGCGTACATCATCAGTTCCTTGAAGAAGGAGATGCCTGCCGTTTTTGGAAAGGACAATAAAAAGAAAGAGTTAATCGGCACTTTAGCGGAGATTTATGGTCGAATTGAACGAGAACATCAGATCTCTCCAGGAGACTTCCCCAACCTGAAGAAGATGCAGGTACAAGTGGACTGCCAGGCCATCGAGACATCTATAGAGTCACCCCAATAATGGAGGACCTTGAGAGTGGAGGGATGTACCACTAAAAAGATAATGGCTCTGGTTAAAACTTGTTATTGTTTAGTTCAGTGGTTTGTTCCATGTGGGTTTTCCTACACTTTTTTTGTTTCTTGAGAAACTTGGGGTGCCCTTCAGTGAGCTTTTCGAAAAAGGGTCTAGGAGCCTGGCTCCCAACAATTAATTTCTCTTGACTTCCCTTGTCTATCAGTTTTAAACCCAACCACTGATATGTGTGGTTAAGTCTAACCCTATGTATCAAGGACATTACCCCAATGACCCCTGTAGACTTTTACTCTTTGGCTTGTTGAGGCTCATGATGGTGGACCACCATGTTGCACAACCTCTAGTCTTCACCCCTGTATTATTTTAGTCACGTCTTTATCTTCTCACCCTCAGAGTTTAGCCTATAATTCTGCCCTTCTTTGGCATTGTCTCCATCAACCTTTCATCCTTTCTTGGTTCTCCCTTGTCTACACATGATTATGTAGGGTTTGACTGATAACCAGAGTAACATGTGAAAGTTTCATAATGGGTTGGATTATGGCTTACAAAATAGCTACCTAGGGGTGGCACTAGTGAGTTAGTTTCTCTCCTTCTGGAGGAGAGCTAATTTGCACACTGTTTCCCAGGTAGCATTGCCTGTAACACCCTAGACACCAGTTAGATCTTCATAAGGAAAACCAAGACCTCCTGAGAGTGTTGTCTTTTACAAAAGCAGATTAATCTGTAATATTGAGTAGTGAAGTGAAGAATAATTGATGGAATACTGAGATTCTGTCTTTTTTATTGGAAGTTTACCATTTTTCTGTATTTTTATTACATAGGATCTCTTACAATCCCAAGATTTTAACAAATTCCAGCCCCTGAAGAACAAGCTTCTGGAGACTGTAGATGAGATGCTGGCTCATGACATTGCCCACTTAATGGTTCTGGTTAGACAAGAGGAAACTCAAAAACCAGTCCAGATGGTGAAAGGAGGTGCCTTTGAAGGTACCCAGAATGGTCCCTTTGGACACGGTTACGGAGAAGGGGCAGGAGAAGGCATTGACGATGCAGACTGGGTAGTGGCCAGAGATAAGCCCATGTACGACGAGATCTTCTACACTTTGTCTCCCGTCAATGGCAAAATCACCGGTGCCAATGCCAAGAAGGAAATGGTCAAGTCCAAGCTGCCTAATACTGTTCTTGGAAAGATCTGGAAGCTTGCTGACATAGATAAAGATGGCCTGCTGGATGATGAGGAGTTTGCCTTAGCTAACCACCTAATTAAGGTGAAATTAGAAGGCCACGAGCTTCCAAATGACCTTCCTTGCCATCTAATTCCACCCTCCAAGCGGAAGGTGATCGAGTGAAGCAGGAGAACTTTGAAAGTGTTGGCGAGCCGAGAAGTAACAGTTTCCTTCAAGTTGATATGATTACTGTGAAGTGAGCCTGCTGAGGCATTTTGATTTAGCACGATATATCCTATCAAGATGCCGATTGAGCTTTTATTAACAGTTAACCAGAAGCTAATCTTCGTTCCTTTCTGCTGACCTTTCACTTACAGAAGACAAACAATTCAAAAAATTAAAGGGAAGAAAGACCCTGAGGACGTAACATGCTCTCGGACCTTTGTGGCGTTGTATCGCGCTTCCTCCGTTCTCTTCACTTTCCAGATACCTCGTATTGTTCTCCAGCCTTGTGTTATGCAAATCGGTTTCAGTTGTTTTTATGTCTTGTATGCGTCTATTTTACTGATTGTGATGCTTCATTGTGAGTTCTTTTAAAGGATGTCTACTCTTGAGATTCTTCTGGCCTAGAAGGTTGCAGATTATCATTACGTCTCCACCAGACACGTTCTACACAGGTTGATGCATCATATATAGACCTACTGGATGGTTCCTGTTCATTGTAGACCTGCTTTGGTCTTGGTTATGAGGTGGCATTAATGGAGAGCATTTTGATGGTCCCAGATGGTTCCCGTTCATTGTAGACATGCTTTGGTCTTGGGCCAGTTGGGGCAATAGTCTAGAACTTTTTGATGGTTCCTGTACGTTGTAGACCTGCTTTAATCTTGGGTTGGAGAGGGCAATAGTAAAGAACCTTTTGATGTTTTTTTTTTTAGTCTTGGGATGGAGTGGTTAATAGAGGGGAAATTCCTGATATTTTTAACCTATTTAACTATTTGCGTCATGGAAAGCTTGGTTCCCAACATCATTTGACTTTCACCCATTGTTAGGGGTGCCTAATGTTCATTGACCAGGCTGAAAAATTGGATGTCGAAGGAAAGTGGGAGCAAAGTTTGATGTGAATTTTAACCTTTTGTGGTCACCATTGTGAAGACTTTGTAGGGAACTTGTCAGTCGTTTGAACACAGTGCAATATGCCAGGTCCAATTCCGTAGCCGCCCATGGCAATAGTTGTGAGGCCCTCACATTAACCCTTTACGATATTGTATTGATGATTGTGTAGTATGGATTCTCCTGTGAAGATGGTAAATGGATGAGAAGACAAAACTTTAGAAGACAGATATTCTAAGAAGTCTTACTGGGTTTTATTAGAAGACCTTGAATTTGGGTGTGAATTGATAAGGTATAGATGTAGTTATGTTATTAGGCTCTACAAAGAATTTAGTTACTGACATTCCCAAGGCACATACCTCTCATATTGATACTTGGTGGTTTATTGGTTCATGCAAAAACTGTCTGCCTTCAGTATAAAGCCCCCCAGACACAATCGATAGCTGTCGGCCAAATTATTTTCCGACTCCCACATACCCAGGAACACTTGGCCGAGTGTCCCTGCCCACTGTATAAGAGAACTCCTCTGGTGGCTTCTCTCTCGGAGAACAAATGTATCGGTTGGTGGAAATCCGACATCCCAGATCCTTCTCTCCCTCGACATCACCTATCGGGGGGTCAGTCGTGAGGACCCCATACACATTACACTGACGGCCGATTCAACTGGTATCGGGCATCCGGCCGACGTCCGTCTGATGTGTGCTAGGGAAATGCTCTAAGATTAAGTATTAAAGGAGATCATACGAAATAGTCCACGGGGCAAGAAATCCATAAGTCGATCTCTTGAGCATCTTGTTTTATAGATATAAGCTTCAAACTCTCGGTTCCGTTCGTTTTCCTGTAAGCTGTGTTATATCCCTCACCATTTGCATTAGCTTTTACTTAGGATAGTTATATATTTATAATAGAATTGTCACAGTTTCAGAATTTTACAAGCCCAGAAATAGCGCCACTCTTGTCCATGGCCGTGTCAGCAATTGCAGCTCATCTCTATCCACATGAATATAGATGGGCTGTAATACTGGACACAACCATAGAGAAGAGCGCTGCCATTTCTGGGAATTTACATAAAAATATATACATGCCTATTGAAAAAAATATATATATAATATACACATGCCTCACCTGCCTATTGGAAGTGGACCCACGCTGAGCGTAAATGAACCTGGTTGTACACATTGAATCTCTATATGATTTAAAGGGGGATACGTCTTAATATGCAGTTTGGGTGCCGTAAGAATAAATTAAACTTTTAAATCTGCTTCTCTCTACTTTTCCTTTATTGGTCTCACTCTAAGGCCTCGTTCACACAGTCAGTATTTGGTCATTATTTCACATCAGTATTTGTAGCCAGGAGTGGTGATAAATACAGAAGTGGTGATTAAACAGGATTTTAGTGTTTTTAAAGGAACGCTACAGACAAACCTGATGGGTCTAAGGGGCAGTTTTCGAGCACGTACTGTGCTCAGAGAGACAAAGGAAGGGCTGGTTAGGGGTTAATAAATAATTTAAGGGGACTTTGCCCGTAAGATCAATCTCCCCTTGCCCCCAAAGATGGGTATGAAATAACTCCGTTGACATCTTTATATCTTCTGTCTGTTGCTTCATTCCAGAAAAACTTGCATTTGAATTAATATACAAATGAGGCATTAAGTGCTCTGGGTGTTAAAGAGCACTTAAGGAGCCTCTGCCTCCCAGCCTCTTCAGCTTGATTGGTAGCTCAGTCAGACAGTCATATAAATCGGACCAAGATTGGACCGCAATGCTTGGACTGGCTGCGGCTCTCCTGACACAAGTGTGCGCGCTGTACAGAAATATATGAAGCTGACGTGCTCAGGTGGGGACAGCCGCTGGCCAGTCCATGCCTTGTGGTCTGATCTTGGTCCGATTTTGTCTGACTGCGCCCAGACAGCGAGCTATCAATTACTTGTTTTCTATTTGCTCATTCCTGTAGTCCTAATGCTACTCACAGCTGAGGGTTTGGTACAATTGCATCCAGTTTGGACAGTTCTCCATCTACCCTATGCTACAATCTACTTGCAGTGATACATTGTAGCAAACTCAGGTGAGGAGGAATCTACTGCAGTCTAGGAAATTCTGTGCAGGATCAATACAACTTTAGCAAAGCCTCAGCTGTGAGAAGAATTAAAGGGGTTGTCCAGGCAAAATAAAAATTTTCCATTTGGCTTGGTATGTTAAAAAAAATAACAAAATAAGCGATCCTCACCCCAGTGATGTCACCGATGATGTGCGGCGGAGATCGCCTGACCATGGCGGTCAGTCATAGCCTGCTGCTGCCGGAGTGGGGGTCTCAGTGAGCTTACATCTCTCCGGTGATGGGCTCGGCTCGCAGTGATAAATCCTGCGATTAAAAGATTGATTCAAGAACATACAGGAAGTGACCAGAAGAACGGAAGCTAGAATAAGTGACCAGAAAATGTCAGTGTGGACTGTGCCTTGATGAAACAGCAGAATTTTGAATGCAGCTCTGGATATCACTATAATATAGAACTGAGAAGTGTTTGTTTTTTCTCCAATAAAACAGCATTTGTTATGGGACACGTACAGTATGCGGTTTGCCTCTTCAGCTCCTGTTTTTCATTTTTTTTTAATTTGTTGTATGTAATTGTAAATGTAACTAATAACATCTTATAAAGTGTCAGTTATGAATTACTATATATTTTAATGTTTAAAATGTCCAATATGGAAAAAATATGGCGCATTTCCAAAAACCGCTCCACATCCGTCTACAGGTTGTGTGTGGTACTGCAGCTCAGCCACATTCACTTCAGTAGAGAATAGCTGAATTCCCCAACCTGGAACGGTGTGTGTTTCTAGAAGATAGTCGCCATGTTTCTCTACTTCCTCATATCATCTCCACCTCCATTAGCAAATTCAGACCCATATAACAGAAAAGTCTTTACACTTTCAACAGGAACCTCAAATTTTAGTCACCCCCCCTCCAGGGTGAATGTCTATGAGACAATCAGTGACCTTTTAAGGGTATGTGCACACGTTGCGGATTTTGTTGAAGATCCACAGCGTTTTTGCAGCAGATCTGCAGCGTTTTTGCACCCATTGATTTCCATTGAGTCAAATACGCAGCAAAACCGCAGTTGTAAAATGATTTGCGGATTTGCTGCATATGTGCGTGTGAAAAATGCTGAAGAAAGGCAGGAGGAAGAGTGTGTGGGCAGAGACTGTGTGAGCGGAGAAGATGTGCGTGTCTGTGGGTGTCTGTGTGTAGGCAGGTATCGTCCGATGGGACTACTAGTCCTATCCGGCTATGTCTGCTGTCACATAGAACAGTGACAGCATTAGCCGATGATGGGATAATAGTCCCATCAACCTGTTACTGTGTTCACTAGTAAGAAAAAAAAATATTCATACTCACCAAACAGCTAATCCCCGACACCCTCGATTGCCTGCAAAAAAAATTAAAATAAACGTGCTTGCTAAGTCTACTACATGGATACGGCAACAGAACTAACCCTCCTACATAGATACAGGAACAGAACCAAGCTTACTGAATAGATATGGTACCACACTCCAGATTACTACATAAATGCAGTAATATAACTAAGCTTATTGCATGGATATGGTATCAGAACCAAGCTTACTGCTTATCTATGATACCATAACTGATCTTACTATATAGATATGGTAACATAACCAAGCTGACTGCATAGATACAGGAGCAAAACCAAGCTTACTACATAGATACAGTACCATAACCCATCTCACTATACAGTCATGGCCAAAAGTTTTGAGAATGACACAAATATTAATTTTTACAAAGTCTACTGCTTCACTTTTTCTAATGGCAATTTGCATATACTCCAGAATGTTATAAAGAGTGATCAGCTTAACAGCAATTACTTGCAAAGTCAATATTTGGCTAGAAAATGAACTTTATCCCCCAAAACACATTTCAACATCATTGCAGCCCTGCCTTAAAAGGACCAGCTAACCTCTTTTCAGTGATTGCTCCATTAACACAGGTGTGGATGTTGATGAGGACATGGCTGGAGATCAATCTGTCATGATTAAGTAAGAATGACACCACTGGACACTTTAAAAGGGCTGGTGCTTGGCATCATTGTTTCTCTTCTGTTAACCATGGTTATCTCTAAAGAAACACGTGCAGTCATCATTGCAATGCACAAAAATGGCCTAACAGGGAAGAGTATCGCAGCTAGAAAGATTGCACCTCTGTCAACAATCTATCGCATCATCAAGAACTTCAAGGAGAGAGGTTCCATTGTTGCCAAAAAGGCTTCAGGGCACCCAAGAAAGACCAGCAAGCGCCAGGACCGTCTCTTAAAAGTGTTTCAGCTGCGGGATCGGGCTACCAGCAGTGCAGAGCTTGCTCAGGAATGGCAGCAGGCAGGTGTGAGTGCATCTGCACGCACTGTGAGTCGGAGACTCTTGGAGCAAGGCCTGGTCTCAAGGGGGGCAGCAAAGAAGCCACTTCTCTCCAGAAAAAAACATCATGGACAGACTGATATTCTGCAAAAGTGGACTGCTGAGGACTGGAGTAAAGTTATTTTCTCTGATGAATCCCCTTTTCGATTGTTTGGGACATCAGGAAAACGCCTCATTCGGAGAAGACAAGGTGAGCGCTACCACCAGTCTTGTCTCATGCCAACTGTTAAGCATCCTGAAACCATTCATGTGTGGGGTTGCTTCTCAGTCAAGCGAATCGGCTCTCTCACAGTCTTGCCTAAAAACACAGCCATGAATAAAGAATGGTACCAGAATGTCCTCCAAGAGCAACTTCTCCCAACCCTCCAAGAGCAGTTTGGCGATCAACAATGCCTTTTCCAGCATGATGGAGCACCTTGCCATAAAGCAAAGGTGATAACTAAATGGCTCAGGGAACAAAACATAGAGATTTTGGGTCCATGGCCTGGAAACTCCCCAGATCTTAATGCCATTGAGAACTTGTGGTCAATCATCAAGAGACGGGTGGACAAACAAAAACCTAAAAATTCTGACAAAATGAAAGCATTGATTGTGCAAGAATGGACTGCTATCAGTCAGGATTTGGTCCAGAAGTTGATTGAGAGCATGCCAGGGAGAATTGCAGAGGTCCTGAAGAAGAAGGGTCAACACTGCAAATATTGACTTGCTGCATTAACTCATTCTAACTGTCAATATAAGCTTTTGTTACTCATATGTTTGCAATTTCTGTCTGTGATAAAAACATCTGTCAAACACACATAAAAACCAGAGGGCAGCAGATCATGTGAAAATATAATATTTGTGTCATTCTCAAAACTTTTGGCCATGACTGTATATAGAAAATTTTCCTAGTGATGCCCTTTTGAACACCATCTTTAAAAAAATATAACTTTTAGAAACTTTATTTTCAGATTCTGTCTAAGAATACGACTGTTTACATACTCTCTGCGCTCGTCACATCACTGCTCCTTATGCACTTTGCAGAGAGACAATCACATGCCAACCTATTTTCTGATAAACCCAACTGAAACAATAAGAGAAGCAGAAGAGAAAGTGTTTGTCTCTATAAAAATTGCATATGGAGCGGTGATGTGACGAGCGCAGAGAGTGTAGCAACAGGCGTATCCTAATAGCATATTACACAATGTTGTGAGTCAGTGAAGTTCTACAAATGTTCTATAGACACCTCTATAAAGTTAACTTGTCACCTTGAGAAACATTGTTTATCTGCAGATGTCGGGTCAATCTGCAGGTGAATAGAGTTTAAAACATGGTTAGTCGGCTTGCTAGAAAAGTGTTGGCTACAGGGAGAAAATTACATTTTAGTCTCCCTGTTGACACTCGCTTCCAGTCATAGCGGCAGTTTAGGAGCTGTTACGGGCAGCGCTGCCTACAAGGTGAGTGTGCTGTAATAACTTCCCAGCACTGTGTGACATCTTCCTTGAAGCTCCCACCTTCAGCTGGGCTTCATAGGATGAGCAACATGGCAACAAGACATGGCAACCCATCAGCAACCTGCGACTGTCACAAGGACGCTGATGAGTGCATGCATCGGCCATCACAATAATTGTCGCTGTCATTGAATGACAAGGGCTTTTAAAAACTTAAAGGGGATATCCGGGAATTTGTTAAAAGAAAAAAAAAATTGTGCCTAAGCTTTATTAGGCAGGTAGTTGCTACTTACCTGTGTGTTATGTGGCACAGAGCGATCACAGATGGCTCCTGCTTGCGATTCAGCGGCTTGGCTTCCATGATGTCAGCAGAGCGGCGGCTTCTTTTCCTCTCTGCTCTGTTGAATAGGCGAGATTGCCGTTATCATTCTGATTGATGGACAGTAGTTGCTATCTACCTGCCGTTGTGCAAGGCACTGTTCTTCGCCGGCATAGAGCGGTCACAGATGGCTCCTGCCTGCGATTTAGCAGCATCCATCACGTCAACGGTGCGGCGGCTTCTTTCCCTCTCTGCTCTGTTGAACGGGCAGGATTACTGTTGTCATTCTGATTGATGGACAGTAGTTGCTATCTACCTGCCGGTTATGCAAGGCACTGTTCTTCGCCGGCACAGAGCGGTCACAGATGGCTCCTGCTTGCAATTCAGCGGCTTCCATCATGCCAACAGAGTGGCGGCTTCTTTTCCTCTCTGCTCTGTTGAACGGGCAGGATTGCTGTTGTCATTCTGATTGATGGACAGTAGTTGCTATCTACCTGCCGGTTATGCAAGTCACTGTTCTTTGCCGGCACAGAGCGGTCATAGATGGCTCCTGCTTGCAATTCAGCGGCTTCCATCATGCCAACAGAGTGGCGGCTTATTTTCCTCTCTGCTCTGTTGACAGTGAGGGACTGATAAAATCATGCTGATTGACAGCCGGCTCCCCCAGTTAGGCCAGTTGTCAATCAGAATGACAACGGCAATCTCGCCTATTCAACAGAGCAGAGAGGAAAAGAAGCCGTCACTCTGCTGACGTGACTGAATCGCAGGCAGGAGCCGTCTGATCGCTCTGTGCGCACAACAGGCAGGTAGGTGGCAACTATCTGCCTAATAATGCTTAGGCACAATTTTTTTTCTTTTTTTAACAAAATCCCAGATATCCACTTTAAAACGGGTGCAACTGAGGTGAGCTCCTGAACCCACTACATACAGTGCACCTGTAGACCCCCTTCACACGTCCATATAAAAAAACATACGTGTGGCAGAGTCCATTTTGACCCCCCGTTTTTATTTTTTATCACCCATTTGTATGTATTCTTTAAAAACGTGTCATTTGTGTTTTTCCGGTACATATATAGAAAATGAAATTGCAAATCTTCTCCTATACTTTAAATGTTAAAGGGAACTTGTCAATCTGCAGGTTATTAGCGTCACTAACCTGCCCGGTGCCTGTTCGCAGCCAAATGCTGCATGGAGAAAATTTACTTTAATCCACCAGCAACATTCAGATTTAGTCACTTCGCTGGTGCGGGTCCAGAGCTCTGTATTCTTCAACTGCTCCCCCGGGTCCTGACTGATGCTGGCTCTGCAGTGGGGCAGGCTGTTAGTCGGGGCAGGAGGCGCAGTTACTCAGAACGGAGACAGAACCGGTGCTGCCCCGTGACTAAACCAAGTGCCGGAAGGAATAAAGTTCAATTTCTCCCCACAGCGATTGGCTACATGCTATAATGCTTTAAAGTTTAAACAGTATAATGGCCCCATATATTGCTCCATACAGAATAATGGCCCCATATATTGCTCCATACAGAATAATGAACCCATATATTGCTCTATACAGTATAATGAGCCCCATATATTGCTCCACACCGTATATCGGCCCCATGTATTGCTCTATACAGTATACTGAGCCCCAAATATTGCTTTATGCAGTATAAAGAACCCCATATATATTGTTCCATGCAGTATAATCGGCCCATATATTGCTCCATACAGTATAATGGGCCCCATATATTTCTCTATACAGTATAATGGCCCCATATATTGTTACATGCAGTATAACGGGCCTCATATATTGCTCCATACAGTATAATGGGACCCATATATGCTCCATACAGTAAAATGAGACACATATATATTGCACCATGCAGTATAATGGACCCCATATATTGCTCCATACAGTAGAATGAGCCCCATATATATTGCTCCATACAGTATACTGACTCCATATCTTGCTCCATACAGAATAATGGGCCCCAAATCTTGCTCCATACAGTAGAATGAGCCCCATATATATTGCTCCATACAGTATACTGACTCCATATCTTGCTCCATACAGAATGATGGGCCCCAAATCTTGCTCCATACAGTATAATGAGCCCCATATATATGGTTCCATGCAATATAATGGGCCCCATATATTACTCCATACAGTATAACAGGCCCCATATATTGCTCCATACAGTATGAGTCCCATATATATATTGCTCCATGCAGTATAATGAGCCCCATATGCATGGTTCCATGCAATATAATGGGCCCCATATATTACTCCATACAGTATAACAGGCCCCATATATTGCTCCATACAGTATGAGTCCCATATAAATTGCTCCATCAGTAATGAGCCCATATGTATGGTTCCATTCAGTATGATGGCCCCATATATTACTCCATACAGTATAAGCCCAATATTGCTCCATACAGTATAATGAGCCCCAATATTATTGCTTCCATGCAGTATAATGGGCCCCATATATATGTTCCATACAGTATAATGGGCCCCATATATTGCTCCATACAGTATAAAGAGCACCATATATATTGCTCCATACAGTATAATGAGCCCATACATTATTTTTCCATGCAGTGTAATGGCCCCATATATTGCTCCATACGTATAATGAGCCTCATACATATGTTCCATGCAGTGTAATGGCCCCATATATTGCTCCATACAGTATAATGAGCCCATATATATTGCTCCATACAGTATAATGAGCCCATACATTTATTTTTCCATGCAGTGTAATGGGCCCCATATATTACTCCATACAGTATAATGAGCCTCATACATATTGTTCCATGCAGTGTAATGGCCCCATATATTGCTCCATACAGTATAATGAGCCCCATATATATTGCTCCATACAGTATAACGGGCCCCATATAATGCTCCATACATAAAAAAAAAATAAACACCTCTCCTGTTCCCCACAGGTCCGGTCTCTTCAGCGTATTCAGACTCAGCACAGCATAGGGCGTGCGCTGCAGTGATGTCATCGCGCCCTCTGCCCTAAGACAACACAGAGAGTCAGAAGATGCTCAAGACACTGGAGCTGCGGGAATGAGAAGAGGTAAGTATGTGGGGGGGTTGCTCTGTGACTCACGGAACCCATAGTGTGCCGGTGTCCCCGGCGTCAAGTGGGCCCCCCATTCGTCCA
>JARQOD010000005.1:536746546-536808477 GCA_033576555.1 Oophaga sylvatica | reverse complement strand
CCCTAAAGATCAAGGGAGAAATATTCACATTGTTCTCTTCCTATACAGATTCAGTGGGAGGAACAGTGGATATCAAGTTCTGCCATGATAGACTCTGGAGCAGGTGGGAATTTCATGGATTCTTCTTTTGCAGAGGAACATGGTATAAAGACACAACTAAAGGGTATGCCACACTAAACAATATCGCTAACGGGATCGCTAAAAAACGTCACTATTTAGCGATCCCGTTAGCGATATTGTTCAGTGCGGCAGCTTCCAGCGACGAGCTTCCTGCTGTGATCTCTCTCGTCGCTGGAATCGCTCCGGACCCTATTTTCTCGTTGGCGCTCCCGCTGGGTAAGTATCTAATCGCTGTGTGGCACCTTTTCTTAGCGATTTAGCGGTACTTTTGTACCGCTAAAGTCGTTAAGAAGATCGCTAACGGCGATAGCGTCGTTAACTATATCGCTAAATGTGGCCGCATTTAGCGATATAGAAACAATCCCGCTAGCGATCTCATTAGTATGCAACGCTAACGAGATCGCTAGCGGGATAGCTTAGTGTGGCAGTACCTTAAGAGCTTCACCAATCACTATGGAAACGGTGGATGGTTCCCCATTAGTTTCTGGACCAGTAGATCGGGAGACAGTGCCTCTGGAGTGTAAGATGGAACCAGACCATCAAGAAACACTTTCATTCATGTTAATATCTTCTCCTCATTTTCCTGTAATTTTAGGAATTCCCTGGTTACGGTCACAAAATCCAATCATCAATTGGGAACCAAGGAGATAACCTTTCTCCCGAAGTGCAGTTCTACCATCAGTCCAACTGTGGCGGCTCCAGTTACCCAGAACTTGGAAGAGTTGATACAGGTACCTACTCTCCCTCTGATTTATCAGGAATTCTCAGACATTTGTGATAAAAGGAAGGCAGATCAACTTCCCCCACATAGACCGTATGACTGCCCCATAGAATTGCTTCCTGGAGCAGCGATTCCTTTCGGCCATGTTTACCCGTTGGCGGCTCCGGAATTAAAATCCTTACGAGAATATATAGATGAGAATTTAGCCAAGGGGTTTATCCGACCATCTTCTTCACCACGGGAGCTCCAATATTCTTTGTAAAGAAGAAGGATGGTACTCTAAGACCCTGCATTGACTACCGGGAGTTAAATAAGGTAACCATTCGTAACAGGTACCCGTTGCCCCTAATTCCAGAATTGTTGGAAAGAGTTCGCCAGGCCAAAGTATTTACCAAATTAGATCTTCGTGGGGCATATAATTTACTCCGTATACGGCCCGGAGACGAATGGAAGACAGCTTTTAGATGCCGGTATGGACATTTTGAATATTTGGTGATGCCATTCGGACTCTGTAACGCTCCTGCTGCTTTTCAACATTTAGCCAACGACATTTTCAGGGATTTATTGGACCAATATGTGGTAATTTACCTTGATGACATCTTAATCTTTTCTGACTCCTTACAGGAACATCAGGAACATGTCAAGACCGTACTTAGACGTTTGAGAGATAATCATTTGTACATCAAACTCGAAAAGTGTGAGTTCCATTGTTCTGAAATTCAATTTTTGGGCTATGTTATCTCGCCTCGGGGATTGAATATGGAGTCCAGCAAGATCCAGGCAATCTTGGACTGGCCGGTACCAGGAAACATTAAGGAGGTACAACGATTCATTGGCTTTGCTAACTTTTATAGACGGTTTATCCGAAATTTTTCAGAAATTGTCCGTCCCATCACTCTCCTCACCAAGAAGGGAAGAAGTTTGAATGGTCTTCGCAAGCTCAGGAAGCCTTTGATCGCCTGAAGGGTTGTTTTACCACGGCTCCAATATTGATGCATCCGGATCCTGCACAGCCTTTTATCGTGGAGGTGGACGCGTCTGACTGTGCATTGGGAGCTATCCTCTCACAACGTACCGGAGACAAAGGTTTGCTGCACCCGTGTGCCTTCTTCTCTCGTAGGTTATCTTCTGCAGAACTGAACTATGATGTGGCAGATAAGGAACTTTTGGCAATTATTTCTGCCTTTAAGGAATGGAGACACCATTTGCAGGGGGCAACTCAGCAGGTAGTAGTACTCACGGATCATCGCAATTTGGAATTCCTTAAGTCTGCCAGGTGTCTTTCTCCTCGACAAGCTAGGTGGAGTTTGTTCTTGAACCAGTTTAATTTTATTATTTCGTACCGCCCAGGTTCACGTAATGGGAAAGCTGACGCATTATCCCGAATCCATACCGTGGATTCCGTGCCTGGGACCCCGTCGAAGACCATCTTGTCGGAGGCCAATTTCGTTGGAGTGCTCCGGAACCGGGACTTGTGGCAGGAGATCAAGCTGGCCTATGACGGTGACGTATTTCTTGCAGCTCCACCTGACAATGTGAATCTTGTCCTTCGGAATGGTGTGTGGCTTAGAGATCGATGTATTTATGTCCCAGAGGCTGTAAGACTTCGAGTTCTCAAATTGGTCCACGACTCTAAATTGGCTGGTCATAGGGGGGTACAGAAGACGCAGGAATTGTTAACTCGTTTTTTTTGGTGGCCTACCTGCTTGAAGGATGTGAATGACTATGTCCGCTCTTGTGAAGTTTGTGCCCGGTACAAGGTTCCTCGCGTTTCACCTACTGGTCTTCTTAAACCGCTACCTGTACCGTCTCGCCCTTGGGGGTCTATTTCGATGGACTTTATTGTGGAGTTACCCACCTCTGGTGGTAAAAATACTATTTTGGTGGTAGTAGATCGTTTAACGAAAGCTGCTCATTTCATTCCGTGTGCTGGTCTTCCCTCAGCTACAGAGACAGTAGATCTAGTTATCCAGAACATTTTCCGGCTGCATGGGGTACCAGATGACATCATTTCTGACCGGGGAATACAATTTACCTCTAGATTTTGGAAAGGATTTTGTTCTGCGCTCCACATTAATGTTTGCTTGTCTTCTGCATACCATCCTCAGACCAACGGGCAGACCGAACGGACAAATCAAACCTTGGAGCAATATCTACGCTGTTACGTCAGTCATTTGCAGGACGATTGGCTGAAGCTACTTCCTCTAGCGGAATTTTCGTACAACTCCCAAAGCAGTTCCACGAAGGTAACGCCTTTTTTTGCCAACCTGGGTTATCATCCAAGTATTTTGCCTAGGTCTCCGGTTACGATTTCGGTACCAGCGGTTGAAGACAGAGTGACGGCGTTGCAACGTAATCTTGAAGTTTTGAAGGACTCCCTGACCACAGCACAGGAGCGTTACAAAAAGTCGGCCGATAGATTCCGGAAACCAGCACCTATGTATAAGGTAGGAGACTCAGTTTGGTTGTCCACCAAGAATCTAAAATTGGGTGTTCCTTCGCAGAAACTGGGACAGAAATTCATCGGTCCATTCAAGATCACTGGGATTGTGAGCTCTGTTGCCTGTCGGTTGAAGCTACCACGGACTTTAAAGGTACACCCAGTATTTCATGTTTCCTTATTAAAACCAGTCTCTCCTAACACGTTTCAGGGACGTATCGTACCTCCCCCTCCACCAGTGTTGGTTGATGGCGAAGAACAATTCGTGGTACAGGATATTGTTAATTCGAGACTTCATAGAAACCGGCTTCAGTATCTAGTTAGATGGCAAGGTTACTCTCCTGAAAATGATTCTTGGGAACCAGTAAGTAACATCAATGCGCCTCTGAAGATTGCTCAGTTTCATCGGAGATACCCGGACAGGCCTGGTCCAGGACCGTCCGGAGGCCGTCTTTAGGGGGGGAGTAATGTCAGTATTCCGGGTTTTCTAGGTAACTTTGTCAATGATTTTGCCCTTTGTTAAAATGGAGTTTGCTGTTTTTGTGCCCTACTTCCTGTTCGTTTGTTTAAAACCCGGCTCAGGTGCTGGCTTCACTGCTGGAATATTCTGCTTCCGTTTCCCTGCAACCCAGCTGCTTTGTTCCTCACAGATCTTTTGTGTATTTACCAGGAAAGTGCATAACCTTATCTTCAGGTGTTTCTCAGCCACAGCAGTTTCTACCCATGGCTCTGGACATTCTCTGCATATGTAAGTTGCACATACTGTGTTATCACTAAACTGTTGACTTGGGAATTTAACCCTTGGTTCACTCCATCTGATAAGAACTGTGTTTCTGAACTGTTGCTGTTTAACCCTTCGTGCATTACCTCTGGTGAGAGCTGTTGGAACTGTTACTGGAACCTTACTGACATATGAACTTGTTGTTGGACTTCACTGAATTAAGCCACAACTGAGATTAACTTGTTCCTGGACCTCCCTGTGTTTCCTGCATACCTGGATCTGACTCTTCACACACCAGCAGTGTGTAAATCCAGCCACGTTACCTGTGCATCAGACTTACCTTGTGGTCACATTTGTGTGAGGACTCCGTCGTAAGAACTTTACCACCCTCGCTATAGAGGTTCAAGGACTTATATATCCGGATTCATATAACTGGACTTGTGTGTATATATATGGACTCATTGCATGTCACTACGGGTTGTTTGAATATTGTTTTTGGGTGTTTTGCTGTTTCACAAATACATTATTTGCATTCAAAGAAACCCGTCTCTGATTGTTCATTGCCCCACGCTATCAGAATCCTCGAGTTCCTACAATAGTATTACACAGTGATGCAATTCATTTTTCATATTTCGTGTTTGCAAGCTATAGCGCTGCAGTGTGCTACCCTTTTTTCTTGTATGTGCGTGAGTTGGTGACTCTGGGTTTAGCACCTGTTCACACTGGATCTATGTTTGGATGTGCCGGTCAGTTTTTTGATATGTATTCATTTACCTTCTACCTGAGCACTCCACCTGTTGGTCACAGGCTTTTTAATTACACCAGGTTCATTACCCCTCCACAGAGATGTAGATTTTAGTCTTAAGAGGATTCATATGTTCCCATGCAGACAGACTTTTCTAAGCGAGGATTGGCATTAGTTAGGACCTGATATACGAGAAGAGCCTTGACGTGGCTATCGGCTCACATAATTTGGCCATCTTGTGCGCTAAGACTTCTCAATTTTTCATATTTCTAAGGCAGTGTGTCAGTATTCCGGGTTTTCTAGGTAACTTTGTCAATGATTTTGCCCTTTGTTAAAATGGAGTTTGCTGTTTTGTGTGCCCTACTTCCTGTTCGTTTGTTTAAAACCCGGCTCAGGTGCTGGCTTCACTGCTGGAATATTCTGCTTCCGTTTCCCTGCAACCCAGCTGCTTTGTTCCTCACAGATCTTTTGTGTATTTACCAGGAAAGTGCATAACCTTATCTTCAGGTGTTTCTCAGCCACAGCAGTTTCTACCCATGGCTCTGGACATTCTCTGCATATGTAAGTTGCACATACTGTGTTATCACTAAACTGTTGACTTGGGAATTTAACCCTTGGTTCACTCCATCTGATAAGAACTGTGTTTCTGAACTGTTGCTGTTTAACCCTTCGTGCATTACCTCTGGTGAGAGCTGTTGGAACTGTTACTGGAACCTTACTGACATATGAACTTGTTGTTGGACTTCACTGAATTAAGCCACAACTGAGATTAACTTGTTCCTGGACCTCCCTGTTTTCCTGCATACCTGGATCTGACTCTTCACACACCAGCAGTGTGTAAATCCAGCCACGTTACCTGTGCATCAGACTTACCTTGTGGTCACATTTGTGTGAGGACTTCCGTCGTAAGAACTTTACCACCCTCGCTATAGAGGTTCAAGGACTTATATATCCGGATTCATATAACTGGACTTGTGTTATATATATATGGACTCATTGCATGTCACTACGGGTTGTTTGAATATTGTTTTTGGGTGTTTTGCTGTTTCACAAATACATTATTTGCATTCAAAGAAACCCGTCTCTGATTGTTCATTGCCCCACGCTATCAGAATCCTCGAGTTCCTACAATAGTATTACACAGTGATGCAATTCATTTTTCATATTTCGTGTTTGCAAGCTATAGCGCTGCAGTGTGCTACCCTTTTTTCTTGTATGTGCGTGAGTTGGTGACTCTGGGTTTAGCACCTGTTCACACTGGATCTATGTTTGGATGTGCCGGTCATTTTTTTGATATGTATTCATTTACCTTCTACCTGAGCACTCCACCTGTTGGTCACAGGCTTTTTAATTACACCAGGTTCATTACCCCTCCACAGAGATGTAGATTTTAGTCTTAGAGAGAGGATTCATATGTTCCCATGCAGACAGACTTTTCTAAGCGAGGATTGGCATTAGTTAGGACCTGATATACGAGAAGAGCCTTGACGTGGCTATCTGTCATGGGTGTATCGCCACAAGGATCGTCGCGATTACACACTCTGACTTCTCACAGCTGAGTTGCTGTTTCTTTGTGTTTGGTAATGAGGGAGTTAATTTTACCTAGCTCTTTGCTAAGACTAGGTCCAGCCTCGCCCGGCTGCTTTTGATTATGTTCTAATTAGATTCCTTCATATACCTGCCAGTCTGCTTGTTAGAGGCCGGTGAAAGCCTTTATGTAGTCTAGCAGACTGGATCGGTTCTGAGAATACTTAAGCTAAGAGCTCCTTAGTTGTTTTTACTCTTATAGCTTATAGTTTATCTCTGAGACCTTAGGTGTTCCTACTGTGTGTGAGTGTTGTATGTAAGACTTTATTTACTTTATTTCTTGTCTTTCTTGTATGTCTTTCTGTTCATTAACCGTTACCTGTTCATTCCCTTTGGTGGTAATCAGGGTCCTTCTTAGGACTAGATTACAGTTGGCAGGGATTGATAGGAGACAGGGTTTACGCTGGTGGCCTGGACCTCTGTACCTTTAACAGTACCTCCAGGTAGAGGGATTAGTTAGGACCCCAGTTTAGGGTCAGCATAGACCCCGGTCACCCTCTAGCCGGAGACAGCGTATAACGGATTCCGTATTGACCCACTGGACTTTCTGTCAGGTAATTCTATGTTATCATATATCTATGCGCATGTTATATTGTATGTTGCCCTTTTGATATAGATTACTGTCATCACATATATATAAAATCTGCTATACAGCGTGACATTTTCACCGGCCCTACTAAAGATTCTCTCCAGCTGTCATGGATCCAGTAGCCCAGCTGGCCGGCAGTTGCAGGGGTTGTCCATGGAGTTTGCAGACATTAAGTCCAAGGTTTTGTTTCCCCCGGAGCAAACCAGATCTGAACCTAAGGTTGCTCTCCCGGACAGGTTCACTGGTGGGTGGGACAAATTTTTTACTTTCCGGGAGGCATGTAAATTGTACTTTCGGCTGCGGCCTCGGTCATCTGGGAGTGAAGAGCAGAGGGTGGGAATTGTTATCTCGCTCTTACAAGGGGACCCTCAATCTTGGGCGTTCTCTATTCCTCCAGGCTCCCCAGATCTCCAGTCAGTGGATCGATTTTTTACTGCCCTGGGTCTGGTATATGATGATCCGGATCGAGTTTCCCTTGCTGAAACAAAGTTACGTAAAATACGGCAAGGAAATCGTCCAGCGGAGGAATATTCTTCTGAGTTCCGTAGATGGGCAACAGATACTCAGTGGAATGACCCAGCTCTTAGGAGCCAGTTTTGTCAAGGGTTGTCTGACAAATTAAAAGATGTGTTGGCTCAGTATGATTCTCCTCCATCACTGGAGGCTGCTATGGCCCTCGCTATTCGCATGGATAGACGAATTCGGGGAAGACGCGAGGTAACTCCGCCTCCCGTGATGACTCCACCTACTACTAAAGTCCCTTATACTGAGGTTCCCCTGGTCTGTTCTGAGGAACCTATGCAGTTGGGAGGGACATCTTTTTGTAGGAGGGAATTGGCGGTGCACCGCAAGACTAGAAGGTGTTTCTTTTGCGGGAGAGAGGGACATTTTGTTGGGGGGTGTCCATCCCGGGCCTCTTTGAGCAAAGGAGTTAATCTGGGAGTGTGTATTTCGTCCCCAAATCCCTCTCAGTTTCTCGTGCCTGCGGAGGTGGTGATTGGTACTAGAACTGAGAGGATTTCTGTTTTTCTTGATAGTGGGTCCGGGGCTAATCTGGTGGACGCTCGGTTTGCCCAGGTGCATGGTATGCAACTGAGTGTATTGGCCAAACCGGTCCCTATAGTCTCTATTGATTCTAGACCTCTCGGTCAAGGTAGCTTGGTACAAGCTGTTCATAACATAGATCTTCGAGTAGGGGCAAGACATAAAGAGCAATTGTCTTGTTATGTGTTGGAGGGTCTACCTACTCCTATTGTGTTGGGACTTCCTTGGTTGGCTAAACATAACCCAGTGATTGATTGGCAATCCGGAAAGATAAGCCAGTGGGGTGAATTTTGCAGGAATAACTGCATGAGCACGGTCATCGGTGCGGTTGTGCCTAGGACTTTGTCTCCTTTTCTGGAGGACTTTGGGGAGATGTTCTCAGAGGAGGGGTGTAAAGAGTTACCTCCTCATCGCGCATATGACTGCTCAATAAAGTTGCTTCCTGATGCCTTATCTCGTACTTTCCCATGGGCCGGGAAGACGGATGATCCGGTTCCTATTCCTCAGGAGGGAGTTGTAGTGTCAGCTGTATGCTCTGAGCTTGAGGGGGAGGTATTGGGGGCTCAGGGGGACGCCCCGGTGGGACTTCCAGGGAGACTGATAGTTCCAGATCGGTTAAGACTGAAGGTTACGGGGAACCGTTACAAACGGATGGCTGATAGGGGGAGAGTTTCTGGTCTAGATCTGAAGGTGAACGATCTAGTTTGGTTGTCTACCAGGAATATAAAACTTAAAGTTTCCTCCTGGAGGTTGGGTCCCAGATTCATCGGGCCGTACAGGATCAGTTCCATAATTAATCCTGTGGCATTTCGTCTGGACCTCCCTCCTACGTTTAAAATTCATAATGTGTTTCACAAGTCATTACTTAAAAAGTATGTGGCACCAGTCATACCGTCACCTCTACCTCCGCCTTCAGTGGTGGTCAATGATAACATGGAATTTCATGGGTCGAAAATCATTGACTCACGTCTCAGTCGCCGATCCCTTCAGTACTTGGTTCATTGGAGGGGGTATGGTCCTGTGGAGAGGACGTGGGTCCCTGCGTCTGATGTTAACGCAGATCGATTGGTTCGGACCTTTCACACAACTCACCCGGGCAGACCTGGCCCTGAGGGTCCGGAGTCCCCTAGTAGAGGGGGGGTACTGTCATGGGTGTATCGCCACAAGGATCGTTGCGATTACACACTCTGACTTCTCACAGCTGAGTTGCTGTTTCTTTGTGTTTGGTAATGAGGGAGTTAATTTTACCTAGCTCTTTGCTAAGACTAGGTCCAGCCTCGCCCGGCTGCTTTTGATTATGTTCTAATTAGATTCCTTCATATACCTGCCAGTCTGCTTGTTAGAGGCCGGTGAAAGCCTTTATGTAGTCTAGCAGACTGGATAGGTTCTGAGAATACTTAAGCTAAGAGCTCCTTAGTTGTTTTTACTCTTATAGCTTATAGTTTATCTCTGAGACCTTAGGTGTTCCTACTGTGTGTGAGTGTTGTATGTAAGACTTTATTTACTTTATTTCTTGTCTTTCTTGCATGTCTTTCTGTTCATTAACCGTTACCTGTTCATTCCCTTTGGTGGTAATCAGGGTCCTTCTTAGGACTAGATTACAGTTGGCAGGGATTGATGGAGACAGGGTTTACGCTGGTGGCCTGGACCTCTGTACCTTTAACAGTACCTCCAGGTAGAGGGATTAGTTAGGACCCCAGTTTAGAGTCAGCATAGACCCCGGTCACCCTCTAGCCGGAGACAGCGTATAACGGATTCCGTATTGACCCACTGGACTTTCTGTCAGGTAATTCTATGTTATCATATATCTATGCGCATGTTATATTGTATGTTGCCCTTTTGATATAGATTACTGTCATCACATATATATAAATTAATCAGCGGGTAAGGGGTGCTCACTTATAGAGGCGGTGGTGCCAGGAGAAAAACAATCAATAGATATCAGAGCAAAGAACTCCTGCACTCAGAAATGACCAAAGTGAAAAAAAGTTCAAAAATAAAGTCAAGACTTTATTTTTGAACTTTTTTTCACTTTGGTCATTTCTGAGTGCAGGAGTTCTTTGCTCTGATATCACATAATATATATAAAATCTGCTATACAGAATGACACTATCAGGCTCACATAATTTGGCCATCTTATGCGCTAAGACTTCTAAATTTTTCATATTTCTAAGGCAGTGATGCAATTCATTTTTCATATTTCGTGTTTGCAAGCTATAGCGCTGCAGTGTGCTACCCTTTTTTCTTGTATGTGCGTGAGTTGGTGACTCTGGGTTTAGCACCTGTTCACACTGGATCTATGTTTGGATGTGCCGGTCAGTTTTTTGATATGTATTCATTTACCTTCTACCTGAGCACTCCACCTGTTGGTCACAGGCTTTTTAATTACACCAGGTTCATTACCCCTCCACAGAGATGTAGATTTTAGTCTTAAGAGAGGATTCATATGTTCCCATGCAGACAGACTTTTCTAAGCGAGGATTGGCATTAGTTAGGACCTGATATACGAGAAGAGCCTTGACGTGGCTATCAGGCTCACATAATTTGGCCATCTTATGCGCTAAGACTTCTCAATTTTTCATATTTCTAAGGCAGTGATGCAATTCATTTTTCATATTTCGTGTTTGCAAGCTATAGCGCTGCAGTGTGCTAACCTTTTTTCTTGCATGTGCGTGAGTTGGTGACTCTGGGTTTAGCACCTGTTCACTCTGGATCTATGTTTGGATGTGCCGGTCAGTTTTTTGATATGTATTCATTTACCTTCTACCTGAGCACTCCACCTGTTGGTCACAGGCTTTTTAATTACACCAGGTTCATTACCCCTCCACAGAGATGTAGATTTTAGTCTTAAAGAGAGGATTCATATGTTCCCATGCAGACAGACTTTTCTAAGCGAGGATTGGCATTAGTTAGGACCTGATATACGAGAAGAGCCTTGACGTGGCTATCAGGCTCACATAATTTGGCCATCTTATGCGCTAAGACTTCTCAATTTTTCATATTTCTAAGGCAGTGATGCAATTCATTTTTCATATTTCGTGTTTGCAAACTATAGCGCTGCAGTGTGCTACCCTTTTTTCTTGTATGTGCGTGAGTTGGTGACTCTGGGTTTAGCACCTGTTCACACTGGATCTATGTTTGGATGTGCCGGTCAGTTTTTTGATATGTATCCAGCCCTATAAACCCCACCAATATATGTAATCCAGATCCAGGGGTCTATCCGGCCCTATAGACCCCACCAATATATGTAATCCAGATCCAGGGGGTCTATCTGGCCCTATAGGACCCCACTAATATATGTAATACAGATCCAGGGGGTCTATCCGGCCCTATAGACCCCACCAATCAATGTAATCCAGATCCAGGGGGTCTATCCGCCCTATAGACCCCACCAATATATGTAATCCAGATCCAGGGGGTCTATACGCCCTATAACCCCACCAATATATGTAATCCAGATCCAGGGGGTCTATCCTGCCCTATAGACCCACCAATATATGTAATCCAGATCCAGGGGGTCTATCCTGCTCTATAGACCCCACCAATATATGTAATCCAGATCCAGGGGGTCTATCCTGCCCTATAGACCCCACCAATATATGTAATCCAGATCCAGGGGGGTCTATCCGGCCCTATAGACCCCACCAATATATGTAATCCAGATCCAGGGGGTCTATTCTGCTCTATAAACCCCACCAATATATGTAATCCAGATCCATGGGGTCTATCCTGCCCTATAGACCCTACCAATATATGTAATCCAGATCCAGGGGGTCTATCCTGTTCTATAGACCCCACCAATATATGTAATAAAGATCCAGGGGGTCTTTCCGGCCCTATAGACCCCACCAATATATGTAATCCAGATCCAGGGGGTCTATCCTGCCCTATAGACCCCACCAATATATGTAATCCAGATCCAGGGGGTCTATCCTGCTCTATAGACCCCACCATATATATGTAATCCAGATCCAGGGGTCTATCCTGCCCTATATACCCCTCCAATATACGTAATCCAGATCCAGGGGGTCTATCCTGCCCGTTAGGCCCCACCGATATATGTAATCCAGATCCAGGGGTCTATCCTGCCCGATAGACCCCACCAATATATGTAATCCAGATCCAGGGGGTCTATCCGGTTCTATAGACCCCACCAATATATGTAATCCAGATCCAGGGGGTCTATCCGGCCCTATAGACCCCATCAATATATGTAATCCAGATCCAGGGGTCTACCTGGCCCTATAGACCCCACCAATATATGTAATCCAGATCCAGGGGGTCTATCCTGCCCTATATACCCCACCAATATACGTAATCCAGATCCAGGGGGTCTATCCTGCCCGATAGACCCCACCAATATATGTAATCCAGATCCAGGGGTCTATCCTGCCCGATAGACCCCACCAATATATGTAATCCAGATCTAGGGGGTCTATCCGACCCTATAGACCCCACCAATATATGTAATCCAGATCCAGGGGGTCTATCCGGCCCTATAGACCCCATCAATATATGTAATCCAGATCCAGGGGGTCTACCTGGCCCTATAGACCCCACCAATATATGTAATCCAGATCCAGGGGGTATATCCTGCCCTATATACCCCACCAATATATGTAATCCAGATCCAGGGGGGTCTTTCCTGCCCTATAGACCCCACCAATATATTGTCAGGATCCCGTCTGGGTTGGAGCCGATGTTACTGCAAACACTAGGGGAAGCAGAGACAGGTAACGTGGTCAGAGATAGCCGGGACGGTACACTGGAAAGGCGTTATTAGTAGCAATGGATCAGGCGGAGAGCGTAGTCAGAAGGGCAGGCCGAGGTCAGTTCACAGGAGAGCGGTATTGGTAGCAATGGATCAGGCGGAGAGCGTAGTCAGAAGGGCAGGCCGAGGTCAGTTCACAGGAGAGCGGTATTGGTAGCAATGGATCGGCAGGAAACGCTTGACTAGAGGCTAAGAGCACAATAATCTCGCAATGACACACCCACAGGGCCAGGTTTATATAGGGCGTGTAATTGGCAATCAGAGGCCATTCAAGAGAGCACTGGGTGTAGCCAATCAGGAAGAACAGTCAATGGTATCTGGGTTCAGCAAGGAACTTTGCAGCCAGCAGAATAGCTCAGATGGTAGAGCTGCTGGCCGGTCGACAAGAGGTACTGGGTTCAATTCCTGACATATATGTAATCCAGATCCAGGGGGGTCTATCCTGCCCTATAGACACCACCAATATATTCAATTCAATTCAAAGAAGCTTTATTGGCAGGACTAAATACACATTAGTTTTGCCAAAGCAAGTGTACAAAAGGGAATAGGGATAGGGATGTTGAGTAGGGGCAGATCTAGGGTAGGGGCTATGGAAGTCCATGGCATAGGGAGGGGGATGGGGGCAGATCCGGGGTGGGGGCTATAGAAGTCCATGGCATAGGGAGGGGGGATGGGCGCAGGTCCGGGGTGGGGGCTATAGAAGTCCATGGCATAGGGAGGGGTGATGGGGCGCAGGTCCGGGGTGGTGGCTATAGAAGTCCATGGCATAGGGAGGGGGGATGGGGCAGATCCGGTGTGGGGGCTATAGAAGTCCATGGCATAGGGAGGGGGATGGGGGCAAATCCGGGGTGGGGGCTATAGAAGTCCATGGCATATCATAGTTCTCTTTCTTGCAGTCTATGACATTCGCTCACATACCGCGCTGCTATCTCCGCTGCTCTCTCTTCTTCCCCCAGCAAGATATATGTTTTCTCTTCCTCCTTCATGGTGATGAAATCCGGGAAGAGATGTGAGAGTCTCCTGAAGTGAGTGTCCCTCACTGCTGAGTATTTGGAGCAGTGTAGCAGGAAGTGGGTTTCGTCCTCTATGGCCTCCTGGTCACAGTGTTGGCATAGTCTTTCCTCCCTGGGCTTGTAGCTCTGCCTGTGTCGGCCGGATTCGATTGCCAGACTGTGGGCGCTGAGTCTATACCGGCTCAGGATCTTGCGGTCTCTGGGGTCCGGGAGTTTCTCCAGGTATGGGGCCAGACTGTAGTCTCTCTGTAGACTCCGGTACATGGTCAGTTTCTGGGAGCTGATGATGTCGTTCTTCCAGTCACTGACATACCTCTCCTGGCCTTCGTCTACCGTCTTCCTGATTTCGGCTTTTGTCAGGTTGTTGTGATTGGTGTTCTGGTCAGGTTGGGTTTGGGTGAGCTGTTCCGAGGGTCCTAGTTTTTCTGTTTCACCTACGTGTGTTAGGGCTTTATGGTGATGGGAGCTTGGATTGCTCCTATGTAGGTGAGCCCGGAATGACAGTGCCCTCTTTAGAACCGTTAGGTGTAGAGGGAATCTGCCCAGCTCGGCCCGGCAGGCACTGTTGGAGGTGCTCCGATGGACTTGGAGAAGGTGCTTGCAGAATTCCAGGTGGAATATTTCTGTTGGGCTGGAATCCCACCTTGACCAGTCTGGGTAGGTGTGAGGACCCCAGACTTCACTGCCATACAGGAGGATTGGGGCGATGACAGAGTCAAAGATTTTTAACCAGACACTCACTGGTGGATTCAGATGGTAGAGTTTCCTTCGGATGCCATAGAAGGTTTTACATGCCTTGTCTTTCAGGGTCTCTATGGCTTGTTTGAAGCTCCCTGACCGGTGAATCTCTAGGCCCAGGTAGGTATATTTGTCTGTTCCTGTAAGGGCGCAGTTGTTGAGGACAAATGAAGGGTGCTGGTCTAATTTTCTCTTTTCACCAATATACTTAATCCAGATCCAGGGGGTCTATCCGGCCCTATAGACCACACCAATATATGTAATCCAGATCCAGGGGGTCTATCCGGCTCTATATACCCCACCAATATATGTAATCCAGATCCAGGGGGTCTATCCGGCCCTATAGACCCACCAATATATGTAATCCAGATCCAGGGGGTCTATCCTGCCCTATATACCCCACCAATATATGTAATCCAGATCCAGGGGGTCTATCCGGCCCTATAGACCCCACCAATATACGTAATCCAGATCCAGGGGGTCTATCCTGCCCGATAGACCCCACCAATATATGTAATCCAGATCCAGGGGGTCTATCCGGCCCTATAGACCCCACCAATATATGTAATCCAGATCCAGGGGGTCTATCCGGCCCTATAGACCTCACCAATATATGTAATCCAGATCCAGGGGGTCTATCCGGCCCTATAGACCCCACCAATATATGTAAATTCAATTCAATTCAAAGAAGCTTTATTGGCAGGACTAAATACACATTAGTTTTGCCAAAGCAAGTGTACAAAAGGGGAATAGGGATAGGGATGTTGGGTAGGGGCAGATCTAGGGTAGGGGCTAAGGAAGTCCATGGCATAGGGAGGGGTGATGGGGGCGCAGGTCCGGGGTGGGGGCTATAGAAGTCCATGGCATAGGAAGGGGGGATGGGGCAGATCCGGGGTGGGGGCGCGTGCGCAATTCAAGATTGCAATGCGCAGGCGTGTTATTTGGAGGGCAACGACTACGATTCCCAGAAATAATGGAGACAGCGGCGAACAACATGTTAAGGCAAGTACCCAAAACACCGCCCATCTGACCTGACTGCCATCATTTAAATATCCCGCCAATTTAGGGTGACAGAGTCCCTTTAATGGAGCACGCTCAGATTGGATCACTTGTCACAGTGGGGGAACCACAGGGGTCAGGATTGGGCCCTCGTCTCTCTCATATATTTATTAATGACCTTGTAGGGGGCGTACAGGGGAGAATTTCAATATTTGTAGATGATACTACACTCTGCAGAGTAATCAACGCACAGGAGGACAATCACAGACGGCGATCCTTTACTGGATGAGTAGTGATACTATGGATTCCTTACTGTAAGAGCAGTGAGACTATCGAACCCACTGCAACATCATCTTATAATGGTCGATTCACTAAAAAGGTTCAGAGGGGGTCTGGACACCTTTCTTGATGATATAATATAATATTACAGGCTATGGTCACTAGATTTTGTGATGGGACATTGATCCAGGGAAGTGGAGTTCGGAAGGAATTTATCCCCTAATGTGGATCAACATGTCGCGTGCCTAGATTACAGGCTGCGCCAGTGTGGGGGGGTCTTTGTGGGTTATTTCTGGGGTTATTTGCCTCCTTACTTCCATCGGCTTAAAGTAAATAAATAAATATTAATTCCAAAATACCATTGTCACAAAATAGCAAACTGATTATAAAACATGTCCCCTTAAATATTAAGGTCCGAGCACTTCGTTGGTGCAAGGGATGCTTTTCAACCCTGACATTTAAGGAAATAAAGGCAGATTTTACCAAGCTGCCCCAGCCCAATCTGAGATTAGAGAAAAGTGCCAAAAAGTTGCCATAAAGGAAAGTCCCAACATTGTTTTTGATCCTTTTGTTTCCAATCAGCTGATGGGAGACGTCAATACAAGAGAAAGAGTGAGCTGCAGTACCACTCATGACCACTACACAATGTGTGGCGCTGTTCTAATACCAATGGGGTGGTATCAGGTGTCAGACCCCCACTTATCTAATATGATGACCCATCCTAAGGACAGGTCATCAATATTAAGGATCCAGAAAACCTCTTTAAGGCAGCAGTTCTATCAATATTTATAACGTATTTAAGTAGCTATAAAGTGAAGCTACACTTGCCTGATATGATATAAATAGGGGCCAGACCCCTATATGAATGTTTAGGCAGTTTATATCCCATTTTGGGGGCGACAGACACCTCAATCTACTGTGAGCGCCCCCTAGTGGTGGCTGCAGACAGCAAAAATATCTACATTTTATTGTGCGACTGCGCATTGGGATTTCTGTAGGAAATAAACGTATCGACTGTGAGATACGGTATAGACCCTCCGCTCCGGGAAAGAGATGAGGAACAAGACGGATCCTGCGTCCTGAGTGTGAACGCGGAAATGATCGGATTTGGGGGTCAGACGTCCAGAATTAGTCGAGCACATGGTCATTGACTTAAGCGTCTTAAAATAAGAAATACAATAGGAGTGTGAGGATATTTTTGGCTGCGGGATGTCATCTTGGACTTGGCCTGGATTCTTTGTGTATGAAGCTGCACATCCTGATGCCCCCATAAAGAGTAATATTATTTTCCTGCCGGGAGGAGAAATTCAATAATAAAAGACTTAATCATGAGAAAACAGGATAAAGGGGGTCTCTGCAGTCCGTGGGGGGCTCATCAGAGTCCACACTAAGAACAGATACCCCCAAAAAATGAAAAATAATTGGGTGACAACCAATATGTCCACCATTATTGTGTCCAGGGGTCGTCACCAAGCTTTTCTAAACTCCTGAATGGCAAAATGTAAGAAATGTATTGCAGCCGTAACAGGGGGCAAACTACAAGTCAGGGTCCACAGAAAGGCATTTTTTAATTACAGGAAGCGTGATGGGACATAGCTATATTCAGGGGGCGCAGTGTGGAGTGTAACTTTTATCAGGGGGCTGAGTTTGGGCATCAGGGAGCATATTACAGGGAGTCGGGTGTGGTATACGGGCACGGTATGGGGATACTTTTATTCATGTGGCACAGTGGGGGCATTTTTTTTTTAATCAGGGGGACTTCTTTTATTTAAGGGGCACAGGGTGGGCATTAGTTAGAGGTGCAGCAAAATATAAAGCGCGTCTTCATTTTTCAGCCCAGCTGCACTTGTCACGAGCTTTCCAGCAGTAATGGAAAAAGATTGGGCTCCAATGGAGTCCAATGTTACAGTTTGGGAATTCCTGCTCTAACATGAAGTCCGGATTCGTCACCTTGCAATCAATCATTCACGTTCATATTATGTCCCACTGACAGAAGAGAGACAAGTCAGAGCGCCCTGATACAATGTGACGCCCCTGCATCTGTGTCAGGAGGGTTTACAGCCTCAGGATGTATTTAATGTTTCTATTCATAAATGTTGCAAATGAAACAGATAAGACGGCGACTCTTCTCACTCTGCCTAATATGAAAATCTGCGCTCCGCCGAAAAATGGCAGACGGACCGAAAAAAACAAGAAATGTCCCAGATGGAAATTCACAAATTCCGGCTTTTGGGGGTCACCAGATACAAAAGGTCAGATAATAAAGTGCAAAGAGTGAAGCTGTAGAAATGGGACACATTGTATCTATGTCCTGTATATAGTACAGAGTCATCACCCGGTGCGCCAGAGAGCGCCCCCTAGTGAGAGTGCCGCAAAGTGAGTAAGCCCTATAGTGAGAGCGCCCCATAGTGAGAGTGCCCCCTAGTGAGAGCGCCCCTAGTGAGAGCCCCCTAGTGAGAGTGCCCCCACAGAGCTAGAGAGCGTCCCATAGTGAGAGCGCCCCATAGTGAGAGTGCCCCATAGTGAGAGAGCCCCATAGTGAGAGAGCCCCATAGTGAGAGCGCCCCATAGTGAGAGCACCCCATAGTGAGAGAGCCCCATAGTGAGAGCGCCCCATAGTGAGAGAGCCCCATAGTGAGAGCGCCCCATAGTAAGAGAGAGCCCCATAGTGAGAGCTCCCCATAGTGAGAGAGCCCCATAGTGAGAATGCCCCATAGTGAGACCGTCCCATAGTGAGAGCGCCCCATAGTGAGATTGCCCCATAGTGAGTGCGCCCCATAGTGAGAGAGCCCCATAGTGAGAGCTCCCCATAGTGAGAGCGCCCCATAGTGAGAGTGCCCCATAGTGAGAGCGCCACATAGTGAGAGCGCCCCATAGTGAGAGCGCCCCATAGTGAGAGTGCCCATAGTGAGAGTGCCCCATAGTGAGAGCGCCCCAAAGTGAGAGCGCCCCATAGTGATAGCGCCCCATAGTGAGAGTGCCCCATAGTGAGAGTGCCCCATAGTGAGATTGCCCATAGTGAGAGCACCCCATAGTGAGAGCGCCCCATAGTGAGAGAGCCCCCATAGTGAGAGCTCCCCATAGTGATAGCGCCCCATAGTGAGAGCGCCCCATAGTGAGTGCCCCATAGTGAGAGTGCCCCATAGTGAGAGTGCCCCATAGTGAGATTGCCCCATAGTGAGAGGCCCCCATAGTGAGAGCTCCCCATAGTGAGAGCGCCCCATAGTGAGAGCTCCCCATAGTGAGAGCGCCCCATAGTGAGAGCTCCCCATAGTGAGAGCGCCCCATAGTGAGAGTGCCCCATAGTGAGAGCGCCCCAAAGTGAGAGCGCCCCATAGTGATAGCGCCCCATAGTGATAGCGCCCCATAGTGATAGCGCCCCATAGTGAGAGCGCCCCATAGTGAGAGCGCCCCATAGTGAGAGCGCCCCATAGTGAGAGAGCCCCATAGTGAGAGCTCCCCATAGTGATAGCGCCCCATAGTGAGAGTGCCCCATAGTGAGAGCGCCCCATAGTGAGTGCCCCATAGTGAGAGCGCCCCATAGTGAGTGCCCCATAGTGAGGCCCCATAGTGAGAGTGCCCCATAGTGAGAGTGCCCCATAGTGAGAGTGCCCCATAGTGAGATTGCCCCATAGTGAGAGCGCCCCATAGTGAGTGTCCCATAGTGAGCGCCCCATAGTGAGAGCGCCGTGAGGTGTTAAGGGATGAGAGAGCCATTACTTGTGTACATAGAGCCATACGGCGCCCCCTGTAGGGCCATACTGTGTCTGGCACCTGTATATGGGGTGAGACTGTGTGACCAGAAGAGATTTCCTATATCCTGTTCTCAGTCAGAGAAGAGCAGCTCTGAAGAACAAACCGCTGCTCACAGAAGGGTGACCAATGCTCTATCTCTATGTGATGACAGCAGCCCTCAGCTCCTTCCACCTTCTCGTTACATGGTGGGTGGTGGGCGCTCTGTATCCCCCCAGCTGATGGTGAGTGACTCCTCCAGTGGCCATCGTGGCTGTCACTTTCCAGCTCACTGGATCATTATCATCATAAGTCAAACAGGTAAATGAGGAGACTGTATTATACTCCAGAGCTGCATTCACAATTCTGCCAAATGCTTTTGAAAACAGTCAAGAAATTTGCATTAGAGTGTGGTGGAAATGTAATGATATTGGACTCCTTATTTATTGTGTTGCTTCGGATGTATTGCACAGTGCGATACATTTTGTGGTGTGACTAGAGCAGTGTGATGTGTAATTTCTAGGTCACTGTTACCTTTTTTCTTTGCAATGTCACCTGTTAGCCACAGGAAAGCCTTGCTATGCAGCGCCATCTGCTGGTCACACTCGCTATTAAATGACTAAATAAAGGGGTTGTCCACCTAGGGAGGACTGGATTGATGAAATTGGAGAAACCCTTTAAATGTGACCTTTATATAAATAAAGCTTAAATCTTTTATATAAAAAAAAAGTTTAGCAACTTTCTAAGTTACTTTAAGTTTCAGTTCTTCCCCATTTTCGAGATCTGTGATTGCTGTCAGTGAAAAGAAACATTCATGTTTAACAATTTGTTAACGGTTTGTTACAATGTATCAGGGCAGGTGAAATGTATCAGTCTGGACTTAGGTGGCAGAAGACTGGTTAAAGTGTATATAACTGTAACGAACCCTCAGCTGTGAGAAGAGTTAGGTCAGGAACAGATGGAAGGCTGTGTCCATTCACTGACAGCAAGCCGAGATCTTGAAAATGGGGAAAAACTAAAACAGAGATATTTTGTTTTAAAAAGTGGCAGAAAACTGATTTGTGCACTTGCTCCAGTGCATAGAACAAAAAAACTCAATTGAGTCTGGATTAAAACTCCCCTGCCGTTTTGTGTACGCAGCTCCAATGCTACATTGAAATATATTTTATATTTCATTTCCTTACTGTTTTAAGATTCTTAAACTTTTAGGGTGATCACTCCCCTCTGATTTAATGACGCCGCCCTTGTCACATGCAGTCCTGACCTCTCTAATGTCCTCGTGTGACAAAACAAGATCCTGTCCTGAAATACTCTGTGCTGCTGAGAACCCTGCTCCATGGGCAGAAATCCCAAGGGTCCAGGTGCACTGGTACGTGGCGGACCGTGAGCCTGCAGACCCTCCGGGACATGTCACAGGCTGGAAGTCTACGATGTATCTGTGCCGGATACGTGTCAGTAAATTGTACTTTACCCCCAGGTCTGACGGGCACCGGAGGGGGAGTGGGAGCGAAATCTGCAGCTAAAAAGTTCTTCCCTTCCAGAATCGGAAAATGAAGTTTGGGATCAGATTCTCAATCTTACTGGTTGTGTTGGAATTCTTTACTGGTGGCTGAAGATGGTGACAATGGCGCAGCGTCGGCAGGGGACGACCGAGCAGGCAGGTGAGGATTGTAGGGCTCCGTGCAGTGACACATATAACAGATCTGTATCGGTGACATCACTGCACTCAGTGACATAGAATCATAGAATCATAGAATCATAGATGGTAGAGTTGGAAGGGACCTCCTGGGTCATCTGGTCCAACCCCCTGCTCAAAGCAGGATTCTCTAAATCATCCCAGACAGATGTCTGTCCAGCCTCTGTTTGAAGACTTCCATTGAAGGAAACTCACCACCTCTTGTGGCAGCCTGTTCCACTCATTGATCACCCTAACTGTCAAAAAGTTTTTTCTAATATCTAATCTGTGTCTCCTCCCATACAGTTTCATCCCATTGCTTCTAGTCTTTCCTTGTGCAAATGAGAATAAAGATGATCCTTCTACAATGTGACAGCCCTTGAGATATTTGTAGACAGCTATTAAGTCTCCTCTCAGTCTTCTTTTTTGCAAGCTAAACATTCCCAAATCCTGCAACCGTTCCTCATAGGACATGGTTTGCAGACCGGTCACCATTCTGGTGGCTCTTCTCTGAACTTGCTCCAGTTTGTTGATGTCTTTTTTAAAATGTGGTGCCCAAAACTGGACACAGTATTCCAGATGAGGTCTGACCAAAGAGGAGTAGAGGGCAATAATGACCTCACGTGATCTAGACTGTATGCTTCTGTTGATACATCCTAGAATTGCATTTGCCTTTTTTGCTGCTGCATCACACTGTTGACTCATGTTAAGTCTGTGATCAATTAGTATACCCAAGTCTTTTTCACATGTGCTGTTACTTAGCCCTATTCCTCCCATTTTGTATATGCTTTTTTCATTTTTATTGCCCAGATGTAGTACTTTGCATTTTTCCCTGTTAAAATCCATTCTGTTAGTTGCTGCCCACTGCTCCAGTTTATTTATATCTTTTTGAATCCTCTCTCTCTCTTCTCTAGTATTAGCTACCCCTCCTAGCTTTGTGTCATCAGCAAATATGATCAGTTTACCCTCAATTCCTTCATCTAAATCATTGATAAAGATGTTGAACAATACAGGGCCCAAAACAGAGCCTTGTGGTACCCCACTTGAGACATTCTTCCAACTGGATGTGCAGCCATTTACAACCACTCTTTGGGTCCGATCACTAAGCCAGTTATGAATCCACCTAACAGTTGCCTTGTCCATTCCATACCTAGTCATTTTTTCAATAAGGATTGTGTGAGATACTTTGTCAAATGCTTTGCTGAAGTCAAGATATACTATATCTACAGCATTTCCCTGATCCACCCAGATCATCGGCTGGGCTCAATCACAACATATGAGTGACATCACAACATGTGACCAGGGGCGTACATATAAATCATGAGGCCCCGTAACAGAAGTTCTAATTGGGCCCTCCGCCAACAAAAAAAAAAAAATCTTAATATTAGGCGGGGTCACAGAAGAGGATATCTCGCAACTTTACAGCTTTTGCAAAATAATTTTCCTGCTACTGAAGTCCTAGATTCCCCTTTTATTGCACCCATAAAGTATGATGCCAATAAAAGTCCCCCCCGCACACAGTATGATACCCCCACAGTGAAATCCTCCACACTACCCTCCATAGGCACAGCATAATGACCGTACTGTACCCCACCTCAACTTCCCCAGAAAAGTATGGTGACCCCAACACAGTATGATCCCCCAACTGTGACCCCCACACAGCCCTCCATGCAGTATAATGGGACTGCATACAGTAAAATGGCCCCACACCTCTCCACGCTGTATAATGGTCCACACACAGTATGATGGACCCCATACAAACCTTTACATTGTATAAATGCCTGCATACAGTACAATGGCCCCCACATAGCCCTCCAAATATAATAGCCCCCACATAACCATCCATATAGTATAATGCACTCATCATAGCCTTCCATACTGTATACCGCACTCCCCATAGCTCTGCATGCAGTGTACTGCATACAGTGTGCTGCACTCTCCATAGTCCTCCATACAGTGTACTGCACTCGCCATAGCCCTCTGTACAGTATTGTGCACTCCCCACAGTCCTCCATACAGTATACTGCACTCATAGCCTCCATACAGTATACTGCACTCCCCATAGTCCTCCGTTCAATGCACTGCACTCCCTATTTTTCTCTGCACCAGGGGCGGACATATCATTGGTGCAACCTGTGCGGTCGCACAGGGGCCCAAGAGGTTAGGGGGCAATTTCTACCTCCAAAGCAGGTGCAATTTTGCATTTTTAAGAGCTCCTGGGCTGCAAAGGGCCCATGTATAATTCTTGCACAGGGGCCCTTTTCTCTCTGTGTCCGCCAGTGCTCTGCTCAGTATTCTGCACTCCCCATAGCCCTCCATACAATATACTGCACTCCCCATAGCACTCCATACAGTATACTGCACTCCCTATAGTCCTCTGTACAGTATTCTGCACTCCCCATAGCCCTCCATACAGTATACTGCACTACCCATAGTCCTCCATACAGTATACTGCACTACCCACAGCACTCCATACAGTATACTGCACTCCACATAGCCCTCTGTACAGTATTCTTCACTCCCCATAGCACTCCATAAAGTGTAATGCACTCCCCATAGTCCTCCATACAGTATACTGCACTCCCCATAGTCCTCCATACAGTATACTGCACTCCCCATAGTCCTCCATACAGTATACTGCACTCCCCATAGTCCTCCATACAGTATACTGCACTCCCCATAGTCCTCCATACAGTATACTGCACTCCCCATAGTCCTCCATACAGTATACTGCACTCCCCATAGTCCGCCATACAGTATTCTTCACTCCCCATAGCACTCCATACAGTGTAATGCACTCCCCATAGCACTCCATACAGTATACTGCACTCCCCATAGTCCTCCGTACAGTATACTGCACTCCCCATAGTCCTCCATACAGTATACTGCACTCCCCATAGTCCTCCATACAGTATACTGCACTCCCCATAGTCCTCCATACAGTATACTGCACCAATCCCCCATATAGTCCTCCGTACAGTATACCTAGTCACTATACCACCATAGTCCTCCAGACAGTATACTGCACTACCCATAGTCCTCCGTACAGTATTCTACACTCCCCATAGCACTCCATACAGTATACTGCACTCCACATAGCCCTCTGTACAGTATTCTTCACTCCCCATAGTCCTCCATACAGTATACTGCACTCCACATAGCCCTCTGTACAGTATTCTTCACCCCCATAGCACTCCATACAGTGTAATGCACTCCCCATAGTCCTCCATACAGTATACTGCACTCCCCATAGTCCTCCATACAGTATACTGCACTCCCATAGTCCTCCATACAGTATACTGCACTCCCCATAGTCCTCCATACAGTATACTGCACTCCCCATAGTCCTCCATACAGTATACTGCACTCCCCATAGTCCTCCATACAGTATACTGCACTCCCCATAGTCCTCCATACAGTATTCTTCACTCCCCATAGCACTCCATACAGTGTAATGCACTCCCCATAGCACTCCATACAGTATACTGCACTCCCCATAGTCCTCCGTACAGTATACTGCACTCCCCATAGTCCTCCATACAGTATACTGCACTCCCCATAGTCCTCCATACAGTATACTGCACTCCCCATAGTCCTCCATACAGTATACTGCACTCCCCATAGTCCTCCATACAGTATACTGGATTCCCCTAGTCCTCCATACAGTATAGTGCACTCCCCATAGTCCTCCGTACAGTATACTGCACTACCCATAGTCCTCCAGACAGTATACTGCACTACCCATAGTCCTCCGTACAGTATTCTACACTCCCCATAGCACTCCATACAGTATACTGCACTCCACATAGCCCTCTGTACAGTATTCTTCACTCCCCATAGTCCTCCATACAGTATACTGCACTCCACATAGCCCTCTGTACAGTATTCTTCACTCCCCATAGCACTCCATACAGTGTAATGCACTCCCCATAGTCCTCCATACAGTATACTGCACTCCCCATAGTCCTCCGTACAGTATACTGCACTCCCCATAGTCCTCCATACAGTATACGGCACTCCCCATAGTCCTCCATACAGTATACTGCACTCCCCATAGTCCTCCATACAGTATACTGCACTCCCCATAGTCCTCCATACAGTATATGCACTCCCATAGTCCTCCATACAGTATATTGGATTCCCCTAGTCCTCCATACAGTATAGTGCACTCCCCATAGTCCTCCGTACAGTATACTGCACTACCCATAGTCCTCCAGACAGTATACTGCACTACCCATAGTCCTCCGTACAGTATTCTACACTCCCCATAGCACTCCATACAGTATACTGCACTCCACATAGCCCTCTGTACAGTATTCTTCACTCCCCATAGCACTCCATACAGTATACTGCACTCCACATAGCCCTCTGTACAGTATTCTTCACTCCCCATAGCACTCCATACAGTGTAATGCACTCCCCATAGTCCTCCGTACAGTATACTGCACTCCCCATAGTCCTCCATACAGTATACTGCACTCCACATAGTCCTCCATACAGTATACTGCACTCCTCATAGCCCTCCGTACAGTATTCTACACTCCCCATAGCACTCCATACAGTATACTGCACTCCGTATAGCCCTCTGTACAGTATTCTTCACTCCCCATAGCACTCCATACAGTGTAATGCACTCCCCATAGTCCTCCGTACAGTATACTGCACTCCCCATAGTCCTCCGTACAGTATACTGCACTCCCCATAGTTCTCCATACAGTATACTGGATTCCCCTAGTCCTCCATACAGTATAGTGCACTCCTCATAGTCCTCCGTACAGTATACTGCACTACCCATAGTCCTCCAGACAGTATACTGCACTACCCATAGTCCTCCGTACAGTATTCTACACTCCCCATAGCACTCCATACAGTATACTGCACTCCACATAGCCCTCTGTACAGTATTCTTCACTCCCCATAGCACTCCATACAGTATACTGCATTCCACATAGCCCTCTGTACAGTATTCTTCACTCCCCATAGCACTCCATACAGTGTATGCACTCCCCATAGCACTCCATACAGTATACTGCACTCCCCATAGTCCTCCGTACAGTATACTGCACTCCCCATAGTCCTCCGTACAGTATACTGCACTCCCCATAGTCCTCCGTACAGTATACTGCACTACCCATAGTCCTCCATACAGTATACTGCACTCCTCATAGCCCTCCGTACAGTATTCTACACTCCCCATAGCACTCCATACAGTATACTGCACTCCACATAGCCCTCTGTACAGTATTCTTCACTCCCCATAGCACTCCATACAGTATACTGCACTCCACATAGCCCTCTGTACAGTATTCTTCACTCCCCATAGCACTCCATACAGTTTAATGCACTCCCATAGTCCTCCGTACAGTATACTGCACTCCCATAGTCCTCCATACAGTATACTGCACTCCCCATAGCCCTCTGTACAGTATTCTTCACTCCCCATAGCACTCCATACAGTGTAATGCACTCCCCATAGTCCTCCGTACAGTATTCTTCACTCCCCATAGTCCTCCATACAGTATACTGCACTCCACATAGCCCTCTGTACAGTAGCAACCTGGGGAAACTGTTCAACAGCATCCTGAACAAGAGGATCCTCAGTTTCCTCACCGAACATAACGTCCTCAGCAAGAGCCAAGCAGGGTTCATGCCAAACCACCGCACCACTGACCACATCTATACCCTGCACAGCCTCATTCAGAGACACGTCCACAATACAAAGAACGGGAAGATATACGCCTGTTTCGTGGACTTTAAAAAGGCCTTTGATTCGGTGTGGCACCCGGGCTTATTCCTGAAACTGCTGGAGAGCGGAATAGGAGGAAAAACCTACGATGTTATCAAAAGCTCCTACACCGAGAACCTCTGCAGTGTGAGTGTGAACGGTAAAAGAACGGCTTATTTCCAGCAGAGCCGTGGAGTCAGACAAGGCTGCAGCCTAAGTCCAACGCTCTTCAACATTTACATCAACGAGCTGGCTACCGCTCTGGAATCTTCCACAGCACCAGGTCCCACCCTCCACGACACCCAGGTGAAATTCCTGCTGTATGCAGATGACCTGCTGCTTCTGTCACCAACCGAGAAAGGCCTCCAAGACAACCTGAAAATCTTAGAGAAATTCAGCTCCACCTGGGCACTACCGGTCAACCTAAAGAAAACCAACATCATGGTGTTCCAGAGGAGAAAGAGAAAATTAGACCAGCACCCTTCATTTGTCCTCAACAACTGCGCCCTTACAGGAACAGACAAATATACCTACCTGGGCCTAGAGATTCACCGGTCAGGAAGCTTCAATCAAGCCATAGAGACCCTGAAAGACAAGGCATGTAAAACCTTCTATGGCATCCGAAGGAAACTTTACCATCTGAAGCCACCAGTGAGGGTCTGGTTAAAAATCTTCGACTCTGTCATCGCCCCAATCCTCCTGTATGACAGTGAAGTCTGGGGTCCTCACACCTACCCAGACTGGTCAAGATGGGATTCCAGCCCAACAGAAATATTCCACCTGGAATTCTGCAAGCACCTTCTCCAAGTCCATCGGAGCACCTCCAACAGTGCCTACCGGGCCGAGCTGGGCAGATTCCCTCTACACCTAACGGTTCTAAAGAGGGCACTGTCATTCCGGGCTCACCTACGTAGGAGCAATCCAAGCTCCCATCACCATAAAGCCCTGACACACGTAGGTGAAACAGAAAAACTAGGACCCTCGGAACAGCTCACCCAAACCCAACCTGACCAGAACACCAATCACAACAACCTGACAAAAGCCGAAATCAGGAAGATGGTAGACGAAGGCCAGGAGAGGTATGTCAGTGACTGGAAGAACGACATCATCAGCTCCCAGAAACTGACCATGTACCGGAGTCTACAGAGAGACTACAGTCTGGCCCCATACCTGGAGAAACTCCCGGACCCCAGAGACCGCCAGATCCTGAGCCGGTATAGACTCAGTGCCCACAGTCTGGCCATCGAATCCGGCCGACACAGGCAGAGCTACAAGCCCAGGGAGGAAAGACTATGCCAACACTGTGACCAGGAGGCCATAGAGGACGAAACCCACTTCCTGCTACACTGCTCCAAATACTCAGCAGTGAGGGACACTCACTTCAGGAGACTCTCACATCTCTTCCCGGATTTCATCACCATGAAGGAGGAAGAGAAAACATATATCTTGCTGGGGGAAGAAGAGAGAGCAGCGGAGATAGCAGCGCGGTATGTGAGCGAATGTCATAGACTGCGAGAAAGAGAACTATGATATGCCATGGACTTCTATAGCCCCCACCCCGGATCTGCCCCCATCACCCCTCCCTATGCCATGGACTTCTATAGCCCCCACCCCCGATCTGCCCCCATCCCCCCTCCCTATGCCATGGACTTCTATAGCTTCCACCCCGGATCTGCCCCCATCACCCCTTCCTATGCCATGGACTACTATAGCCCCCACCCCGGATCTGCCCCCATCACCCCTCCCTATGCCATGGACTTTTATAGCCCTCACCCTGGACCTGCGCCCCCATCACCGATCCCTATGCCATGGACTTCCATAGCCCCCACCCTGGATCTGCCCCTACTCAACATCCCTATCCCTATTCCCCTTTTGTACACTTGCTTTGGCAAAACTAATGTGTATTTAGTCCTGCCAATAAAGCTTCTTTGAATTGAATTGAATTGAATTGTATTCTTCACTCCCCATAGCACTCCATACAGTGTAATGCACTCCCCATAGTCCTCCGTACAGCATACTGCACTACCCATAGTCCTCCATACAGTATACTGCACTCCCCATAGTCCTCCGTACAGCATACTGCACTACCCATAGTCCTTCATACAGTATACTGCACTCCCCATAGCACTCCATACAGTGTAATGCACTCCCCATAGTCCTCCGTACATATACTGCACTATCAATAGTCCTCCATACAGTATTCTACACTCCCCATAGTCCTCCGTACAGTATTCTACACTCCCCATAGTCCTCCATACAGTATACTGCACTACCCATAGTCCTCCGTACAGTATTCTACACTCCCCATAGTCCTCTGTTGTGAATGGGTTTGAGATGAGTTCTGAGCAGAGGCTCCCTCTGGTGGTTACAAGCGGTACTAGTGAAGATTGTGAGGACTGGGAATCAGGTGTTACTGACTGGTCTTATATAAGGGAGTCATTTTCCCATCAGGGTTGCCGGTGATCAATTGTTCTGGTCTGAATCCTTCATTCCAGTTTCCCTTGTAGCCTGCTGTGTCGTGTCTGCATCTCCTGCTACCAGATAAGAATTTTTCTTCTTTTGTGTTGTTGCTATATTTTTGCATTTTGTCCTGCACTTCTTTGGGGGCCTTCTGGGTCCCCTCCGGGGGCTTCTGCCTTCTCAGTTTAGTTCAGCCACTGAGTTTTGTTCTTTTGCTTTTTCCAGTTTTTTCAGTGGCTGCTGTTTTGATTTTGTTACACCAGAGAGCTAATTTAGGTGGTAGAGGTCGTGTGATCTCAGGTGATTTTGAAATTAGTAGAGTTGGTGTTTTTCAGGGTTTTCTGGGATTGCAGTAAGTACCCTTCCTGTCCTTTTCTATTTAGATAGTTTGGGCCCCAGCGTTTGCTCATTCTATTTTCTTTCTGTGTCAGTATTTCCTCTTGTCTAACCGCCATTACATGTTTGGGGGCTTTCTATTATCTTTGGGGTTCTGCTCCGGGGCAGATAGCTTTCCTATTTCTATCTTTAGGTGTAGTTAGTTTCTCAGGCTGTGACGAGGCGTCTAGGACCAACGTAGGAACGCTCCACGGCTGCCTCTAGTTGTGGTGGTTAGTCAGGGTACTGCAATCCCATAGATTCCAACTGCTCTGGTGTATTGCCTTTTTTACCTGCACTCCTCAGCTACCGAAACATAACAGTATCACCGGCCTAAAAATTGAAAATTGTATGGTACTCACAGAAGGGAAAAAATATTGTGATAGAAAAAAAGGTTGTCAGAGCTGTCAGAGATATTTTTCTGTTTGTTGCATTTTTATTTTTTTTTTTTCCCTCTGTATCTCTGGGTGCTGGGGAGGATCTTTTCTCCCAATGGAGTTTGCACAGTTGTCTGGCCGTGTGGATCAGCTTGCCACTGAGGTTCGGAGTATTGCTATCTATCTTGCTGGGTTGCCTGTTGTGGAACCTAGGATCCCCATGCCAGATTTGTTTTTAGGGGATCGAGCTAAGTTTCAGAATTTCAAAAATAATTGTAAATTGTTTTTTGCCTTAAAATCTAAGTCCTCAGGAAACGCAGCGCAGCAGGTTCAAATTATCATCTCTCTCCTGCGCGGCGATCCTCAGGATTGGGCTTTTTCCCTGATACCTGGGGATCCTGTTTTGAGTGATGTTGATGCGTTTTTTCAGGCTTTGGGGTTATTGTACGATGAGCCTAATGTCACTGATCAAGCTGATAAAGCCTTGTTGGCATTAAATCAGGGGCTTGATGACGCTGAGTTATACTGTCAGAGATTCCGTAGGTGGGCAGTCCTGACCAAATGGAATGACGACGCTTTGGCGGCCCTTTTCCGGAAGGGTCTGTCGGATAATGTAAAGGATGTTATGGTGGGATTCCCTGTCCCCTCTGGTCTCAATGATTCTATGTCATTAGCGATTCAAATTGACAGACGTTTGCGTGAGCGGAGAAGTATGCGTGGAGTGGTATTGCCTTGTGAGCCAGCTTCTGAGCCCATGCAGTGTGATGGAGTGATGTCTGGGGCACAGCGTCATGAGTTTCGAAAGCGCAATAGGTTATGTTTCTACTGTGGTGATGCCTCTCATGCTATTTCAGTCTGCCCTAAGCGGGGAAGACGTTTTGCACGCTCAGTTGTCTTGGGTAGTGTTCAGACTAAGTTTTTATTAACTGTCACTCTGATATGCTCTCTGTCCTCATTTTCTGCTCAGGCTTTTGTTGATTCTGGAGCAGCTATTAACCTGATGGATTATGATTTTGCTAAACGTTGTGGGTTTCCTTGATACCCCTACAGAAGTCTATTCCCCTACTGGGGATCGATTCTACCCTTTGGCTGAGAATAAACCCCAGTTTTCTACTCAGGTGATAATGAGGGTTGAACCTGATCACCAGGAGTGCTGCAAATTTTTGGTTCTATATAATCTGCATGACATTATCGTGCTGGGTTTCCCTTGGTTACAGTCTCATAATCCTGTTTTGGATTGGAAATCTGTGTCTGTAACCAGTTGGGGCTGCCAATGTGTTAATACCAACACTCCTGTTTTTTCTGCCTCCCCCAGGCTCAGGATGTTCCTGACTTTTTGTTTGATTTTTCTGATGTGTTTAGCGAAAGTAAATCTGCATCCTTACCTCCCATAGGAGCTATGACTGCGCTATTGAATTAGTGCCGGGTAGTAAATTCCCTAAAGGTCGCCTTTTTAACTTGTCTGTACCTGAACATGACGCTATGCGGTCTTATATCAAGGAATCATTGGAGAAGGGTCATATCAGACCATCCTCTTCACCCTTAGGTGCCGGTTTTTTCTTTGTGGCCAAAAAGATGGTTCATTAAGGCCGTGTATTGATTATCGTCTCTTGAACAATATTACTGTGAAATATCAATACCCGTTACCCTTGATTTCTGACCTGTTTTCCAGGGTGAAAAACGCTACTTGGTTTACCAAGCTTGACCTCAGGGGGGCGTATAACCTTATTCGCATTAAGCACGGGGATGAATGGAAGACGGCATTCAATACCCCTGAAGGGCATTTTGAGTACCTAGTGATGCCCTTTGGGCTCACTAATGCCCCTTCCGTCTTCCAGTCCTTCATAAATGACATTTTCAGGGATTTTGTGGACAAATTTCTGATTGTTTATTTGGATGATATCTTGATTTTTTCTAATGACTGGGACTCTCATGTGAAACATGTTCGGACTGTGTTCCAGATTTTGAGGGATAATGCTCTGTATGTGAAGGGATCAAAGTGTCTTTTTGGCGTACAGAAGATCTCATTTCTGGGATTCATTTTGTCCCCATCTGTTATTGAAATGGACCCGGTCAAGGTTCAGGCCATCTGTGATTGGGTCCAACCTACTTCATTAAAGGCTCTTCAGAGATTTTTGGGTTTTGCCAATTTTTATCGTAAATTTATTGGTAATTTCTCGGTTATTGTTAAACCATTAACTGATTTGACCAGAAAGGGTTCTGATGTGGTGAATTGGCCTCCTGAGGCAGTCTCTGCATTTCAGGAACTTAAGCAGAGATTCACTTCTGCTCCTGTTCTACGGCAGCCTGATGTTTCTCTGCCATTTCAGGTGGAGGTTGATGCCTCTGAAATTGGGGCAGGTGCCGTTTTGTCCCAAAAAGATCCAGAGACCTCTAAAAGTAACCCTTGTGCCTTTTTCTCTCGAAAATTTTCTCCTACTGAACGTAATTATGACGTGGGTAATCGGGAGTTATTGGCCATGAAGTGGGCTTTTGAAGAGTGGAGACATTGGCTGGAGGGAGCCAAACATCAGGTGGTGGTCCTTACGGACCATAAGAATCTGGTCTATCTGGAATCTGCCAAGCGACTCAATCCTAGACAGGCCAGGTGGGCCTTGTTTTTCACACGTTTTAATTTTGTGGTTTCCTTTCTTCCTGGCACTAAGAATGTTAAGGCGGATGCCCTCTCGAGGAGTTTCCTTGCGGACTCTCCTGAGTTATCTGATCCTTCTGTTATTTTGAAAGAGGGTGTAGTTCTTTCCGCCATCTCGCCCAATTTGAGACTTGCTCTGGAGGGGTGTCAGGAGGATAGGCCCGAGCGCTGCCCTGTTGGAAAATTGTTTGTCCCGGACCAATGGAAAAAGAGTGTGATGTCTGAGATTCATTGTTCCGCATTGGCTGGGCATCCCGGAATTTTTGGTACCAGAGACTTGGTTAGTCGGTCCTTTTGGTGGCCTACCTTGTCTCGCGATGTCAGGGAATTTGTGCAGTCCTGCGGGACTTGCTCTCGCTCCAAGCCTTGCTCTCGCTCTAGTGGTTTGTTGATGCCATTGCCTGTGCCCAAGAGACCATGGACCCATATCTCTATGGATTTTATTTCCGATCTTCCTGTTTCTCAGAGAATGACCACCATCTGGGTAATTTGTGATAGGTTTTCCAAAATGATACATCTTGTGCCATTACCTAAGTTGCCTTCCTCCTCTGAATTGGTGCCGTTGTTTCTTCAGCACGTGGTTCGTTTACACGGCATTCCTGAGAACATTGTGTCTGACAGAGGAGTCCAGTTTGTTTCCAGATTTTGGAGGACTTTTTGTTCTAAACTGGGTGTTCAATTGTCTTTCTCCTCGGCATTTCATCCTCAGACCAATGGTCAAACTGAGAGAACAAACCAGACATTAGAGACTTATCTAAGATGCTTTGTGTCTGCTGATCAGGATGACTGGGTCTCTTTTTTGCCTTTGGCTGAGTTTGCTCTTAATAATAGGGCTAGCTCTGCCACTTTGATGTCTCCGTTTTTCTGTAATTCTGGTTTTCACCCTCGATTTTCTTCAGGACAGACGGAAGCTTCTGTCTGTCCAGGTGTTGACTCTGTTGTTGAGCGTATGCTACAGATTTGGGACCAGGTAGTGGAGAGGTTGTCCCTCTCTCAGGAGAAGGCCCAGCGGTTTGCTAACCGGCATAGGACTGATGGTCCTCGGTTTAAAGTGGGGGACTTGGTCTGGTTGTCCTCAAAGAATATTCCTATGAGAGTAGCATCTCCTAAATTTAAGCCTAGGTTCATTGGACCTTATAAGATCATGGAGATTATTAATCCTGTTTCTTTTCGTTTGCTTCTTCCAGGGACATTTAAGATCCATAACGTGTTCCACAAGTCCTTGTTGAAGAGGTTTGTTGAGCCAGTGGTTCCTGCTACTGTGCCTCCTGACCCTGTTTTGGTTGAGGGCAATCTGGAGTATGTGGTTGAGAAAATATTGGATTCTCGTTTTTCTAGACGAAGACTCCAGTATTTGGTTAAATGGAGAGGTTATGGTCAGGAAGACAATTCTTGGGTGTTTGCTTCGGACATCCATGCTAGGAGACTTATCCGTGCGTATCATAGAACTCATCCTGACCGACCTGGTTGCTCAAATGAGGGTTCGGTGACCCCTCCTCAAGGGGGGGGTACTGTTGTGAATGGGTTTGAGATGAGTTCTGAGCAGAGGCTCCCTCTGGTGGTTACAAGCGGTACTAGTGAAGATTGTGAGGACTGGGAATCAGGTGTTACTGACTGGTCTTATATAAGGGAGTCATTTTCCCATCAGGGTTGCCGGTGATCAATTGTTCTGGTCTGAATCCTTCATTCCAGTTTCCCTTGTAGCCTGCTGTGTCGTGTCTGCATCTCCTGCTACCAGATAAGAATTTTTCTTCTTTTGTGTTGTTGCTATATTTTTGCATTTTGTCCTGCACTTCTTTGGGGGCCTTCTGGGTCCCCTCCGGGGGCTTCTGCCTTCTCAGTTTAGTTCAGCCACTGAGTTTTGTTCTTTTGCTTTTTCCAGTTTTTTCAGTGGCTGCTGTTTTGATTTTGTTACACCAGAGAGCTAATTTAGGTGGTAGAGGTCGTGTGATCTCAGGTGATTTTGAAATTAGTAGAGTTGGTGTTTTTCAGGGTTTTCTGGGATTGCAGTAAGTACCCTTCCTGTCCTTTTCTATTTAGATAGTTTGGGCCCCAGCGTTTGCTCATTCTATTTTCTTTCTGTGTCAGTATTTCCTCTTGTCTAACCGCCATTACATGTTTGGGGGCTTTCTATTATCTTTGGGGTTCTGCTCCGGGGCAGATAGCTTTCCTATTTCTATCTTTAGGTGTAGTTAGTTTCTCAGGCTGTGACGAGGCGTCTAGGACCAACGTAGGAACGCTCCATGGCTGCCTCTAGTTGTGGTGGTTAGTCAGGGTACTGCAATCCCATAGATTCCAACTGCTCTGGTGTATTGCCTTTTTTACCTGCACTCCTCAGCTACCGAAACATAACAGTCCTCCATACAGTATACTGCACTACCAATAGTCCTCCGTACAGTATTCTACACTCCCCATAGTCCTCCATACAGTATACTGCACTCCCCATAGTCCTCCATACAGTATACTGCACTCCCCATAGCCCTCTGTACAGTATTCTTCACTCCCCATAGCACTCCATACAGTGTAATGCACTCCCCATAGTCCTCCGTACAGTATTCTTCACTCCCCATAGTCCTCCATACAGTATACTGCACTCCACATAGCCCTCTGTACAGTATTCTTCACTCCCCATAGCACTCCATACAGTGTAATGCACTCCCCATAGTCCTCTGTACAGCATACTGCACCATCCCCATACAGTATACTCACTCCCCTGCCTCGTACAGCATACTGCACTACCCATAGTCCTCCATACAGTATACTGCACTCCCCATAGCACTCCATACAGTGTAATGCACTCCCTATAGTCCTCCGTACAGTATACTGCACTACCAATAGTCCTCCATACAGTATTCTACACTCCCCATAGTCCTCCATACAGTATACTGCACTACCAATAGTCCTCCATACAGTATTCTACACTCCCCATAGTCCTCCGTACAGTATTCTACACTCCCCATAGTCCTCCATACAGTATACTGCACTACCCATAGTCCTCCGTACAGTATTCTACACTCCCCATAGTCCTCCATACAGTATACTGCACTACCCATAGTCCTCCGTACAGTATTCTACACTCCCCATAGTCCTCCATACAGTATACTGCACTCCCCATAGTCCTCCATACAGTATACTGCACTACCCATAGTCCTCCGTACAGTATTCTACACTCCCCATAGTCCTCCGTACAGTATACTGCACTACCCATAGTCCTCTGTACAGTATTCTACACTCCCCATAGTCCTCCATACAGCATACTGCACTACCCATAGTCCTCCTTACAGTATACTGCACTCCCCATAGTCCTCCGTACAGCATACTGCACTACCCATAGTCCTCCATACAGTATACTGCACTCCCCATAGCACTCCATACAGTGTAATGCACTCCCCATAGTCCTCCGTACAGTATACTGCACTACCAATAGTCCTCCATACAGTATTCTACACTCCCCATAGTCCTCCATACAGTATACTGCACTAATTATTCAAATTCAAATTCAAAGAAGCTTTATTGGCAGGACTAAATACACATTAGTTTTGCCAAAGCAAGTGTACAAAAGGGGAATAGGGATAGGGATGTTGAGTAGGGGCAGATCCAGGGTGGGGGCTATGAAAGTCCATGGCATAGGGAGGGGTGATGGGGGCAGATCCAGGGTGGGGGCTATGGAAGTCCATGGCATAGGGAGGGGTGATGGGGGCGCAGGTCCAGGGTGGGGGCTATAAAAGTCCATGGCATAGGGAGGGGTGATGGGGGCAGATCCGGGGTGGGGGCTATAGAAGTCCATGGCATATCATAGTTCTCTTTCTCGCAGTCTATGACATTCGCTCACATACCGCGCTGCTATCTCTTCTTCCCCAGCAAGATATGTGTTCCTCCTCTTCTCCCCAAGCACTACCAATAGTCCTCCATACAGTATTCTACACTCCCCATAGTCCTCCTTACAGTATTCTACACTCCACATAGTCCTCCATACAGTATACTGCACTACCCATAGTCCTCCGTACAGTATTCTACACTCCCCATAGTCCTCCATACAGTATACTGCACTCCCCATAGTCCTCCATAGCATTCTCGCCACAATATACTTGCTGATTAAAATAAAAAAAAATGAAATACAATATTCACCTCTCCTCATTTTTCCGCTGCTCCAGTCTGTGCAGCGCAGCGGGCGCTTTGTAGTGATGTCATTGTGCCCATTGTGCTGAGACACTAGAAGCCGAGGAAGAGTGATGGAGGAGGAAGTGTCAGCTGGCAGCTCGCTCCTCCATCATTGCTTTGAACTGTAGTGGCATCCAGGATTCTGATAGCGTTGAACTTGCAGTGACAGGCAGGGGGTCCGGTGCAGCCGCCATTGGGACGCCACTGCATGTGACATAGATGGATGGAGGCTGCTCGCTTGTAGGATGAGTCATAGTTCTTGTTTGTAGTATTTTGGGGGCACATATGATGGTTTGACCCCTTTTTATTTCATTTTTTGGGAAGGCATGGCGACTAAGAAATGACAATTCTGGCATTTTTTTTACTGTATTCTCCATGAGAGACAAAGATGATATTTTTGATCCTAATAAGTTTTTTTTAATTAATCAATAGGACAAGTCTGGGGTGATTAGAAATGTTGGTGTTTTTTTTTTTTTTTGTGTGTATTTTTTTAAAGAGAACCTGTCAAGTATAGAAACGTAACTTAGCTGCAGTTAATCGGTTATGGTGCCCTCATTACTAATCCCCTATTACTCCAGAGTCTGATCCTCGGTGTTCTGACACTTGTGAAGGACATGTAATCAGACCGGTTTCTCCCCTATATGGCGGTGACATAATTCAGCGACTTCCAGCACATGATGGCGGCACATCACGTACAGACACCAGAGGAGTCGCTGCATTCTGCAGCTGCCCGCAGACAGACCGGACGACCCGCACGCTGCGCTGTTTGTTTGGAGTTTTTCCTAATGTCTGAACCCTGATGAGCAGTAGGTGAATAATAAAGGGATTTCTGCCGCCACTAGGGGGAGCACGAGGCAGCGCTACAATGTCCTATGCTTTGAGCACCTCCTATTGGCGACAATAAGTAGCGTTTTATCGTGTATTTCCTGAACTAGCCAACCCTATTAATCCTTGCACAATCCCGAATCTCGTCAGGGTTACCAATTGGGCATAAATTCCCAGGGATGGTGGGACATTTTGACAATGACAGGTTGCAAAACCGGAGCAAGAACCATGTGCAACTGCTACATCTGAATACACCTTTATGAAATACCCATTGATCATTTGGTTCTTTGCAGGTTGTAAATGCCAACGTTTGCTTGTTACTCCTTTAGCCATGGCTTCCTACTCCGCAGAGTGAGTGGCATGTAGTGTAACCCTGGAGGCTGTAAGGTCTCAGTTATACAATATCGATATCATGGATGTACAGTAGGACGCGCAGACACTGACATCATGACTCATGATGACATCACGCGTCAGGACTCTGTGCTGATTTCACTGTCGCTCTGCAGGAAGAACTAAAAGCAGGAAATCCAGAAATTAACACACCTAGAAAGTAACAACACTGCCGAGAAATGCGATATTTACTCATTTCTTCACAATGACCTGGATTTTCGAAATAATTCGACTTTACTTCCTTAAGATCATTAGTAATAATAAGTAAATGCCCATTTATCATTCTGATAATTTCCTTCTATTTACTTTTATTGCAGGAACTATCGTCAGAGAAGGTGACACTGATAAATGTCATTACCCGGTGTAAATGCTGCTGTTCTCCTGAATCTGACGATGTTTTTCTCTTTTTCCTGCTCCTCTCCATCCCTGAAATATGGTCCCCTCTTCACTGTATATAGATCTAGCCTTGTTATCCAAGGCGCGTGGACCTTAAGAAGAAACTCGCAAAGCTTTGAGGTCATGACTACTTGGCCCATGAGACTAGATTTGCAAACAGGGAAGGGGTCCATATCTCTTGACCGGAGAGGCACAACAACAATAGAAGCACAACACCAGATTCAGAACAGAGGCATGTGATACATTGTATCTCATTCTAATGTTTCTCTGTCTGGGTTTTATCCTCATCACCTCCAAGCTTTGCTTTCAGCAGGAACTGTAGAAGAACCGAGGAGGACATTCATCACTTTAGACTCCTTCCTTCACGTCCAACAACTTCGGAAGAAGCAACTAAGACATTTCTGTAACAGATTTCCACAATTGCGCGGTATGAACTCATCAGGTTCTGCAGAACGTCTTCTGTCCAGCATGACCATAAGCCACAAGTTCATGACGCTTTACTGCAAACCAGCCGATGTGACCATAGATGGTTGGGAAGAGCTGGTACAAGCCATGGAGAGAAGATCTGATGTTACGCCAAGGTACCCTCTACCTGTAGATGGCCCTGTTCCTGACATTTTGGCAAAGTTCAACCCAACCATGTTGGCCCAAGTGCTTCGGACTTACACCAAGGTTCTCTTTGTTGTGGATCCATTGGAAAGGTTGGTGTCCATGTACATGCAGGGAAACGCTGGGGAGGTCTCCTTCGAAGAGTTCATTGAGGACATCCTGCTGATGGAGACTGGAGATAGGGGCGTCTCATCCAGCTCCATCATCAGTTTGTGTTATCCATGTTTTGTCCATTATGACTACATAGTGATGGTCGACTTCCTTCCGGTCGAACTCCCTCATCTGCTAAGAAGAATCGGTTTACCAGAGTCGATGGTGCCACCGCCGTTCATAGATCAGAAGATCAAGATGACATCACGGTGGCTCTCCGATAACTTGTTCCGTCGGCTCAGCCGAAAACTGTTCCGGCAGCTTTCTCATCTCTACTCGTGGGACTTTGCCGCTTTTCCATTACGGAACAGTTTAGTTGGGAATAGGACGATGGACGAAAATGTCTCCTGATCATAATCTGGATTATTTATTTTCTCAGATTAAATACTTATTTTTAACCATTTCCTTTCTTTACAGAGAATATAAAAATCTGGATTTGAAAAACCTGGGTTTTTGTTTTTTGTTTTCAGAAACAGCGCCACCCCTGAAGTTGGGTTGTGTCTGGTATTGCAACTCGGCCCCATTGAAGTGAGCTGCAATACCAGGCTCAACCCATAGTTAGGGTTTACACTGTTTATGAATTAAACCAGACATGTTTTTCCAGTCTAGGACAATCCCTTTACTAACCTTTTAGACTATCCCAACCAATTTCTATAATCTAAAATCATTAATTGACTTCCAAAGAAAATAGCCACACAATTTTTTAATACAAAATGATATCACTGGGGGTGTATATGTTTTAACAACCCATATTTATTGCCCCAATGCATTTCAAATTAAAAGTGACCACATCTTGCAATTGGATATAATTAGAAAAAGTAAATTTATATATATATATATATATATATATATATATATATATATATAACACCCTGTCTTGAGTGTACAGCTTCTATGCAGACCTATGTGCCACCATGGTCACTCAACTACTCTGATATTGTCTGTAGGTTAGCAATAGGAGGTGCAGAGGGAACGGAGTAACATCTGGCTTCAGCATCATACTACTCATGGTTTGTAATCTGTAACCACTGAAACACGTGTGTGCATAGGAACTGTATAGACAAAACAATACAAATAATTCCTAATCTATAATATTTGCAAAATTGTTTCACTTTTTTTTATTATTATGGATACACAATGGGTCCCAGTGTAATGTGGAGCTCAATAATAAATCCATATGCAGTGAGCTCCCCCTAGTGGTGACTGCAGATAGGCCGAATTATATTGTTTGTTGGCTGTAGAAGCTAAGGATTTGTAGCTTTGTTTCAGAAATAATCTATAAATATATATTAGAATAATACTCAGTACTGAATCTTGGAGATTAGCTGGAGATACACTTTAATTTTGGAGTTTGCGTAGTGTGAGGCACAGTGCATGGGTAGTGATGAGTCTGGGCTTGTTTCGCCCTTCTGTAGGTGTCAGATCAGGGCGCGGCTGGGTGACATTGATACATAAACATCCGAAATACAAATATGACTCATGATTGCAATGTATCGATGTTCTCCATATCAGGTGGTGTAACGGCTGTCACTCCGGATGGAGATGTCATGGACAGTCAGTGTCAGTGCGCCATTTCGCATTCTTCAGTCCTCCGCTGATACAGTGGCACAATTGGCGCTGGAGAAAGGTTGGGCGCTATATTCTGTTTATAACAGCATGGACGTTCCTCCGATTTAGACTCTTATCGACCATGGCTTAAATGTTCCGGGTTCAGGGACAGGACACTGTGGGAAAACAATAAAGGGAAGATTTATTACTGTATATCAATTTACAGCTCACGGTCATATTATTTTTTTTTTTTTTGCTACTTTCACTTCTATTCTAATTGTTTTATTGCTTAGAAACAATCAGCAGGCAGGTCATGCACTTCACTTTTGAAATCTGTGCAATCAGAAAAGACTTTGGGGCTGATTCATCTATTGTACACCTGTCACGAGTTTACCGAGACAAAGAGGGCTAGAAAACCGCGGTGCCTGATTTATCGTATTCCTGCACTGATTATTCATCATCATATTAAGCCGTGCAAATTTCTGCTAGTAGCACAGGGGTTAATCTGCTCAGTTGAAATCTGCTAAAGCTTTACTGCTTTGTTGGTCTCAGCTGTTCAGTGTTGGCCATTCCCCTCTGCTATATATACTGGCCTTGGGCTATCCGGGATTGCCAGTGTTAGTTTGATACTGCCTGGTTCTAGAGTTGGAGGTGTTGGTTGTTTGAGGAGGCGTTATGGAGTGTTATTCTGAAGACTGCTGTTTGGTGACTTGTCTGTGTACATATCCTCATCCTCTTCTGTTTCTTTTTTCCTTCCTTTACCTCCTAGTGTTCCACTCTGTTTTCAGTGCATATTTGTATGATAGGTATTTTCATTTATTCCTGTACACCTTCTCTTGTTCCTTGTCAGTGTGGTTTGTGTATTCTTATACACTATTACTTCCCACTTTCCTGGGTGGAGGAGGGGACAGATAAGGGCTGATTAAGGAGCTCAGCAAGGCATGTGGCCCTGGCCTCTTCACATCAAAAATAACCGAGGAGCAGGGATAGCTAGGGCATCCCTAGCTTTAGGGATAGTTAAGGAGCCCCTAGCCCCGGGATATCTTACACCTGTGCCATGACAACACCATTAAAACAAATCCTCAGCTGTGATAAATATTAGCTGATATAACTTGGTTTCCATGTACTGACAGCAAACAGTGGTCTTAAAATTGCTGAGGAATTAATACACAAAGTGCATAAGAAAGTTGAAGAACTTTTCAAGACTAATATTGCATGATAATTGAAGCCATCATATATGAAGGAGTTAACACCATTGAGTATTAAACCGTACGGCATCTCCTCATATGCTCCTACCAGTTTGGTGAATTGATCCACGCAGGCGTTACGGATCCTCTCCGGAGTGGCCGGACTGTCCAGTCTAAACATCCCAGTGATGCCAGACTCCGCTCTGGCCGACATGATGGCGTCTTTAATGGCATAAAATATGGAAGCCGATAAGAAGAGTGGAGGCTCCCCGATCGCCTAGATAGGAAATGCAATGATACAAATATATCAATATAAATAAGAGAATGCCACAATGTATCACTCATGTCATGTGACTGCGTGACCTCCACTGTGGGAGTTGTACTACTGATCTTAGTCATAATTCACCATGAAAATTCAAAAGATCCTAAGAGACAGGCAAGACACTGCAAGACTTCCCTTGCTTCCCAACACAGTCATCGTGTTTCCTGCAATTCACCACTAAGAGGAGCTCAATGTATGGATGTTTTTACAGCTCCTGTTGAGTTAACACTTTGAATAATTCTGTATGGACCGAGCTCCTTCTAGTGGTGGCTATATAAATCAGTATGTAGTGAGCTCCCTCTAGTGGTGGCTATATAAATCAGTATGTAGTGAGCTCCCCCTAGTGGTGGTTGTATAAATCTGTATGTAGTGAGCGCCCTCTAGTGGTGGTTGTATAAATTTGTATGTAGTGCGCTCCCCCTAGTGGGGGCTATATAAATTTGTATGTAGTAAGCTCCTCCTAGTGGTGACTGTATAAATTTGTATGTAGTGAGCTCCTCCTAGTGGTGACTGTATACATTTGTATGTAGTGAGCTCTCCCTGTAGGCGGCTGCAGGTATTTTGTCATTCTATAAAGATTGATACATGTGTGACAAATGTGTAACTTTTAAGAGCCATAAAGGAAGCGATATCATCCCTCAGCTTTCCCATACACAGATAACAAGTAACAGTTAAATTCAATATATAGACAGAGGAGGACGACTCATGAACTTCTATTTGTGAGTTTTTGATGCTAGCACGATGGTCGTACCTTCGATGAGTAGATCGCTTTGCTGTTTGGACAGTCCCTAAGAAGCGACACGTTAAATTCATCTGGGATGTCACCGAACGCTGGGATCTTGTACATCCCGGGGCCTCGTGTGTACAAGTTACCGTCCGGGGAATATTTTAACTCTTCCAGTGTAAAAAGGCCGAGTCCTTGGACAAAAGCCCCTTCAATCTGAGAATACGACACAATAATTATATACATTTTCTGCTAATGGAGGAATCAACTGTTTATGTCTCGGATCGACAAATTATTTAATGGCATAATTTCTCCCATTCCTTCCTTTACCAACTCTTACACTTAGGGCTCATACCCATCAGCGTGAATAATAATCAGTCCGATGTTGATCCTGAAAAGTCGGATGATTGTTATGCACGTGGCATGTGATTTTCATGTACAATGATTTTTTTTCTCACCTAGAATCCATATGTAATGTGATTTTAACATCAACTTTTACATAGAGTAATTCTCTGTCATTTAAAGATCATTTTCAAAGTAAATTTTCTTCAATACATATATAGATAGAAATATCAGTGACATATATAACTAGTACAGTGCGTGTGCACTTACTGTACTTGTATTTTATAAATCAATAAATTACAGAAAAAAAATGGCGTGGGATCACCCAAAATTTTGGTAACCAGCAGAGGGAAAGTGGACAGTTGGTGGCTGATGTTTATAGCCTGGTAAGGGGATAATGCACATAGAGCTTCCCAGTCTGTGAATATCTGCTCTCAGCTGTATACTTAGCCCTTACTGGTCACTAAAATGGGGACCTCCCTCAAAAAATGACGTAGGTTCCCCTATAATTAATAACCAGCAAAGGCTAGGCAGACAGCTGTGAGCTAATATTAATAGGCTAGGAACGGGCCATGGATATTTGTTAATATCAGCTCACAGCTGTATACTTAGCCTTTACTGGTTATTAAAATGGGGGATCTGGTGCGTTGGGAAGTGGGGTAATAGTATTGGGGTTGATGACAGCTTTGTTTTGGCAACTGACATCAGGCCCAGCAGTTAATAATGGAGAGACATTTTAAGACACCCCCACTACTAACCCCTTATTGATATTGTAAATAAAAACAGCCAGAATAAAGTCCTTTAATTGAAATAAAGACACTGACATCTTTATTCTAATAAAAAAGTAAAGCTATACTCACCTGTGCGCCTCATCCACTTAAGCCCATGTCCCGTGTAAAAGACCAGAATCAGAGTCTCACAGTAATGTGAATAAGGTGAGCAGAGATCTTAGCTGATGAACTCTGTTCACCTTACTGACATCACCGCTAGGGCATAAGAAAGTTCTCATGGAGATCATTGGCTATGAACTCCGTTCACCTTTCTCACGATAACGCAAGGCACTGATGCTGCGATAGCATGCGTAGTTCAGTGTCTCTGCTGGCTGCCAGGCTGAACGCAACATCATGCCACTGATAAGCAAGGCATCAAGATGTAGCAGAGCTAGACTCGTCAAGGGATAAATAAATTATCTTATCGTCAGAGAGGTAAGGAATATGGTAGTTTTTGTTTTTTTTTCTTTTACAGTGGACATGGGCATCTGAGAATCATCTTCACATCAGACAGGTGGGGAATATGGCTTTTACAGGGACATGGGCTTCAGTGGATTAGGCACAAAGGTAAGTATAACTTTGTTTTTTTAATTTTTTATTAAAATAAAGGTGTCAGTGTCTATTTCAATTAAAGGATTTTATTCTGGGTGTTTTTTTATTTACAATATAACTATGGGGTTAGTAATTGGGGCGTTTTACAGAAGCCTCTCCATTACTAACCCCTGGGCTTGATGGCCTATTCCCAGCCTATTAATATCAGCCTGCAGCTGTCTGCCTAGCCTTTGCTGGTTATTAATTATAGGGGGCCTAACGTCATTTTTTTGGGGGTCCCCGATTTGAATAACCAGTCAAGGCTAAATAGACAGCTATGAGATTATATTAATAGCCTGGGAAGGTCCATGTTTATTACCCCTTCTAAGGCTATAAACATCAGCCCCTAGCTGTCCGCTCTCCCTCTGCTGGTTAACAAAATTTCAGGGGATCACACATCTTTTTTTTCCTAATGTATTGATTTATTAATTACATGTACAGTAAGCTACAAATGCACTGCACTAATTATATGTCACTGACATCTGTATATATCTATTCTATTGTCACACTGATTTTACTGTACACGGCTGATGAAATGTCGGGTTTTCTAGGAGCTGGGTGCATAAAAATCAGACAACACTCACATGGTTCATGTGCTGTGTGATTTTATTTATTTTTTCAATCACACCCATTGACTTCCATTGACGAGTCTCGTCTGATATACGAGGACATTCGCAGCATGTGATTTTTTTTTTCTCAGTACGATATGAGCTGAGAAAAAAATTGCAAATGAGCCGGGACCCATAGAAAAACATTAGTCAGAGTGCGATCCTATTTTTTTTTATTGGATTGCACTTGTCTGTTTTTCTTACAAATGAGTATGAGCCCTTAATGGAAATATTGCTCTTGCTATGAGGTTGCCAAAGTAACCTAAGCGAACTAACGCTTTAGTGCATGGACTTCCTATCATGTGACAAGAACGCATTCATGAGTATAGAAGAAGCCTATGTAAAGAAGCGATAACTAGTCAATGATACTGTAGCAACCCCAGAGCAAGCACAATAGCTGCATGACTACAACAGCAAGGAGATAACGGAGAGAAATGAAACGTCAAATTTACATTTCCGGCTTTAATATTCATGTGATCCACATCTAACATGGCGGATACATGGATTGTAAGAACATTGTCACCCACCTGCCCTATATCAATTGCCGGGTTAAGGCTCATACCAACATCCATCACTATATCTGTACGCAAGTTCTGAAAAAAATAATAAAAGAAGACTGAATATCACATATATTGTGCACCTGTCATTTCATATTGAGCTCCATTTTTCTGATACAGGGCTCCAAACCTCCTGCAAAACCCATAGAAAAAAAATTAAAGTCTAATTGCCTGCAGTCACCACTAGAGGGAGCTCACATCATACTTTCTTATACAGACCCTATCCAATAATCTCTCCTATGCAGTGAGCTCCTCCTAGTGGTGGTTGTATAACTGTCACGAGTGGGTCATGGCCTCCTGGGAAATCTGGGGATAGAACATCACTACGTATTGCGAATCCCAAATCTTCCAATTAGCCTGTGCATTTGGGTTCCATACTAAATGGATTGTTTCCATTGACGCTGAAGAGGTTAACAACCCTTTGTATGCTAGTTAGAAACATGCAGCTCTATCTGACAGCTGTTCCTGACCTGGTCATTTCCTCTCCCTATAACTCTGGCCAGACCTTCTCTTCCTCGCCAGTGAAAGTTTTACTTCCTAGCTCCTTAGAGTCACTGTGCTGAATTGGAGATCACTGTTTCTGCTGGAGATTATTGTATGCTGTTTTGGGGCGTACGCTTTCCTCATTGTCCTATTCCCAGTTGGTTTTGTACATTTCTATCCTTCCCTAAATTGTTCTCTACCTTTTGGTGAATGTTTTGTATGTAATTTGCTTTCTGTTAACCCTGTTTGTCTTGCGTATTTATATACTAGCATTTATGTCCCTGACCTTGTAAGGGAGGGGACAGCTAGGGTATAACTGGAGAACAGTAAGGCTGGTGGCCCAATCCTCCTCACCTTCAGAGGTACCTTTGGGAGTAGGGATAGCTGGGTCCCAGACCTAGGGACAGAGCAGGGCCTCTTTCCCTATTTACGTACAGTCACGTGACAATAAATCTGTATGTAGTGAGCTCCCTCTAGTGGTGGGTGTATAAATCTGTATGTAGTGAGCTCCCCCTAGTGGTGGCTGCATAAATCACTATGTAATGAGCGAACCCCCCTTAGTGGTGACTGCAGGCAGACTTTTCTAAATGCTTTGTTAATAGCTGATGCACATTAAAGTGGATGTAGATAACATTCCATTTTTTTTTACATTACCGGATCTAATACTATTTTACGTATTTTATTTTTTACCTTGTGGTCACCAGTTAAACAATCAATTTCAACTTCAGAACAAGCGACCCCATAGCTGAAGTAGTTGCTCGGTTTCCCCTGATTCTTCACAGGGTCATAACCAATCCCATCAATTCTTAAGTGAAAAGAAAAAGGCTCAATGAAAACGATGGATACACGTTCACATATGGGAAATACTGGATGACAGCGTTATCACTGTAAGGACAGACAGACAATAGCAAATGTAGGAATACTTGTAGAATCCGGTGGCCGAGAGGCTGACCCCGTCTTCATAAGCAGATTTGATCTATGGGGTAAAAAAAAAAAAAAAAATAAGAACATTTTACCAGATTTTATGTTTATCATGTTTTTAATTTTCAGCAATTCTAATTTTGTCCTGTAGGTGTCAGATGACCACTTTTTAAATAAATAAAAGTTATTTAACTTTTAAAACAACTCAATTTACAGCTGCTGCAAAAAGTTCACTAATTTTTGCAGAAAGATTTCTTCCATGGTTTTTGCAAAATGACACCAATAACTGCAACCGATAACCCCTCAGTGTAAAACGATCAGTTATTTTTTTTTTCACGCTTTAATTTCTTTTTACATCTTTTTTTCTGAATTCACACCTTTATTTTATGGGTTGAAGAAACTAAGCAATATCTATTCGTATGTTCCAGGACACATGGGTATCATTTACAGAATTTTCACTTGGGACCCTGCTTTATCGGTCAGCACAGCGTCAGATCACCCCTATACTGTACGTCTGATCATTCATTTGATGGCGTGACATGCGATTCAATATGGCGCGGCGTCACGCAGCGCCCCTGTTTGGTGCATGTTAGTGTGATACATTGGTGCATTATAAATGTATACTAATTATAAGAGATACCTACCCAGCTTTCCCATGTCCCACTGGGGTTGGATGTTTTGTACGGCTCCAGCCTCTGCAGTAACGTCTGACATGCATTCTGGAACCATAAAGGATGAGAAGATCATGGACAAGGAAAATCAATCTCCATCACACAGTCTATAGGTGAGCAGTTCAGACAGAGGGGTGATGGTTGTGAGCACTCAGGGGCCAATCACCCTCTACCTAAAAACTGCACTACAGCTTCTTTGGGGGCAAAGAACTATTTTTTTGTGATACAGATCTCAGCTACTGCTCATTAAGACATTTGACTGCTTAGAGCCACCAAAAGGGGGAGCTAGCAGGATCCAGATATATATAGTCATCAATAGGGGGAGCAAGCTGCATACAGATTTATATAGTCACCACTAGAGGGAGCTCACTACATACAGATTTATACAGTCATCACTAGAGGGAGCTCATTATATATAGATTTATACAGACACCACTAGGGGGAGCTCATTATATATAGATTTATACAGACACCACTAGGGGGAGCTCACTACATACAGATTTATACAGACACCACTAGGTGGAGCTCACCTTATACAGATTTATACAGCCACCACTAGGGGGAGCTCAAAGGTATACCTATTTATATTGGCACTGCTAAATTTGATAATGCTCCAGTCCTCAGTATTTATTCTATATAGCAGAATCCTCAGTTCTTGATTGCAAAGTTCTGGTTTTCTGTTGCCACCACTTGGGGGGGGGGAACCTGTAATTAGCTCTAATTCTGAACAATAAAAATCAAATACAATTGTAAACAGGCCGCCCCTTAGTGGTGGCAACAGACAGACTATGGCTTGGGAACACCGTTTTGTATTAAATAACTCGTATTATGTAAATAAAGAAGAAGCTTCATTACTATGGTGGAATCTTGTGATAGTTGATTCACTTCAAATAAATGATGTCAGATACAAATGATGTAATTTGCAGTATAATGTGTTTCACGTATTGTATATTGTCCTCTCCCTCACCATTTGTTACATGACTATAAGTAATTGATTTATTGATTTTAGCAAAACTGATCATAAACGCCACCAATAGGGGGAGCTCAAGCTTAATGGAATCATTCAGCTCACTGCCTTCCGCACTATCCTTATACATCCATTATCCATGAGCTCCCCCTAGTGGTGACTGCAGTCAGTAAGAAGCGTATAATTTATAAAGTCATGAAAAAGAGCTCCTCTATGCGAAGATAGCATTGTCTCCACTTTTGCACAGGGTCATAAATGTAAAAATAAGTTCAAGAGAGTATTCTAGAAAAATATATAAATCTCAAGTTCAAAGACAAATGCTTTTGCCTTATAAAATGCTTTGCAATGGAGAAAATGAAAAATAAATGGAAAAAAAAACACTTAAAAAAATAGTATTACTTTATCCTGCCCAGTAAATGCCACTAATGCATTTTTTTCATCCTGCCTCAAGAAATAACTGAATAAAATGTGATTTAAGCAGAAAAAAAATTGAATTTACGCCAAAAAGAATGTGCTCTATAATCTAAAAACTGAAAATGTTATGGGTTTTGAAGTATGTGGTAAAAAAACATGTGATTTACTAAAAAAATATATAATTAATGTGTGAAATTACTGAAACTAAAAAAAAAATGTAAATTTGGTGCTGCCGTAATCAAATCAATCTGCAAATAACTGTCGTTGTGTCCTTTAGGACTTAAACCATGAAGTGTCACTAAGGGTTAATTGAATGAGGAGCGAGGTTGGGATCTCAGTAGTGAGTAGGGGGCAGTGATGGAGGAGTAGTACATCGGGGGCCCGTTCTGAGTTGGGGCCCTGTGGTTTCCGTGTGCCCCCCGCAGAGGCTCTTACGTATATGGCCATGCCGTTCAGGTCAGAGCTCACTGATGCAGCGGTCGGAGATGTGTTGGGGACGGTGTTGGTGCTGGTTTCACTAATATGGATTTTTGAGGTCGGTACTCCCAGTGCTTTACTGGCAACCTACAAAATGGAAAAAAATAAGAAAATCAGAGGGTGCAGTCATGTGACCCCTACTTCTTACTGTATAGCTGCAATGTGATTGCAGAGTCCGACTACACTGCTTGTTTGTAGTCTGTTACCATGGAGATGTGTACAGTAGATCACTATATGTTGTGTTCTCACACATTTACGCTGCGTCCGATATGGTCCCGGGACCATCACCTGAATCATCTTGGTATGAAGTCCTTGGCCCATTTCTATCCCTCCGTGAGTCAGGAGGACGGATCCGTCTGTGTACACGTGGACCAGGGCCCCGGCCTATAAGACATGCATATAATGGTGGTTATGGTGGGAAGGAGACGATGGGACGTAGAATTCGCGGGAAAAACAGAAGAAAAGAAGAAACCTGATTGAGAAACGACAACGTGAAGCTGATGCCAAACTTTGTCGGGATGATTGCGATGCCCCTCTTCTTCCAACGATGCTGCCTGTGAGGGGACACAATATACGATAGATGATAGATAGATAGATAGATAGAATAATAGATAGATAGATAGATAGATAGATAGATAGATAGATAGATAGATAGATAGATGAAGATAGATATAGATAGATAGATAAAGATAGATAGATGATAATAGATAATAGATATAGATAATAGATAGATATGATAATAGATAGATAGAAGATAATAGATATCTTTTATCATCTGTTAGCTATCTATCTATTTATCTATTATTTATTAGATAGCTAATACATAGATAATAGGTAAATAGATCACAGATAGATAATAGATGATAATAGATAACAGAAAGATAATAGATATCTATCTATTATCTTTCAATCTAGTTTCTATTATCATCTATTATCTATCTATTATCTATTTACCTATTATCTATGTATTAGCTATCTAATAAATAATAGATAAATAGATAGATAGCTAACAGATGATAAAAGATATCTATTATCTTTCTATTATCATCTATCTATTATCTATTTATCTATTATCTATCTATTATCTAATAGATAATAGATAGATATAGGATATATATTAGATAGATAATAGATGATAGATAGAAAGATAATAGATGATAGATAAATAGATAATAGATAGATATGGGATAGATAGATGATAGATAATAGATGATAGGTAGATGATAAATGATAGACAGATAATAGATAGAAATATAATAGATGATAGATAAATAGATAACATATAGATATGGGATAGATAGATGATAGGTAGATAATAGACGATAGACAGATATATTTTTGTCCTCACTTGTTGAACTCTGCGATGGCGGTTTTCCGTTCCTGGTAGCGGGCGCTCTGGATACACTCGTCCCAGCAGCGGTGGACATTGAACGCCTCCAGCTTCTGATTGAAGGGAGTGAGATCTCCCTCCTGGTACATGTTCAGCCTCCTGACCTGCGGGTGGAGAGGAGCCGCTCTGTAATAGCAGAATGCCCAGACACATCTCTACTGGTCGGAGCGCAGAACTTAACGCCACGTTATGAGATTCTAAGAACATTTCTGCGTTCGGCTGTCCTGTATGTTGGCTTCTATTTATTGCAGGTGAGTCCTTGAGCCCTATTTTAGAGAACTGCACAAGTGCAATACTGGCAATGGCCTATGGAAAAGAGTGGCGCTGTTTCTGTAAGGAATCTGACATGTTTTTTCTGATGTAACTTGAATGTAAGATTTTCTTTCTCTCTGTACAGGACCTTGTGGGACGTGGCAGAGTCTAGTCAGAAGGAAGATCATATCTGCCCCATCTCAGATGAGGAGCCTCCACTAACGCCCTTGAATTCACCTGAAGGATATGTTTGTCTGTTGGCAGCACTCACTTGTTCCGGCGGCAGTCCGCACACCTCAGATATGTCACTCATCCAGGCTTCCGCCACCATCATTCCTTGTGGAGCGCCAAAACCTCGAAAAGCTGTATTAGAGGGTAAGTTGGTCTTACACATGTACCCCGTGCCTTTAATATTGGGGATCTTGTAAGTATTATCCATGCTGAATAACGTCCGGTCCATTACCTGCCAAAAAGAAGAAGAATCAGCACTGAAAGTATTGGAAACAGTCAGCAAGTATGAGTCCTAAAACCACCTAAAAATATAATGGCACAGTGCACGATGTAAAGATGGCACATCCCAGAACAAGCCCTGCGCAGACACTGAAGCAGCAGGGGATGCTCCTGGAGACACATGCACTACAGACGTGTACCCCTCAGCGGAGGGCCCGCTTTCGAGATCCAATACTCACCGCATGGGACAGGTCCATTGACATACCGGCATTTGAGTAATACGAAACTTCCAGTGCTGTTATCTGTCCTGTTTTCTTGAAGCCGATCTGGAAAAATATACCGATATCATGCATCAGTCAGTAAAGGATGGGGAGGGGTGCAAAGAGGGGGCATCTGTGTCCCTGGGCTTTGGGGTAATGAAGAGATTGAGCTCAAACCTTAATTTTAGTGTTTACCGTAATTGTTGTTTGTACGGCAGTTTTTCGGCTCAGTGTTGTGCTATTATTTAGGCACTGAATATTGGTATTACGTGTGCACAGTATGGCATTATGCTGGCACTGTAGGCTACTAGTACTGCAGCACTCATTGGGACAGTGTATGGTGGGAGTATTTGGGCTCTGGTTGTAGTAGTATTACAGCACTTTAGGATACTATTACTGGAGCACTCATTAAAGCATTATGCTGTAGTTGGCACTGTATGATTATTTTACGATTACTTTGGTAGCATTAATTGGTAGCGTGGCGGTATTATTTTGGCATTCTATAGTGCTTTTGTTTAGGCAACACAGCATAGTAAAGCCTGAGAGTATAACACTGACTCGCCCCACAATTGTGGATACCAGGGCTATGGGGTACTCGGAGCCGAGCCCATAGAAGTCTATGGGAGTTGTCACTGGCAGCGGGACTCGGTCCGTGGCCCTGGCAGTCAAGCGATGGGGAATATTTACAGGGGATATTAGGTAGGTAGTTCGTGACGCCACCTGTGGTATCTGGTTAATTGAACCAGCGCTGCTATTAGGTTCTTCACAGGGGATGTTATGGGGGCAGCTGGGTGGTAAGTCTCCCACAGGTGAGACGGGTCCCTGGAAGTCTATGGTGACGGTGATGCAGAGTGTAGTTAATAATTCAGTCGCACTCAATGCAGCTTCTTTTCATACCTTTTACTGGTAGATGGTCCATCAGATCCCAGGAGCTGGTTGGGGTGGAGAATGCACATTCGGGTAACAGCTGAGCAGGATTAGAGGCCTCCTTTACTTCGAATGTAGATGAGTCCAACTTGCATGAAGCGAAGTTAACTCTGAAACTCCAGCTTTCTCTATAGCTGTACTGCCCGGCCAACGTTGTGGGGGAAAGCCTTCTAAGTGATGAAACTAAGTCCTTACTTTTGCATGGCCTTGCTCAAAGTCCCGGTTCCACCTGACTCCGGTTACGTATTGACACTTAGGGCTGCTCTCTGCGACCTGTAGTCCAGATGCCTCCGGTTTTCTTGTTACTAAGCTTGAAACTGTAGCAACGCTTCGGACCCCGGTGTCCGGCAATTTAGTGCAGGCAATCCAATACCTGTTGCACTTCTCTAACTTCTCCACTGCGCCCTTCGCCCTGCTTCACGCTCTTAACATAAGCACTTGTAGAATACAATGGCGAGGTCAGCTTTCTCTAGGACTCGCTGAGCAGCCCTCAGTATACTCTAAGTCCCGACTGGACTGATACTGAGCTGATCCGTCCGAAGACAGGAAAACAGATTCCACTACTCTCCCTCCTAGGTGGCTGACTGACTAACCACCTAAGCTACGTGTCACTCCCTCCTATATCTCAGATGGGTGTGTCTGAAAGAGTGAGTGACAGTGAATGAATATCAAGCGTTGCTGTTACCTTCCTGTGCACTCTCCTGGATTTTTATGTGTGTACCTGCGTAGCTGGGCTACACAACACTACTATTGGTGCATTGTGTTGTGGTGTAAATTTGGCACTGCATTGTGTCACTATTTGGACACTTTCACTGTATAGGACTAATATTAGAGCACTGTGATGAGGTATTATTCTGTCACTACATGACATTGGTATTACTTGTGCACTGTATGACACAGAAATGTTGGCATTGTTTTGCAGCTCCATTTTGGCAGCACTGCATAGTCCTATTTGGGCACGGTTTGATATACTTACTGTACATATTGTATGGCACTATTAATGGGCCATTGTGATTTTTAGTTTGGTCGCTCTATGATTCTTTTACTTCAGCATTGTTTGGTGTTATCATTTGGTCACTGTATAACGCTGTTACTTGAGCTCTCCACGACATTAATATTTGCATATTGTGATGTGATATTTTTGCTCTTTATGGTGCATTTTTTGATGCATTGTGAGAAGACATTATTCTGTGTTGTGCTATTATACGGGATCTGTCTTACTCTAGCACTGTTTGTGATCATTTTTTGCACTGTTTGATACTATTTGCATATGGTGGTGTAATATATTCATTCCAGTGATGTGATATTTTTGCGCTGTGAGATGCTATTATTTGGACTGTATATTACTTGAGCACTATATGGCACTATTATTTGCTTACTCTGATGTGATATTTTTGCACTTTGTGATACTATTATTTGGACTGTGTATTACTTGAGCACTATATGGCACTATTATTTGATTACTCTAATGTGATAGTTTTGCACTTTGTGATACTATTATTTGGACTGTATATGACAGTATTACTTGAGCACTATATGGCATTATTATTTGCTTACACTGATGTGATATTTTTGCACTTTGTGATACTATTATTTGGAATGTATATGACAGTATTACTTGAGCACTACATGTCATTATTATTTGCTTACACTGATGTGATAGTTTTGCACTTTGTGATACTATTATTTGGAATATATATGACAGTATTACTTGAGCACTATATGGCACTATTTTTGGAATATTGTGATCTGGTATAGTTGTAAGCTGTATAGCGGTATTATTGTAGTATAGTGATATTCTTGAGAGGCCTCGCACAGACTTGACATATGGATTTTTGAACATTTCTCACCAGTCTTCTAAATTTTAAGTAAATAAAATAATGTACCTTATAACGGCTCAGGTAGGGATGTCTGCCACCGGTTATGAGCATGTCCTCGTCTCTGTCCAGCATGCACCTCACTGGACGGCCCAGTCTACATAATACAGGTGCCCAGAATTACGGTCTCCATACGAGGTGGTCTCATGTGTTATGAATGCATGAAGTCAAAATGGTAATTACTTGTATGCCGCCACCGCCACGACTGTAGACAGGACCGCAAACCTGGATTCCTTTCCACCAAAGCCTCCCCCTATTCTCTTCACGCGGACCAGTATGCGGTTAGCGGGGACCCCGATAGCGTGAGCCGCAAAGTGCTAAGATGGAGAAGGGACAGCGCGGTGGGCATCAGTGAATTAGTTTCTTACCTACTGATGGCAGTATTTTCCACTTACAACCAACAATGTGATCCACCCAGTGCTGGCTTCTGCTTGGTGGCTATGGACAACATTGCTTTTACATGTGCCATTATAGCTCCTAGCGGTCTTACCTGGGTCTCCGTCGTATTCTGGGTGGAAGAGAATATTTCCATCTCTCCGTCCTCGCCCTTTGGCACCGCAATGCAACAATTTGTCTCCAGATAGAAATGTTCTTGCCCTCCAATGTAAAGCTCCCCTGAGGAACAACGACACAAATTTTCTCCAAGCCACATTAAAAGATAACACGACACCCAGAGCCCACGTAAAGAGGAACTCTACCTTGGCAACAAGTTTTTAATTAGTGTAATGCATCCAGAATGAATAAGAAAGCACTATATATGCTATATATGTGCTATATGGCTGCACTACGTGTGCTATGTGTCTGCACTGTGTGCTATATGGCTGCACTATGTGTGCTATATGGCTGCACTATGTGTACTATTTGGCTGCACTATGTGTGCTATATGGCTGCACTATGTGTGTCGCATGTGTGCAATATGTGTGCTATATAGCTGCACTATGTGTGTCGCATGTGTGCACTATGTGTGCTATATGGCTGCACTATGTGTGTCGCATGTGTGCACTATGTGTGCTATATGGCTGCACTATATGTGCGATGTGGCGGCACTATGTGTTCTGTATGGCTGCACTATGTGTTCTGCATGGCTGGACTATGTGTTCTGTATAGCTGCACTATGTGTGCTATATGGCTGCACTATGTGATCTGTATGGCTGCATTTTGTGTGCTATATGGCTGCAATATGTGTGCTGTATGGTTGCACTAAGCTTGTCACATGTGTGTGTGTGGCCCAGCTGCGCTTGGTACACATGTTCCCAGGAGAATGCACGGAAAAGGTAAATCACAAATATCTGATAAGCACACAACACCTGACATTTTTCCTGGTTCCACCAGAGGGAGCCCTTGAGACAGCAGTGAGCAAAAGACAATCTAGCTGAACGCTAGAGGAGTGGTTGGTGTTACCTCAGGGAGAGCAGACACAAGATCTCTGTACGGAGTTACCTCAGGAGAGGCTGACATCCACTGCTGCCTGTGCTCACATTAAGGTGTGTGTAGGACGACAGGCGAGTGGTGACCTAGGAAGGAGTGACTTCGGTGACAGATCACCTTCACTCAACTTAACCGGACACCGGGTCCGAAGCATTGCTAGAACCTTCACGGCTAGCGAGAGAAACACCGGAATCCCTGCTGGACTTCAGGTCGCAGAGGGGCCCTTCAGTGCTGATACGTAACCAGGGTTAGGAAGACGGGAGTCTGGCAGGTACCGCCATAAAGACACTGTTCTGTCCACAAAAAGACCTCATCACAAGATCAGCCGGGCGTAGAGAGGAGAAGGAGTTGAACTTCGCTTCACACAAGTTAGGACTCACACACATTAAAGAGAAAGGAGGCCTTAAACCTACACAGTGATTACTGGATGTGCATCCTCCACCTGAGCAGCTTCCCGGGACATACCTGCAAATACTACCAGTAAAGGTATGGAAAGAGACTGACTTGTGTGTGTCTGCCTTATTGCCTGCATTCCGCACCGCCATATCACACTGAGGGATCCATCCAGTCTCGCCTGTGGGAGACTTAACACCTTGCTGCCCCAACCCTCAGAGGATTCACCCTGCAGCGCTGGTCACCCTGATCAGAAACCACAGGTGGCGTCACGAACTATTACTAAAATCCCCTGTAAATATTCCCCTTTGTATGAGCGCCCAGGGCAACGGACCGAGCTGTGCTACTTGTGACATTCCCCATAGACTTCAATGGGCTCGGTGCCGAGTACCCCATAAGCCCTGGTACCGTGTGCGACTCATCTTCACTATGTGTGCTATGTAGCTGCACTATATGTGCTATGTGGCTTCACTATGTGTGCTAAATGGCTGCACTATGTCACATGTGTCCACTTTGTGTGCTATATGGCTCACTATGTGTTCTGTATGGTTGCACTATGTGTGCTGTATGGCTGCACTATGTGTGCTGTATGGCTGCACTATTTGTGTCGCAAGTGTGCTATATTGTATGGCTGCACTATGTGTGTTATGTGTGCAGTAAGGCTGCTATATGTGTGCACTGTGTGCTGTATGAGTATTGTATATGTGCACTGTGTTCTGTAAGTCTCTTGTATGTGTGCACTATGTATGCTGTATGTGTGTACCATGTGTGCTGTAAGGCTGCTATATGTGTGCTGTATTAGTATTGTACATGTGGACTGTGTGTGCTGTATGTGTATTGTATGTGTGCACTATGTGCGCTGTAGGACTGCTTGTGAAGGATGGGGAATTTAATGACAGCATACAATCCTTTTGAAAGCATGTGCAGCTGTAACAGGACACCTAGCTAGGCTTGTGGTCCAGCCATACTAGCTAGCATCCAAGCTCCTACAAGAAGACCGCCCGTGGAGCCCATGCAGTGAGGAGAATATGGACTTATTGTAAGTCCTAGCCACACACTGATTACATTACTGGAAAGGGCCGAATGCCTTCCAGGGTCTCGATCCGTTCTAGCACCCCTGGGTGGGGGAAAAAACATTGAATGGCCAGTAGGAGCCAGGTAGCAAAGCCATGTTTGAACTCAACGTATAGCAGGGGCCCAGCTAGATCCGATGCCCTCAAAACCACCTCTCTAGGACTGTCCATTTAGGAATAATGACCAATCATAGGTTTTGGAGTTTTTAGTTGCTAAATGCAAGTGGAGGGGATTTAGATCCAGCCTAGGCAGCATAAGGGAAGTTACACCAAGGGGTTAAATGCTCATGTGAAGCATGGCCTATTACATTTCTCCGAGGAGGTCCCAACGACATATCGTGTTCGGGAGAAGTCAAGGAACAGAGGAGACCACCAGACTCCCATGTGGCAGCCCCTCCCCCACAAACCAGGTCTTTCATCTGACTGGTAACCGTCTCTTATCTTCTGCATACTTTGTCCTAGCACTATTTGTATTTGTATATCTGACCATTTGTGTGTATATATATATATATATATATATATATATATATATATATATAATATAACCATTGTGTATATAGTGTATTGTCTAGTGTGCCCTTAAGGTGATTAAATATATAATTTAACCTTGGACTACTCTTTTATCTCGATCCACAAATTCATACATCCTTGTTCTCGGTTAAACTTTCCATGCTACCGGGGCTGGTTTTTGGCCCAATATAATTCCATTTAACTGACCGGGCTTATATCTAACAAGGAAATAGTGGCAGTCCTACTGGGCTGACCAGGCGCTGTTTCACTGGAGCTAGTGAAAGAGGCCTCGAAGCCTGTCAGGGTGAGCGAGTGTGGTGCCATATCAGTGACTGCGTGGGCCACATCCTCTCACTCCCCGTGCCTCCCTGTGCCCGGTGGACAAGGGGTGTCTGTGTAAAACTGTGCCAAGCTGATCTTACGTGTCCCTAGGGGGTGCAGAACGTCATGTTGATACAAGTGCGAATACCGTACCGCATGATTTCTCTGACGTAATAGTGACACCAGTGGAGTGGCAAGGTGCAAGTTCATCGCATGTGGCGACTGCGGTGGGATTCTGTGTGATCCCTCTAGTGCCATCCTTCACACTGCTATATGTGTGCAGTATGGAGCAATGGTGGATATGGTCACCAGAGTCTACACTAACGTTGAACACACGACCCTCACCCTCCACGATGTGATCGGCCTCCTGGAAACCTTTCTCTATGTTCCCGTTTTCTATCTTCTTAATGGGCAGGAAAAATGACTGATTGTGGATAGCATCCTGGAACAAGCACAAAAAGATTGTAACTAAGACGGAGTCACACGAAGAACGAGGCAGGACAGGTCCTCCGAGATCTGTGTGATGGACCTCAGGTCCATGTACCTGGATGGTAATAATGGGCTCCAACTCCTCGTACACGATCTGCACAGCCTTAGCGGCACGTTGGGCATGTTCCTGAGTGTCTGCAATGATGGCTCCAATAATTTGTCCAACACAAGTCACCTGCGAGGTACAGACAAGAAATATTCACATCCAGGGCTGGCATCAGCGTCGGGCATTCATGGGCATATGCCAGGGTGCACTGAACCTGCAGAGCCCGTCACTATCGCCATCAATATTGGCAAAAGCATGATTGGGTTATTGGCCATAGATCCATGGGTAAGTCCATAAAAAGGACAAATCTTAAAGGAGCACTAGAGCTTTCCTTCATTCATCGTGCATCTGAATTTACAGCATTGTCCTCTGTTATCAGCCAGTTTTTCTAGCTACAATAGCAATAGGGATTCCTGACTAACCGTCTCCTCTGCAAATGTCTGCTCGTCGTATCTGATCCCGGTAATGTTGCTCCCTGGAATATCTTTTGCAGAAAGGAAACAAACGAATCCTGGTGAAGCCTCGGCCCCGGATGAATCAATTGATCTGTAGAGAAGCAAATGCAAAACCAAAGGGTCACGTCAAAATAGGACCCTCAGTGCATAGATTTTTTGACAATCCTGATTTTTTAGGACTGTCTCACGTAATTTTTCTACAATTGAGGAGAGTGAGAGGTAAAGGTTAGTTATGACTGTGGACGGGTCCTTGGGGTCTTCAACAGGAGAAGAGAGAGGGCTGTTATAAACGGGGGGCCTAACTCTTTACCCAATGATCTGCTCCCCAAAACCCATCTGCTTACATGATCTTAGCGTGAGCCTTGGTGCTGGTTATTAACCCCAAGTACAGCTCATTTTCATAATGGGGTATATCATCGCAGTATATGGCTTCTCCTGTAGCTTGCTTTATGGCAGACAAGTGCATTATGGGACGGCCGACAAAGTCTTCGGGGTCCTGACCGTCTGGAACTTCCTGCAAAGCAAAATATAAAGAAGTCTCCTGTGTCGGTGAAATGTAATACATCGACGTTCACCCTGCCGTCTACCATTTATATTCTGCTCATCCTTCTCTATCTTGGGGGTGTCACCCCTCAAGGTTTGCATTAATCGACTTATGCTTCTCATTTCTGTTTAGCGCCCAGTGCAAACTTGCAATCGTACGTGCCATCAATCCCAGATTTTCCAGGACTAGCTCAGAAACTGTGTTATACAGCCGCATCTGCCTGTAACAGCAGCGACCGGAGCTAGCATAATTTGCTGCTGTTTAACCCTTTAAATGCTGCTGATAATCACTGACACTGGCATTTAAATGGAGTGGTTGCTGAAGTGTGCATGCACTGGCTCCAATTGCCCCCCCACTGCACATAATTATAGGGCCCGATTAATTAACATTACAACCAGGGTCTCTTCAGGGGACCCCCATTGCTGCCATCTTGGCCTTACATAGGAGAAAGTAAAAATTTAAAAAAAAAGTTTGTAAACATAAATATTTATATTTTCTAAGTTCAAAAATCAACAAAAACTAAAAAGTCATCAGTTTCAGAAAATGGGGTCAAAAACTGATTTTTGTTCCTTTATAAACATTTTTTTCACTTAAATTTCATAAAACCTACATTCGTCTCAGAAAAACACAATCTCTCAAATGGCATATATTGACAGGAAAAAAAAAGTTATAAATGACAGTGCAAAAAGGAGAATAGCCATCACCCCAGAGGCGGAGACCAGGCTAATTCCCCCAGTAGGAAGCCACAAAGTAAAATAAGAAGTGCAGAAAAATTTGAGCCTGTGCACTGTAGAATTGTTGAATCTGCCCCCCAGTGGAATTTTATTTTGCATTTTTCATTTTTTTTCAAAGTTAATTATCCACAGGGTCTTATTATATTAAAAGTTCATTTTTTTTAATTTTTATTTTTTTTAGGAAATTTTTTTTTAGCCAAGTTGAGTAGGAACTTAAAACCTGAAACAGCGTACACCGGGGGATCGGGGGCTTTTTGAAAAAGTTCGGGGGCGCTCTGATTCTGGGACGACAGTCTCATGGAAATTTTTCTTAAGAAGGTAATTAAAAAAAAAAAATAATTTAGAATTTAAATTAAAATCTGCAACTTTGTAAAACTTTAAAATTTCCCAAATTTTTTTGGGCCCCTCCACTTGCTGCCCATGAATACATAATTCATTCTCATATCCGACCGACTTTTTCCTTCTCACACACAGAAGGGTTTTTACAATGTATCAAAAAGGGGGTCTTCAATTAACCTGAAAAGTCTGGGGGCATATCGCTCCCTTTGTTGTGGCTTTTTGATGAAGGGGAAAAAAAAAGCGAGTAAACAAGACCAGCAGGAGGGTCCAAAAAAAAAAAGGAAAATTTAACCCACGTAATTTATTTCCCGGTAGCCCTTTAGGGACAGCACAAAGGGGGGCGCCTCCCTTGACCCTTTGGGGGAAGGATCCAGGGGGGTTTTAAAAGCCCCACCCACCTCCCCCCCCAGTGTTTTTTTTAAAATACCCCCCGAAGGATGGCAGGGGGAAAGGTCTAAACGCCCCTTACAAAAAAGGGTTTTAAGAAACCATTGAACAACTTTCTTTATCTCTAGCCTTGGCAACTCGATGGAAAACCACAAAGATTTATCCCCTTCAAACCCTAA